>CAJVGC010000065.1:31906912-32438589 GCA_910822075.1 Senecio squalidus | reverse complement strand
ATATTCATGATTTAGTTAAGAAATTTGGTTTTGAAACATGTTCTGAAATGAAAACACCAATGAGTAGTTCTGATAAGTTGCATAAAGATTCATATGGCAAGTCAGTTTGTCAAGCTACTTACAGAGGTATGATTGGATCTTTGCTTTATTTAACTAGCTAATAGACCTGATATAATGTTTTCTACATGTCTATGTGCACGTTATCAAGCTGACCCCAAAGAATCCCATCTTAAAGCTGTCAAAAGAATTTTCAGATATCTTAAGGGTACATCAATTCTTGGTTTATGGTACCCTAAAGATTCTGGTTTTGAATTAATTGGCTACACAGATTTAGATTATGCAGGATGTCAATTGGACATGAAAAGCACATCAGGAGGATGTCAGCTTCTGGGAGGAAAGTTAGTCAGCTGGTCAAGTAAAAAGAAAAATTCAGTGGCAACTTCCACAATTGAAGCTGAGTACGTGGCTGCAGGGAGCTGTTGTGCACAACTACTATGGATGCAACACCAATTGGCTGATCTTGAAATCAAGATTCAAAACACTCCAATCATGTGTGACAACAAGAGTGCCATTCAAATCACTGAGAATCCAGTTTTCCACTCCAGGACCAAACACATTGAAATAAGACATCATTTCATTCGAGACTGTGTGGAGAAAGGAAAGGTCAGATTGGAGTTTGTAGCCACCAATGATCAATTGGCAGACATATTCACGAAACCTCTGAGTGAGGACAGGTTTTTCTATTTGTTAGGAGAACTGGGAATGTTAAATCCTTAATCTGTCAAAATCATAAATCTCAAGCTGACTTCTGAGTCAGCTTGTGAATTTTCAGTCTGACTCGTTAGTCAGCTCCAGATCCGTCAGTCTGACCACAAACTCAGACCGGGTGTATTTTTTGTAAATATCTCTTACATCTTTTTTATTTTTTCTTTTAATCTATAGAGTTTTTTTTTATTTTTAGTTTGAGTTGTTTGTAAAAATATTTTTTCAGGGTCATAAGTGTCATTCGTTTTAAATTACATGGACTAAATAGATAGTTTCATAACTTAGTTAATTAAATTTCGCTCCTTCAGTTTATATTCAACTCAATTTCAAATCTTAACCTAACTGTTATCTTTTCTATCTCTTCGTCTCTAATTCTTATCAATGGCGAATGCAAATATGGTTCTTCATGTTACTGCTCGTATGATTCCTGGCGCAGATTTTCAAAACATGGTACAAATCAAGGACAACAACAGGGTGGCAACTGCTGATATTCCCGCTAATCGCCAAAACATGGGATTTGAGCACCTGCTTCAATACATGAAGGCGCATCCCCTTTATGGAGCATTCTTTTGTGAAACCACAATGTATCCACCGGTACTGTGTGAATGGTGGTATACTTAAACCGCAAACGATGAAAAGACCTCCCTCACTGGCATATATAGTGATCGGAGACATACGATCACCATTACTGAAGAGACCATTCGTGCAACTTTACTGCTTCCCACGCTTAGTGAAACAGGTGAAGGAGGTTTCCAGGTCAGACGGACCAAGCAGCAAGCTCGAGCTGAGGCTTTCCCTCTAATTGGTCAGCCTGAAACCCAAGGGGTTATTCAATACAAATATTTTACTGGCAAATGGGAAATTCCTGTTTTCCATGATCACGAGGTGCTTGGGGGGTAAATCGGGCAGTTTGGATCAGACGAATGAATTTGAAAACCATCTGTTTCATTCCATGGTAACGGGTCGAAGAATCTCCTTCTCACAACTCTATTTCGATGGGATTCTCTCCCTAGCCCTGAAATCAAAACGACCGAATGATGTTCCATTCATTCGTGTTCTTTCACTCAGCTTTGAGGAAGCCATGGGAAAAGAACTATATGATCAGCTTGACCAAACCTTTTATGCATGTGATCTCCCCAGGCTGACTCCAAAAATCTTTACTTACATCCACATTACTGAGGATGAGGCAGGGTTAACCCCCGTTATGCTTCAGTGGATTGAAAATCCATTTATAGATCATGAACTCACTGAGTCTGACTCTTCAGACTCAGAGGTTCAATCTGACGGAATTGACGGGGAAATTGAGGGAAATATCCTTGCAGCAGATGCTGAGGTAGAGACGGGTGGGGTAGGGCACGATGAAGCTGACTCAGGTATGCAATTAAATCTTTCACCTCCTCAGTCTGAGAGTATCCCACCTCAGTCTGAGCAGTCCACTCCCAAACTTGATGTCTTAGCAAATCAAGCGACCAATCTTTTGAACTCACCAAGTTTGTTTGAAAAATCACTCACATCAAGCCCCACCACAAATTGAGCACTAATGGACTCACTTTTCCATGAGGCTGAGAGTTCTGAACTCCCCTCCAATGCTGTAGATTAATTCACCTTTCCTGTGCTAGAGCAGGAGGTGAATCTGACTACCCAGACTACCCAAAGCCAATCTAGCGTAGTCAACTTGGAGTCACATGTTTCTGCTTCCACACTGAAACATGTGGTAAGCATTGAACAATCTATTCCACTCCTGAATATCCCTATACTAAGTATGGGATCACCCCTCTCAGTTTCAAAGCCTATTCAAACGGCCATTTTCACTAGCTATGTGCTAGTTCACGATCAGGTACCACTAAAATCCTCACACTCTTATGCACGGGTCGACAATGCCTCACTTCCAAAACTGAGTGAGGTACAGACTTCATTTTCTATGGCTAAGGATCATTTTCCTAAACAACAAGGGGGAAGTGAAGCTGTGCCACCTATTTCATCACCCACTGTTACTACTCAATCCCAGTCTGAGGTTGCTTTGACACACCCAGTGCTGTTACAGGCAATTAAGGACATGTCTGCTCAGTTTGACGGCAAACTGAGTGCAATGCAGACTGAGGTTCATGCTCTTAAATGCCAAAATACAGAGGAGATGAAGGAATTAAAGGCGATGGTTTTAAAACTGACTTCTGAGGTCAGTCTGATGAGAAAAGGGAAGCAGGTTGCTGATGTCTCTCACGAGGATGCTCAGACTCAGAGGGAGAAAATAGTTGCACCAACTGTTGAGTCTGAGATCCCCAAGCAAGATTTGAAAAGAAAGAGGGATGAGGGGGAGAAAAAGTATTACAAGACTAACAGATTCAACCTCAAGACTGGTCAGTCTGAAGTGTTCTATGAGACAGATTATAGTGACATATCAAGTGATGAACCTGAGAAAGAAGACAAAAAGGGAAAAGGTAAAGTGGGAGCTAACAGTGATACAGATCAGACTGAGGATGAACAGGAAATGGAAGAACCAAATGTCCAGACTGATCTAGACGCTGAAACAAAGAAAAGCCAAGATGAAGCTGAGAAACTGGCTAAGCTTCAAAGGTATGCTCACAATTCTGGAATGACTGTTGATCGATACAAAGAGTATGTTAAAGGGTTGTACATGGAGAAATTTGATGAAAATCCACAAGATCAGTCAATAAAAGCAGCTGAAAACCTTGAAGCTGAGATGAAGGAAGAAGAAGATTTGGCTATTGAAGAAGAACAGATGAGGGTAGAAGCTGACAGATTAATGTCCAAACAGGTGCTACGAGAAGAAGCCAGACTTGACTTTATCGAGACAAATTTTACACTGAGGAAGCATAGGAATAAAATTCATAACGTGGAGTGTGCTGACACTGGTGGATCTGATCTCATGCTAACATGCTATCACAAAGGAGGATCTTTCAGAGTTAGGGTACACAGAATGCACACCCTGGGGTTGGAGGAATGGAAAGAGATAGCTAGTCTGAGTTCAGGAATAACTAACCTTGCTCACAGAATGGAGGTAAAAAGAGAAGCCGTTTCGAATGTCAATGTAGCTCATGTGTTGAAGCTGATGTCTGATGAAGATTACAGGGGATTCTGTACTATCCATAGGGTGAGAGCTGGGGCTAAATCTCTTGGCCTGGAAATAAGCAACATGCATCTTGTTCCCAAAGATGTCATATTTCAAGATAGGACCTATGTAAAGACTGGGAATCATGAGGGCTTGTGTTATGTTGATTCTGGGGGAGAGGAAAGCTTCCAAGCTAAAGACAGACTGAATATGACCTCCATCTATCATTGCATTGCGCTGCTTAGCGAATGTGAGTCTGATCAATGCCGCCCCTTCCGAATGAAGTTGATTAGTTGGTTATTTAATAACCTTCGAAGAATTGAAGAAATAGGGACTTTGATGGACAAGGTGGATCTGATCAAGAAGGAGTATCAAATGCTATTCCATAAATCTGATGCTGAAATGGAAAAACTACTTGATTGGAAGACGGAGAGGCTGAAATGGGCAAAAGAAGTGAACAAGCCTACGCCATGGGAGGTGCCATCCAAGAAGAAGAGATCTGTCAAGAGGAGGAAGTAAAATGATTTATGAGTCCTTTTGTTCACAAACAGCTTTTTGTAAACAGTTTTAGTTTGTGTTTATTTTTGGTGCATAATTTGTAAAAGACTTTAATCTAAACAGATAGGGGGAGATTGTTGGGAAAATCAACGATTTAACTCAAGTTAATAAATATGTTTATTAAAGTCTTAGTCGTTGAGTCTCAGTGACCTTGAGTGTGAGTGACTCTGAGTCTGAGTGACTAGAATAAACTAAGGCATTGTGGAGCTGACTAGTCAGCTCCATAATGAAAAACGTAAGGCGTAACTTTAGGTAATTCTGTTAGATAAAATCTTCTATCTTTGTAGAAGATTTTCTAAGATTTATCCTTATCAATCTCACTATTATTTTGTATAAATAGTGATCTTGAACATTGTAAACCTTGCACCTTTTCAACGAAATATAACTGTGTGTTATAATCATTCTTTGTTATTATAAATTCCGCTATAACAATCTAAGAAACTGAGTAATCAATCGATTCATAATAATTAACATCTAAATACTTATTTGTGATTGATTAGCTAGTGTTTGAGATCTTATTGAGACCTAACACTATCACTCGACATACTTCATACCAAATAAACGATACATAGGGCAGTCCAGACAACGCGATGCTAGTTGTGGAATTGCTACACGTAAGAGTTTTGAAAATCACTGTTATCATTCGTTCGCTAGTGTATACATATATTTGTAAACTTCGGTCGCGCACTTATTCTTAATCTTAATTACATGATATGCCCCTAGCATAAACATGTATATCTCATACCTTACTTTCATTTATTGACATTATTATTATGAAAAATAATGTACGATAATTGATTGTACTCGATTAAGGGGCTAGCATTTACGAAATCGCAAGATATCGCAAACTTATCTAGGGAATCGTTGGTCAGTATGGATTCCTAGACTTGGATACAAATCTAAGGTAACTTCAAACCAAGGTAGGTTTTGAAAGTATATCCTAAAACGAAAGATCACCACGAAGATACGACCACATTCTTATGATTACGATAAACCACGGAATAGTTAATGGTCAAACATGTTGAAGTCATGTCTCTACAAGGAAATCATCTAGACATCTGCTCTACAATAAGACCTTATTCACACAAGGAGACATGGAAAGGACAAGGCTAAACCTTATACCCGAAAAACACTTACGACCGAGGTTATGGCTCGTTGCTATCTAACCAAGAAGGTGCCCAAGGAAACCGATTAGTAGTAAGGGAGTACCAGAAGTATTTACCGGTGACTTGCCCGAACTATTACTAGTCCACTAGTAAACATACACATAACTCAATACTCAGCACAACCCTTGCGGCCCGAGCATCATACAAGTTAGAGAACTCGTGATAGGAACTGAGGAAGCAAGATACGACCCCCGAGTAGTTGCAGCTTTGACGCAGTAATTGAAATGGACTGGTTGACCATTCAAGATGCAAAGATATTTTACTTAGATAAGACGATTCGGATTCCATTACGAGATGTAAAGGAATTGATAGCTCAAGGAGATAGGCCGGGACAAACTGCGAAACTTATATCGGTGATAAGGGCTGCTTTGCATTGTTAGTAAACATAAAAGACAAACAAACGGAAGCAGCAGACCTTAAGGATATACCGGTAGTGAGAGACGATCCGGAGGTATTTCCCGAAGAACTACTAGAACTACCACCACTGAGGCAAGTAGAGTTTAGAAACGAAGAAATTCCGGGAGCAGCACCAGTGGCAAGGACACCGTACCTACTAGCTCCGACAAAGATGCAGGAATTACCCAACCAAGTTCAGGAACTATTGGATAAAGGATTTATCCGACCAAGCTTATCACGATGGGGAGCACCTATTCTGTTCATAAAGAAGAAGGATGGATCGTTTCGCATGTGTATCGACTACCTAGAGTTGAATAAACTAACTGTTAAGAACCGATATCCTCTTCCACGAATCGATGACCTTTTCGATCAACTTCAAGGCGCAACCTAATTTTCAAAGATTGACTTAAGGTCTTGGTATCATCAAGTTCGGGTTCCTGATGATGATATACCGAAAACCGCATTCCACACTAGATACGGACACTACGAGTTCCTGGTAATGCCATTTGGACTCACAAATGCACCAACGTTATTCATGGATTTGATGAATAGGGTATGTCGACCGTATCTAGACAAATTCGTTATTGTATTCATCAAAGACATCCTAATCTACTCGCGTACCAAAGAAGATCACACAAAGCACTTAAAACTGTTGTTAGAATTACTCAAGGAACAACAGCTCTGCGCAAAATTTTCTAAGTGCGGATTTTGGCTGCGTGAAGTCAAATTCCTCGGTCACGTAGTTAATGGATCCGGAATTCATGTTGATCCATCAAAGATCGAAGCAATAGAGAATTGGAAAACTCTCAAAATCCCGACAGAAATCCGCCAATTTTTAGGACTGGCTGGATATTATCGACGATTCATTCAAGATTTCTCTAAGATAGCTAAACCCCTAACTAAGTTAACGCAAAAAACGAGAAGTTCAACTGGGGAGATGCACAAGAACAAGCCTTCAATATCCTAAAAACGAAACTGTGCAATGCCCCAATTCTAACTCTTCCTGAGGGAAACGAAGACTTCGTAGTATACTGTGACGCATCTAACCTAGGATTAGGTTGTGTATTGATGCAACGAAATAAGGTCATAGCTTACGCATCGCGAAAACTCAAGAAACACGAAGTCAATCACGCTACTCACGACCTAGAATTAGGGGCGATAGTTTTTGCCCTAAAAATCTGGAGACATTATCTCTACGGAACCAAATTCACGGTATACACGGACCATAGGAGTCTGCAACACATACTAGATCAGAAGCTACTCAACATGAGGCAAAGGAGATAGTTGGGACTCCTTAGCGACTACAACTGCGATATTAAGTATCACCCTGGCAAGGCAAACGTCGTAGCAGATGCCTTGAGTAGGAAAGAAAGGCAACAATCAACTCGAGTACGCGCATTAGGAATCTACCTTAAACCCGAATTGAGAACGCGTATAGCAAGTGCTCAGCATGAGGCTTTGAAAACGGATAACATAAAGGTCGAAACCTTGCACAAGCACGACAACGATTTTGTAAGCAAGAGCGCCGATGTCTACTATCTTAAGGATCGAGCCTGGATTCCTACGACTAACGAGTTGAGGAAGGCCATTATGGATGAAGCACACCGAACACGATATTCCATCCATCCAGGGTCAAGCAAGATGTATAAGGACCTCAAGAAACATTATTGGTGGCCTGGGATGAAAAGAGACGTTGCCTTATACGTAGAGAAATGCCTCACTTGTTCGAAAGTGAAGGCCGAATACCAAAAGCCATCCGGATTACTGCAGCAACCCGAAATTCCCGAGTGGAAATGGGAACAAATCAGAATGGACTTCGTCACAAAGTTACCTCGAACCTCAAAGGTTAACGACATGATCTGGGTTATAGTGGATCGACTAACAAAGTCAGCGCACTTTATTCCCATCAAGGAAAGTTTTAACGTAGAAAAACTTGTCCAAATATACATCAACGAGGTAGTGACTCGTCACGGAATACCCACGTCAATTATCTCTGACAGAGATACTCGCTTCACTTCCAGATTCTGGAAGGCAGTCCAAGAGTCGTTTGCCACTCGATTGGACTTAAGCACGGCTTACCATCCACAGACCGATGGTCAAAGTGAGCGTACGATACAAACACTAGAGGATATGCTGAGAGCATGTGTTATCGACTTCGTAGGAAGTTGGGATAACCATTTACCACTAATAGGATTCTCTTATAACTAATTAGTGTGGATGTAGTACAAGGAACGATTGATGTATCACATCGATAAAGGAAAGACTAATACTACTAGAAGTGGTCAAACGATTTACGCTGAGGTGCGTAGAAAAGACTTAGAAATTCAAAGCAATGACAAAGTACTTCTAAAGGTGTCACCTTGGAAAGGTGCTATACACCGCGGAAAACATGGAAAACTCAGCCCAAGATATGTAGGACCATTTGAGATACTCGGAAGAGTGGGTCCAGTAGCATATCGTTTGGAGCTACCTATAGAACTCGGTAACATACATAACACTTTTCATGTGTCGAGACTGAAAAAGTGCTTATCGGACGAAACACTTATCACACCTTTAGAAGAAGTACAACCAGACGAAAAGCTCCAATTTGTCGAGGAACCGATTGAAATCATAGATCGCGAAACTAAGAAACTAAGACACACTCGAATCCCTATAGTGATTGTGCGATGGAACGCAAAATGTGGCCCCGAATACACCTGGGAACGAGAGGATCAATTGATGCTTAAGTATCCTCACCTCTTCACTTCTCCCACAACGAATACCACAAGTTGAAATTTCGGGACGAAATTCTTTCAACGTGGGGAGAATGTGACAACCGTCAAAACTCAGATCGAGAACGCTAACTTATAACCTCGATACGTATATTTGATACTCGATATAACTAACTTTATGTGTTACGTGGTTACGTAAACATAATTCTTTAAGCTAAGCTCGATGTAACTCACACAAAACTTTTAACGTAGGCTTACGTTACTTAAACTTTTAAACATGTGTGTCTCGGAATCGGAATCGGAATCGGAAATCGAAAATCGAAAACGGAAACATAAGACGAATCCTAATACCAAGAAAACACTAAGTGAACTTGCCTAAGTTCCTATCTAAACTAATTGGAAACTTTCAACTAACGAAAAAGCTTGACGATAAAACGAACGAAAAACGAAAAGGCAGAAATCTGCCCTCCAGCTGCGTCGCAGTGAGGCCAGTGCGCCGCGGTGGAGTGTGCAGACTAGCCATTTTTGGTGAACTTTGAAACTTGATTAAACTAACCCAAACCCGAGCCCAACACTTTGGCTCCAGGTTAAACATGTAAAAGGGGCTTTTTGAGGTCTAGTAAATCCACTTTAAACACCTCACAACACTCATTTTACAAACACACACAAACACTCTCATTACTCACTCTTTCCCTCATTTCAAACTCTCTCCACAAACACTCTCTCTACCCTTTCATTTACAGAGAATCAACACTCTGAAAATCACAGAAAAACCTTCATCTTAACACATAAAAGTCATTCATAAACAAAAGAAGGAAAGGTGCATATATCCATTTGGGTTATAAATCGATTTCTAGCATTATGGGTAAAAAATCACCAAGGGAACACTTCAATCTTCTTCAAATCACCATCTATTCGGTATAAATCTTTCAAATCTTCTGTCTTTATAACATATACACTTTGCATGCATCATCTAACAACTAAAAATGAGTTTTTATGAAGATTTGTGACCATTTATGAACAAAAACGGGTTTTGATAAAAGCTATGTTAAATCCTTGTTATTATGGACGAAAATCCAAACTAAACTTATATTATAAAAGGTTTTACTATGTTTAGCCATTGCATGTCGAAATCTAACTCAAAAATAACGAATTCCTTCAAAAACGATTTTTGGGTAAAGGATCTGTCTCGCGACCGCGCCACGGTGCCTCCACCGCGAGGCGGTCGTGGTAAACCCATGACCGCGGCGAAGTCCCTCCACCGCGAGGCGGTCGTGGTGAATCCATGACCGCGGCGCAGTGCCTCCACCGCGAGGCGGTCGTGGTGCAGACTTGTTACAAAACCTTATTTAAACCATTATTGAGCGTAACTTTAAACTAGACGTTTTAAGATTATGTATAAAACTGAAGTTCATGAACTATAACATGTAATAGGGTAACTTATTCAACATATAATCCCTATCTTGTCTTTATAAGTTAAAGATTATTGCTAAGACGTTTGTAAGAGGGAAAGTGTTAAAAAAAATTGGATTTAGAAACTATAGCGCGGAAGCGCTGCCCGATTTTCACTAGACCTTAATATAATCCTAAAACGTAAGTATTTCTCGTTGACTAACGATGTTATAAACTCATAAACAATCATACTCACTCAAAAACTTGGTATAAAATAGGATTCCGGTGATTCCGAGCACCTTTCGAGCTTTTCCGAGCACACTACGATCTTCGCAAACTGTGAGTTACAAACCCCTACTTTTAAACGCTTTCAAATACATTTTGGGGTGAAATACGAGTCTTAGGATTGAACTTTATGTTAAGGTGAAGCATACTTGAATGCTAAACGAAAACACTTATACTTTTACGAAACGATTTGATAGTTGAATACTATTACGAAACGATTTGATAGTTGAATACTTTTAGGAGACAATTTGAAAGTTGAATACCTTTACGAAACGACTTGATAGTTGAATACTATTACGAAACGATTTGATACTTGAAAACTATTACGATACGCTTTATTACTTGATTACTATTTCGAAACTATATTTTTTTCGGCATTGTTGATGATTTTGCCAACAATGCCGAGGAAACAAACAACTATTTTGCCAGCATCGTTGATGGTTTTGCCAACGATGTTGAGGATACAAACACTAAATTGCCAATGACTTGGCATCGATCGACATGTTGCGGACGTTGTACAACATGGTCGTGAGATGCTACGAAAATCCCATACAATCCGAGTGACATTAGTTGCTATTAATCCCTTGGAAAGGACCGATAGAACTTATGGATAGCGCTATTAGGGTAGTTGCAAAGACCCTCACCACAACGACAACAAAAGATGGTGCATAAACTTCTAGTGGGTAATTAATAGGCTTAGCAACGCAACGATACGATCATTGGGCAATACTTAGGATTGTCACATAGTCGCGCTATGTGGTCAATGCCTACGAACGCGAATACTAAACTTTACGCATGGTTATGCGACAACTATTTGAACACTATATTTTACGCATGGTTATGCGACAACTATTTGTAAACTCTTACTTTACACATGGTTATGCGACAACTATTTGAACACTATATTTTACGCATAGTTATGCGTCAACTAATTGAATGCTATACTTTACGCCTTTGTTATGTGCGTCGAAACTCTAATACTTTTATCTAAACTTGTATCTCACTAACTACGTCTCCCGTAGTTAACACTTGACTCGTATTTTCAAGTAACGAGTAAGCATGAGATTATACTTGAACGCTTGGGACTGATGACTTCAAGAATGGGAAAGGGTTCGGGTGGCTTGACTATGAACACTTATCTTGTATTTCGGATATGTAAACGATGTTTTAAAAATTTGTAAACCTTTGAAGTTATGTTTATTTTAATATAACTTGGTGTGGAATTATAAACTTGTGTATCGAATGCTATTGCTCTTCACATCCTGTGTTTCCGCTTTAGCAGGGTGTGACATTTTACAAGAAAATGAGCGTTTTATTGGATATAAGGTGATTTGAATAGTTGATTTAGGTAATTATGAAGTTTATTAGAGTTTTGTGGAAGTTTGGACTAGAAATGAAAATGTATTGTAGGATTTTGTAAATTTAGGGTTTTAAAGTACCTATGGGTTTTTAGAATTAGGGTTTTGATTTTAAAAATGTACTTTTTGTTTGATTGAGTTTTTTATGGATGAAATAGCTTCAAATAACGTTCTTAATACATTTTTAATGCTATTTTTACCTAGGGGATTATTTAACATTAATATCACACACCTAAACGTAATTCTAACTCGTACGGGATGGAATCTAGGTTTTACAAGAAAATGGGAGTTTTATTTGATATAAGGTGGTTTGAATAGTTGATTTAGGTAGTTATAAAGTTTATTAGGGTAGTGTGGAAATTTGGACTAGAAATTGAAATGTGTGGTCGAGTTTCGTAAAATTAGGGTTTAAAGTACCTATGGGTTTTTAAAATTAGGGTTTTGATTTGAAAATTTTATTTTGGGTTTGATTGAGATTTTTAAAGATGAAATGGCTTCAAATACCGTTCTTAAGACATTGTTAATTCTATTTTGACCTACGGGATTATATAACATTAATATCACACACCTAAACGTAATTCTAACTCGTACGGGATGAAATCTAGGTTTTACAAGAAAATGAGCGTTTTAATGGATATAAGGTGGTTTGAATAGTTGATTTAGGTAGTTATAAAGTTTATTAGGATTGTGTGGAAGTTTGGACTAGAAATTGAAATGTGTGGTCGCGTTTTGTAAAATTAGGGTTTAAAGTACCTATGGGTTTTTAAAATTAGGGTTTTGATTTTAAAATTTTATTTTGGGTTTGATTGAGTTTTTTTTATGGATGAAATGGCTTCAAATACCGTTCTTAAGACATTGTTATTGCTATTTTGACCTACGGGATTATATAACATTAATATCACACACCTAAACGTAATTCTAACTCGTGCGGGATGAAATCTAGGTTTTACAAGAAAATGAGCGTTTTATTTGGTATAAGGTGGTTTGAATAGTTGATTCAGGTAATTGTGAAGTTTATTAGAGTAGTGTGGAAGTTTGGACTAGAAATGAAAATGTATTGTAGGGTTTTGTAAAATTAGGGTTTTAAAGTACCTTTGGGTTTTTAAAATTAGGGTTTTGATTTTAAAATTTTATTATGGATTTGATTGCGTTTTTTATGGATGAAATGGCTTCAAATAACGTTCTTAAGATATTGTTAATCCTATTTTAACCTAGGGGATTATTTAACATTAATATCACACACCTAAACGTAATTCTAACTCTTACGGGATGAAATCTAGGTTTTACAAAAAACGTGCGTTTTATTGGATGTAAGGTGGTTTGAATAGTTTATTTAGGTGGTTATAAAGTTTATTAGGGTAGTGTGGAAATTTGGACTAGAAATGGAAATGTGCGGTTGGGTTTTGTAAAATTAGGGTTTTAAAGTACCTATGAGTTTTTTAAATTAGGGTTTGATTTTAAAATTTTATTTTGGGTTTGATTGAGTTTTTTATGGATGAAATGGCTTCAAATACCGTTCTTAAGACATTGTTAATGGTATTTTCACTTAGTGGATTATTTAACATTAATATCACACACCTAAATGTAATTTTAACTCGTACGGGATGAAATCTAGGTTTTACATGAAATGAGCGTTTTATTGGATATAAGGTGGTTTGAATAGTTGATTTATATAGTTATAAAGTTTATTAGGGTAGTGTGGAAATTTGGACTAGAAACTGAAATGTGTGGTCGAGTTTTGTAAAATTAGGGTTTAAAGTACCTATGGGTTTTTAAAATTAGGGTTTTGATTTTAAAATTTTATTTTGGGTGTGATTGAGTTTTTTATAGATGAAATGGCTTCAAATACCGTTCTTAAGACATTGTTAGTGCTATTTTGACCTACGAGATTATATAACGTTAATATCACACACCTAAACGTAATTCTAACTCGTACGGGATGAAATCTAGGTTTTACAAGAAAATGAATGTTTTATTGTATATTAGGTGGTTTGAATAGTTGATTTAGGTAGTTATAAAGTTTAGTAGGGTAGTGTGGAAGTTTTGACTAGAGATAGAAATGTGTGGTCGGGTTTCATAAAATTAGGGGTTTAAAGTACCTATGGGTTTTTAAAATTAGGGTTTTGATAATAAATTGTATTTTGGGTTTGATTGAGTTTTTTTTTATGGATGAAATGGCTTCAAATACCTTTCTTAAAACATTGTTAATGCTATTTTGACCTACGGGATTATTTAACATTAATATCACACACCTAAACGTAATTCTAACTCGTACGGGATGAAATCTAGGTTTTACAAGAAAATGAGCGT
The DNA here is from genome assembly GCA_910822075.1 of Senecio squalidus. Lineage (NCBI taxonomy): Eukaryota > Viridiplantae > Streptophyta > Magnoliopsida > Asterales > Asteraceae > Senecio > Senecio squalidus. Next base: position 32,424,578 of record CAJVGC010000065.1, on the reverse strand, counting down.
TTTATTGGATATAAGGTGGTTTGAATAGTTGATTTAGGTAGTTATAAAGTTTATTAGGGTAGTGTGGAAATTTGGACTAGAAAAATGTGTGGTCGAGTTTTGTAAAATTAGGGTTTAAAGTACCTATGGGTTTTTAAAATTAGGGTTTTGATTTTAAACTTTTATTTTGGGTTTGATTGAGTTTTTTTTATAGATGAAATGGCTTCAAATACCGTTCTTAAGACATTGTTAGTGCTATTTTGACCTACGAGATTATATAACATTAATATCACACACCTAAACGTAATTCTAACTCGTACGAGATGAAATCTAGGTTTTACAAGAAAAGGAACGTGTTATTTGATATTAGGTGGTTTGAATAGTTGATTTAGGTAGTTATAAAGTTTAGTAGGGTAGTGTGGAAGTTTTGACTAGAGATGGAAATGTGTGGTCGGGTTTTGTAAAATTAGGGTTTTAAAGTACCTATGGGTTTTTAAAATTAGGGTTTTGATTTTCAAATTGTATTATGGGTTTGATTGAGTTTTTTTATGGATAAAATGGCTTCAAATACCGTTCTTAAAACATTGTTAATGTTATTTTGACCTACAGGATTATCTAACATTAATATCACACACTTAAACGTAATTCTAACTCGTGCGGGATGAAATCTAGGTTTTACAAGAAAAGGAGCGTTTTATTGGATATAAGGTGGTTTGAATAGTTGATTTAGGTAATTATGAAGTTTATTAGAGTAGTGTGGAAGTTCTGACTAGAAATGAAAATGTATTGTAGGGTTTTGTAAAATTAGGGTTTTAAAGTAACTATGGGTTTTTAGAATTAGGGTTTTTATTTTAAAATTGTATATTTGGTTTGATTGAGTTTTTTATGGATGAAATGACTTCAAATAACGTTCTTAAGACATTGTTAATGCTATTTTGACCTAGGGGATTATTTAATATTAATATCACACACCTAAACATAATTCTAACTCGTACGGGATGAAATCTAGGTTTTACAAGAAAATGAGTGTTTTATTGAATATAAGGTGGTTTGAATAGTTGATTTTGGTAGTTATAAAGTTTATTAGGGTAGTGTGAAAATTTGGACTAGAAATGGAAATGTGTGGTCGGGTTTTGTAAAATTAGGGTTTTAAAGTACCTATGAGTTTTTTAAATTAGGGTTTTGATTTTAAAATTTTATTTTGGGTTTGATTAAGTTTTTTATGGATGAAATGGCTTCAAATACCGTTCTTAAGACATTGTTAATGCTATTTTGACCTACGGGATTATATAACATTAATATCACACACCTAAACGTAATTCTAACTCGTACGGGATGAAATCTAGGTTTTACAAGAAAAGGAGCGTTTTATTTGGTATAAGGTGGTTTGAATAGTTGATACAGGTAATTGTGAAGTTTATTAGAGTAGTGTGGAAGTTTGGACTAGAAATGAAAATGTATTGTAGGGTTTTGTGAAATAGGGGTTTTCAAGTACCTATGGGTTTTTAAAATTAGGGTTTTGATTTTAAAATTTTATTATGGGTTTGATTGAGTTTTTTATGGATGAAATGGCTTCAAATACCTTTCTTAAGACATTGTTAATGCTATTTTGACCTACGGGATTATTTAACATTAATATCACACACCTAAACGTAATTCTAACTCGTACGGGATGAAATCTAGGTTTTACAAGAAAAGGAGCGTTTTATTGGATATAAGGTGGTTTAAATAGTTGATTTAGGTAATTATGAAGTTTATTAGAGTTGTGTGGAAGTTTGGACTAGAAATGAAAATGTATGGTAGGATTTTGTAAATTTAGGGTTTTAAAGTACCTATGGGTTTTTAGAATTAGGGTTTTGATTTTAAAATGTTATTTTTGGTTTGATTGAGTTTTTTATGGATGAAATGGCTTCAAATAACGTTCTTAAGACATTTTTAATGCTATTTTTACCTAGGGGATTATTTATAATTAATATCACACACCTAAACGTAATTCTAACTCGTACGGGATGAAATCTAGGTTTTACAAGAAAATGAGGGTTTTATTGGATATAAGGTGGTTTGAATAGTTGATTTAGGTAGTTATAAAGTTTAGTAGGGTAGTGTGGAAATTTGGACTAAAAATGGAAATGTGTGGTCGAGTTTTGTAAAATTAGGGTTTTAAAGTACCTATGAGTTTTTAAAATTAGGGTTTTTATTTTAAAATTGTTTTTTTGGTTTGATTGAGTTTTTTATTGATGAAATGACTTCAAATAACGTTCTTAAGACATTGTTAATGCTATTTAGACCTAGGGGATTATTTAACATTAATATCACACACCTAAACGTAATTATAACTCGACGGGATGAAATCAAGGTTTTACAAGAAAATGAGCGTTTTATTTGGTATAAGGTGGTTTGAATAGTTGATTCAGGTAATTGTGAAGTTTATTAGAGTAGTGTGGAAGTTTAGACTAGAAATGAAAATGTATTGTAGGGTTTTGTGAAATTACGGTTTTCAAGTAACTATGGGTTTTTAAAATTAGGGTTTTGATTTTAAAATTGTATTATGGGTTTGATTGAATTTTTTATGGATGAAATGGCTTCAAATACCTTTCTTAAAACATTGTTAATGCTATTTTGTTGGGTTATAACTTACTCTAATTAGTTTAACTCCTAAACAATACTTCTAACAACGGATAAAGTAGCTATTAAGAAGTTACCGCGGAAGACAAGTTAATGCGGCTGTTCAACAAGTTAATACGGTAGTGCTCATTACTACGGATGGTCCAAGTTACTACGGTTTGACTACAAGTTAATACGGATGAACTCTTGTCATGTACGTTTTAGTTTATTAGATAGAGTTTCAATTGTTTTAAAGTATGTTTCTTTTCTAGATAACGATGTAGATTCCTAGTTTATCTAGGCTAGCCTCAAGGTCTATAAATGCATAGATCCTTGTAAGATAGAAAACACGTTGTATTGATATCTTGATTAATACAATTGAGGCTTAACATTCGACAATATTATTGTTCGTTCTTATTTATATTCTTACGATAATTATTGTTCGACAACTTGTTAATATTAAAGCGTTCATCCGCTGCTGAACTTCTTTAATAGATCAAGATCTTAACGAAAGCAAATTATAAGTTACATTAGCTTATCCGATCCTGACAAGTGGTATCAGAGCACAGGAGGTGCTTTAGATCCATTGATCAACAAGTTGATAATTCTCATACGCAAGAATCAATATAAACATCATGGCTGATGTTCCAATCAACAAAGTTCCTGTTCTGAATAGCAACGAATTCGATTTATGGAAGCTACGTATCAAGCAACACATTCTACTGTCTGACTATACAGTTTGGGATGTTATCATCAATGGTAACAAGCATGCTACCACTCAAGGAGCTGATGGACAACCCGGAATCCTTACTCGTCAAACATTGACTGACCTGGAAAGAAGAGAAAAACAGACGGAGATGAAGGCTCTTAGTATTCTTTTAATTGCCATCCCCAACGAGTACCAATCACAATTCGAAGAATATCAAGATGCCAAATCTCTATGGGAAGCATTGGAGAAAAGATTTAGCGGAACAAAGAATACCAAGAAAAACAAGAAAGCTCTTCTTAAACAGGAATACAAAAATTTCAATGCCTTGAAAGACGAACGAATGACTCAGACGTTTGATAGATACAAAAAGCTCACAGGAGAGATGATAGGCGCATGAATTAAGTATGACAAAGATGATATCAACCGAAAATTCATAAGATCTCTAGGTAAGGAATGGATTATTTACACGGTTTCGTATAGACAAGGAGACAAATTGGAAGAATTGGAGTTGGATGATCTATACAACAACCTACGAGTCTTTGAATCAGAGGTGGAAACAGACAAACCTAACAGTTGCAGCCACAATATTAACAATGTTAATATTGCTCTTGTCACTACATCTGGAGGAACAAAACATGAAAGTGGCGAAGAGATATCTTTTGAAGCTTTCATCTCACAAAGCTCAATTCTCACTAGTGATGAAGTAAAGTAGATACATCAAGATGACTGGGAGGAGATGGACTTAAAGTGGCAATCTGCAATGTTAGCTCTTCGTGCAAAGAGATTTGTGAATCGAACCGGAAGAAGGTTCAATCCAAGGAACAATGAACGAATTCCTTTTGATAAAAGCAAGGTGAAGTGCTACGAATGTAATGAACAAGGTCACTTTGCAAGGGAATGTCCAAATAAGTCAAAATCCAACAATTCTCGAATCACTCAAGACAACAATCAAAGTGCACTTATGACACAGGACATATTAGGATACGATTGGAATGACTTAGCCAAAGAAACTAGTCAAAACAGGGCGTTAATTTCTGAAGAACAAGATCCTGTTTCTACAGAATATATTACTACTGTTCACCATGCATGCATAGCAGTAGTAATGGATGCTGAAGACACTGTTTCTACGGAGGACACAGTTACTACGGAGCTAGTTTATACTGACCTTGGTATTACATAAATTAGCAACGATGTTCTTGGATATGACTGGACCGAAGATGATCAAGGAGCAACTCAAGACGATGCTCTAATGGATATCGACTCATCATCAAAGGATCCTGAAACTCCATCTCTCATGGCCGAGGTAAATTCTAAACTATGTTCTTCTGAGTGTAAGGAAGTAATTGTTAAATATAAAAATCACAATCAACTAATGAGTGACTCAATTAAAATCTTAGAAGAACAAAGACGGTCAGCTGCTAGAGTTATTGATAACTTAGAAAAGCAAATTAAGTCACACAAAATAAATGAACAAAGTTATCAAGCAAAAATTAGTTTAGTTGAATGGCAAAGAGAGGATTTACTAGTTAAACTTAAGATGGCTAGGGAAGAAATTTAAAAGATTAGAACAACAACATGATAAATTTGAGTTAGATGTAGGGAAATTAGAACATGCTTCAAAATCAGTTCATGTGACAACCGTCAAAAATTTCAGGTGAAAATCGTGCCCTATGTCCTTTAAAGTGTTCGTCTTACCTTTAACCGTACTTTTACCGAGAACGCGTCAGTGTCGGAATCAAATTCGGAATTAAAATATCTAAGTGCCAACTGGTTAGTATCCTCATAATTATAAGTTAGAAGGTCTATGCCAAATCTGTCGGTCATCACATCCTTTATCCTCGAGATATCGCACTTTTGCTCTTCTTTACTCCTTTACCGAAATCGTGCGAATCTCGAAATCGAAAGTGAAAATATAATATTAAATTAACCTAATATAAAGTAAATCAAAGTATGAACTTTCCTAAGTTCAACGCAAAAAGAATCGGGAACTTTCGACGAACGAAACTCCTTAACGGTCGAAAACAAGTCTGCCGAACCAGCCGAGCGGCTGAGCCCCTCCAGCCGACGGCTGGAAGTGTCTGGTCAGCTTTAATGACTCATTTTTGCATGACAAAAGAGTGGTGCCACTTGTTTTAACTCGATTGGACCTACATTCTTCCAGAAAACACTGCCCCAAGGTGATATTATCACTTTCTTTTCCATTTTTCTTTCATTTTGTTATCACAAACACACACACTTCTTAGTTTTTTCTCTCCAACTCTCCCTACTTTCTTCATGTGTGGCTGTAAAATACATCAAAGAGCCATCAAATAATCACCATAATCATCACTATAATATGTTCTAATCATCAAGGGAAGCAAGGGGAGGTGATTCTTCCGGTTTGTTGCTTGGGTTCTCATCATTTTCGGGTCTAATCTTCTTCAAGAATCAAGCTAGATCATCACACACTCTTTTCTTGCGGTATAATAACTTTTTCCCACTGTTTTTATTTACATTTTACCATTTTTACACATGCATGTATCATCAAAGATCAAACAAAGGTTTTTATAAAAGGTTTATGGTGATTTATCTAAGAACATAATTTTTATAAACTTTTTACTAAGATCTTGATATAAAAAGATGTTATTTGAGGAAATCTATGGATTTTATTAATGGTTTTTATGTTGCATGTCGAAATCTACCGAAAATACACTCGAAAACGCTTACAAATCGCTAAAATCAACAAAATCTTCGTTTTGCTAATTTTCGGTGGTTGTCTTGTGTTTTGGAGGCGGGTATTCTCATCACTACACCACTGAAGTTGTCATTCCAGATCCTTGTCAGATCAAGCGGGTGTTAGCGATATAACTTGTTACTCTTTTGAATCTTTCGATTTCATTATATTCGTATTCGGTTTTAGCCTTGAAAACGGTTAGGATTAATTATTAGACCAACACTCGTCGTATTTTATCGGTTTGGACTGAGATTGGACAAATAAAGTTAAAATATAAGTTAACCAAAGTATTGTATTAAACTTAATGTGTTATTATGTATTATGAATAATGGTCTAAAATGCAATTGTTGTTAAGAGGGAAAGTGATTGAAATTTGGACGAATAAATTATAGCGCGGAAGCGCTGCCCGATTTTCATTAGACCTTAACATAACTTCTTAAACTAAAGCATTCTCGTTGACTAACGATGCTATGAACTCATAAGCAATAAAACTAACTCGATAAGTTGGTATAACTATAGGATTTCCTTGAATCCGAAGCATTCCGACCGCGTTTCGCACTCGTCTCGTACTCTTCGCAATCCGTGAGTTACAACCCCACTATGTTTTTACCATTTTAAATTACTTATTTGGGGGAAACATAAGATTGTATGTTTATGTGACTTTTTGAAACTATTTGCAACTAGTATGAAACTTTGAAACTTATGAAACTTGGAAACTTTGGAAACTCGTGAAAACTTGAAACTTTTGAAACTTATGAAACTTGGAAACTTTGGATACTCATGAAACCTTGAAACTTTTGAAACTTATGAAACTTGGAAACTTTGGATACTCGTGAAACTTTGAAACCTTTGAAACATGTGAAACTTGGAAACCTTGGAAACTTGTGAAAATTGTGAAACTTTTATGCGTAAAATGTGTTAATGCCCCCTAAATTGGCTAAACTAAATTTAGGCTACTTGTAGGAAACCAATCCTTGATGAACATATAAACTCCGTAAGTGCTTACTACTATTTTTAGAAACAGAGTTCAAATTGCCCTGTTTTTGGTTCGAAACTTTATACACTATTAGCAATAGCCGTTAGTATTATGGGTATCGATACTTAGGAGAGGTCAATAGTTGCTTGTGGTTCGCGTCCTAAGTACATATTACTAGATTCAGGTGGAAACTCAATGAAATATTTTGGGGCTAGATCTGACCAGAAACTCGGTTTCGTGTAGACTTACTTTTATATTATGCCAAGTGTTGGATACAAGTTACTAATTTAGTTAAGCACATATTACTTACATATATACTTTATTTTAACGTTTGATTTCGCTACAACTTTTATGATACGAGTTCTATTTTACTTGCGTGTGTTCGAAACTTTTATAAATATATATGTTTTAGCGTCGTTCCGCTTTCTTTTCATTTATGATACTTTTTACATATATATTTTCACACTTGGAAACCTTTATCGAGAAAATCAAAACTGTAACTCACTCACTACTTTATTTAGTTGACACTTTATCTTATGTTTCGGGGAACCAAATGTAAGGATACTAAGTGCATACCATGGATGGTTCAGGCATGTCACGTGAATTAAAGAGTTGGGAAAAGACCTATTCTATTCTTTGGGAATTTTGTTAAACAATTAATCATGTATTTCGTTATGTGATACGTTAAATGCTTGGTTTTTTTTCAAACTTGTAAACTCTTATTTCCTATCTTAATGACTTGAAACCGAATGTTTAATTATAACTCGTGTAATGATATCGTTGCTCTTCGCATCTCGTGTTTCCGCTTTAGCGGGGTGTGACAGTTAATGACCTAATTCAACAACAAATACATGGAAAAGTAAAAGTTGGTTTAGGTTACAAAGAAGTTGCCCCTCCATTTAACCAAAACTATATCCCTCCATCCGTAAATGAACCTATGATTCCTATCTCTCAGACACCTCCAAAAGAATCATTCAATGTTGATCCAATCAATTATGATGAAGTTCTGATTGAGGACTTAGTTGAAGAGAGTAAGCTGAACATTGTGAAAGACAAGGACATTCCTTTGGAAAATCACTTAATCACAATAGAAGGTATTACTCAACATTCTTCACAAAGTCTAGTGTCTATGCCCCCTAATGATCTTATCAAGAAGGTAAAACCATCAACTGAAAACAAGACCAAAACAGCCCCTAAAGAAAAAGAAAAGACTTGGATACATATAGGTAAAAGAGGAAATCAACGTAATATGAACCAAGTAAAAGCTCAAAAATGTCAAATTATCAAAAGTTCAGTTAAGGGATGTTTTATATGTGGAAAATTAAATCACTATGCAAAAGTTTGTTATCATAATCCTCAAAATCAAAAGCAAATGATTCAAAAACCACATCATGGGTTGGGATATACAAGAAAGGTTGAACATAAAAACAAACCCATGAACAGTAGTAACAAAATAAATCATGCACACAATAAATTTGTTACTATGAATTCAGGAAGAAAACGTGTTAACAAAAGTAACTTATTTTCTAACAGTATAAATAGAGTTCCTACTGCTAGACAAAATTTTGTTTCTACTTCCAAACTTAATACGGTCAAATATAACCGTGTTAATACTCCTCGTGTTAATACTGCCAAAGGTAACTTAGTTACTACGGCTCCTGTTAATACTATAAAACAAAAGCATGTCAAACCAGTATTTGTTCCTGTTGTTAAACCAAAAGCTGTTAACACTAAAATTGTTTCAAAAGCTAAAACATTTAAACAAGTGTGGCAACCAGAGATCCAAGTAACTCAACCACCTGTTCCTATTGATTTTTCAAAACTAGTCCAAAGGAAGGTGAGTTACATTGATGAAATGGGCAAACCCAAGTCAGCTTTGGCTTGGGTTCCCACCAGAAACGAACTTCCATTGTTTATGTGCAGGTTCAGCCAACAAAAGAAAGTGAGAGCAGTTGGCATGTAGATAGTGGCTGTTCCAGGCACATGAAAGGCAACATGTCATGCCTACAGGACTTTGAAAAGTTCAATGGAGGATATGTTTCATTTGGAGGCAATCCAAAAGGAGGAAGAATTTCTGGAAAATAACAGTAAGCAATGGAATAATACACTTCAAGGATGTGTATTATGTGCAACGGTTGCAATATAACCTGTTGAGTGTCTCTCAAGTCTGTGATGATAAGCACACAACTATATTTACTGCATCTGAATGTATAATCATGAAGCCAGGATATGTTATAGACAAGAGCATGATCTTACTTAGAACACCAAGAAGATACAATGTCTATTGTCTATACATGTCTAAGGTCAAACCCACTTCATCCGAAGCATGATTTCTCTCAAAAGCGACTTTAGATGAATCCACTCTATGGCATAGGAGAATGTGCCATATGAACCTGAAGAATATCAACAAACTGGTCAAATCAGGATTCGTTAGAGGTCTCCCCAACAAACAGGTTAACCTTGATGACAACTGTTTAGCTTGTTTGAAGGGTAAACAACACAAAACTTCTCACAAGTCCAAAGAGATCAACACTAACACCACTCCTTTACATTTACTCCACATGGATCTGTTTGGTCCTACTAATGTAAAGAGCATTGCCAAGAAGTCATACTGTCTTGTCATCACTGATGATTTTTCAAGATACACATAGGTGTACTTTCTGGGTACCAAGGATGAGACAAGTCAGTTACTCATCACTTTCATCAATAAGATTGAACATCAAATTAACTTAAAGGTTAAGAAAATTCAATGTGATAATGGCAGAAAATTCAAAAATCAAGTGATGAATGACTTTTGTGAAAAGAAAGGAATCGAGAGGAAATTCAGTGCTGCTAGAACTCCTCAACAAAATGGAGTTGTTGAAAGAAGAAATAGAACATTAATCGAAGCAGCTAGAAGCATGTTGCCAGACTCCAACCTACCAATCTTTTTCTGGGCCGAAGCAGTTAATACTGCTTGCTACGTCCAGAACAGGGTACTCCTAGTTAAGTCTCAAAACAAAACGCCATACGAACTCCTCCACAAGAGACAACCTTTGATCAGTTTCTTAAGAGCATTTGGATGTCCCTGCACAGTCTTAAATTCTAAACACTATCTTGGTAAGTTTGAGAGCAAAGCCGATGAAGGAACTTTCGTTGGATACTCATCACAGAGCAAGGCATATCGTGTGTACAACCACAAAAGAAAAATCATAGAAGAAAGCTCTAATGTGACATTCAATGAACATAATCCTACTAAGAAGGGTCAAGGACCAAACTGGGTTTTCGATTTGGATGCATTAACCAAATCTTTAAACTCTAACTTTGACTTTCAACCTTCTTCAGTTCCTGCGGATCCTGTTACTACGGCACAATCCATTCCTACGGATCATGTTACTATGGATCCAGTTAATACTGCTCCAATCATTGGTACTGCCCGGTTGGATGTTATGGAATACATCAACCTCCCTGTTTCTATGGAGGATCCCATTCAACTCTTTGATCCCATATACCTAGATGCCACATAAATTTCTTCCCAACAAGAAGAAGAACATCCACATGAAAATGAGGCAGTTCCCAAGTCCACAACTACTGATCAGGATGATGCCACACGCCCCAATGGAGTTCCAAACTTAGTAGAAGAGGCTGAGAATGGAGGTGACCAAATTATCTCTGAATAATTTGAACCATACACTCAGGACATACCTTCTTCAGTTACTACTCCTCCGTCTACTGCTTATTACCCAAGCAATGATATGCCCGATTTGAATGATACAAACTTAGGAGCTGAACTAAGACTTGAGAAGATCCCATCTTCTCGTGTTGCAAAGAACCAGACACCTTCTCAAATCATTGGTAATCTTGACTTCTCCATGGAGACTAGAAGTCAAACTAAGCCCAAGAAGGATCTTGTGAAAGCTCTTCTTAATACATGTATGTTTGCCTGCTTCCTTTCTCAAATGGAACCAAAGAAAATACAAGAGGCATTACTGGATCCACATTGGATAGAGGCATGTCAAGCTGAGCTACTATAATTCAAGATTCAAGGAGTATGGGAATTAGTGGATGTCCCATTTGGCAAGAAGGTGATAGGTACAAGATGGATCTTCAGAAACAAGAAGGATGAAAGAGGCAGTGTAATAAAAAACAAAGCTAGACTGGTTGCACAAGGCTACACACAAGAAGAGGGAATTGATTATGAAGAAGTCTTTGCTCCAGTGGCTAGGATTGAAGCCATTAGATTGTTTCTAGCTTTTGCCTCATTCATGGGATTTAAAGTCTACCAAATGGATGTCAAAAGTGCATTCCTCTATGGAGTCATTGAAGAAGAAGTCTATGTCAAACAGCCTCCTGGGTTTGAGGACCCTCAACACCCTCACATGGTGAACAAACTGGTTAAAGCTCTCTATGGGCTTCATCATGCACCACGGGCTTGGTATGACACACTTTCTGATTACCTTCTACAAAATAACTTTCAAAGAGGTACCATTGACAAGACACTATTCTTTAAGAAGTCTCACTCAGATATCCTTCTTGTTCAAATATATTGACATCATCTTTGGCTCTACCAAAGATGCTCTGTGCAAAGAGTTTGAAGAGTTAATGCACACAAAGTTTCAAATGAGTTCAATGGGGGAACTAACTTTTTTTTTTGTCTACAAGTCAAGCAGAAGGAAGATGGCCTCTTTATCAGCCAATCCAAGTATGTCAAGGACATTCTAACGAAATTTGGATTTCTGGATGCCAAGATAGCAAGCACTCCCGTAGAAACTCACAAACAAATGACTGCTGATCTTGAGGGGGAGGATGGGGATATACATAATTACAGATCAATGATTGGCTCCTTAATGTATCTCACAGCTTCAAGACCAGACATCATGTTTGGAGTTTGTGTTTGTGCAAGATATCAAACAAGACCCAAAATGTCACACCTAATTGCAGTCAAGAGAATCTTTCGTTACCTAAAGGGCAAGCCTAACTTAGGTTTATGGTATCCTAAAGACTCTCCTTTTGATTTAATTGCTTATACTGATAGGGATTATGGTGGTGAAAACTTAGACAGGAAATCAACAACTGGAGGATGCCAATTTATTGGCTCAAGACTGGTGTCATGGCAATGCAAGAAGCAAACAACTGTGTCTACCTCTTCTACAGAAGCTGAATACATTGCAGCTGCTAGTTGTTGTGCTCAAGTGCTATGGATACAAAATCAAATGATGGATTATGGCTATTCATTCATGAACACACCAATTTACATTGACAACCAAAGCACTATTAGCATCATCAACAATCCAGTCAAACGCTCAAAGACAAAGCATATAGAGATACGCTATCACTTCATAAGAGACTGTAACGAAAAGAAATTGATTCATGTTGAGAAAATTCACACTGAAAATCAGCTTGCTGACCTTCTCACAAAAGCATTTGATGTGGGAAGATTCACATTCTTGATTACAAGTATTGGAATGATCAACATGGATTGATATCATCTTCTTTTATCTCTTAGTTTTTCTATTGTAAAGTCCCTTCGAGAAGCAGTAGTAACCTTAACATAAGAAACAACTGCCTTACTTTTTAGTATTGTACTATGTTACTACTGCAACAGTAATAGTAGAAACAAATTTTAACCAAAGTTTTATTAGTACGGCCAAAATTTTCAGTATTAAGGGAAGGTTTAACTACTACTGCCCTTAATCTAATAATACGGACGAAATGGTTAATACTGCTTAGTATTGTTGTTACTACGGAACTCTGGTTAATACTGACAGTAATTCACATTACTACGGACAGTCCAGTTAATACGGCTCGGGTACCATTACTACGGTCATTAATCAACTTACTACGGTTATTATTTGTTAATACTGCAATTCACCGTATTAAAAGGTTTCTTAATCAATAAGTATTCCTTAATTAATGGTGATTTGACAAGTCAAAATACAACTTGTAACTAACTTATACACGTGGCGCTTGGTTATTGGACCGTTACGTTTAATCATCACCCGCGTCAAATCCCAATCGCCAAGTTGTTACATTTTTCCGTATAAATAGGGGTCTTTTTAACCGTTTGAGTACTTACCTTTCTTAAAGAACCCTAAATCTTCTAAAAAGTTACCGTTACAATCAAAATTCCTACATTTTCTTTCAATCTTTGCTAAATCCTGTTTCTAATTGCTTGTTATAATCTAAATCGTTTATACATTCTTAACAATGGCTGAATTACAGTTTCATCTGACACACAACATGGTGGCATTCTTGGTTAAACTTGATGACAATATCGATTTCCATCCTATTATTGATAACAATGGCTCAACCACAGCTGTTTACAACAACACCTCCAACATTTTACCAAGCACCTCATACATTTCCAGCCATTCTATTTGAAGCTACAACAATCACTTCCACAACATCTACAGTTCCTGCTCCTACTTTTTATGAACAAGTTGTTGCGGATGATCTAATACAACAAGAAATGGCAAGAACAATTGTCATGTCTGATGAGTCAACATTAGCATCACAACTTGACAAGATCAAAGAAGACAAGAAGAAACAAGAAAAAGAGAGAGCAGAAGCTGAAAGGAAGAAGCTAATAGTTGAAGCATTTGCACGTCAAAGGGCAGCAACAACTATGATACCCAAAGAAGGTCAACTTGCTTTGCCTGAAAAACAAGTTAATGTTTCTGAGTCTGCAGGTAGGTTTGGATACATCACTACAAAGAAGGGAAGACTTCAAAAGGTTAACCTTCATGATCCAGAACACCATGATAAAGGCAAAGTAAAGGTTGTGGAGAAATCAAAAGAAGAAAAGAAGGAAGAAGAAAGATTTCAGAGAGAGAAGGCTGCTGCAGAAAGAGATGAGAAAAACCTTCGAGCAGAATTGGAGAGGGAAAGAATGGAACAAGAAAGAGCATCTGCTGAGTTTCTAAAGAAGCTTGTTGCTGAAGAAGAACTGAATCAAGAACCTACTCAGGCTGAAAGAGAAAGGTTGAAGAAGATTGCTGAGGAGGATGCTATTCATGCTCAAAAGATGGCAGATGAGCAAATTCAGGAAGAGCTTCAACTTAAAGCTAAAAAAAAAGCAGATGCAGAGCTTGCCCAGAAGATGCTTGAAAGAGATAGACTCCTGCTACAAAAGAAAGCCAAAGCCAAGCCTGAGAAGAAGAAAGTACTTGGAAAGAGGGAGTCCACAAAAGCTAAGGTTGCTGAAGATAGGCAGAAATTTGTCACCTATCTCAAGAGAAAAGGTTATAGTGGTAGGTCTTTAGGACCTATGAAGATGGCAAGTTTGTTGGAATTAGTGGAGAAGGAAAAGAAGAAAGATGTTCAAAGATCAGTTGCACTTGCCAAGATCCAAGAGAAAAAAAAAACAAGATATGGAGAAAGCCATGAAGATTGCTCTTGAAACTGGCAGAAGGATTCTTAATGAACAAGGAAAGGAACCTGTTAGTACTGCTCCAGCTGTGTCAAACCCTCCTGAGAAGCCAAAGAGGAAAAAGATAGCATCTAAAAGAATTCCTTTTGCAAAGAAAAGAAGAGTAGAAACTGCTACTGCTCCAGCTACTTCTCAAGGAAGTCCTATCATCCCACTTATGCAAGTAAAGCAAGAACCTGTTAATGTGGATGAAGAAGATGATGATCCTAAAGTCACTCAAAAAGATTGCTCAGCCTTGATCATCAATCTAGAAGGACTAAGGTTTACACCTTTAGCTGTGAAGCCTCCTATAATCATCGATTGGGAATTTATTGGTGGACAACTTGGGACTATTTATAAGGTCACCAGGCAAGACAAATAAAAAACAATTTTTCCAGCCTTCCACAGAGTTATAAGGGATTTCACAAGAGATGATTTAGAGAGAATGTACGAAGTAGGAAGAGTCAAATACTCTCATCGTAGAGGTGAATGTGCAGGTACTGATCATGCTATGGACTGCTTATGTGGTTTGTTTGAACCAGGGTATGAAAAGAATAGCTCAGTGTTCAAGAAGGGAGGTCCTAAAAATCCAGTCTTGAAGTGGTTTGTCTATGAACGAAGTGGTGTCTACTCAATAGTAAGAAAGGATGGAGCCATGGAGTTTTACTTAGTGGATAAAAGGTATCCACATGACTTGAAGACTTTGGAAGAAATGGTTAAAGTCAAGCTATATGGACTTCTTGATTCAAGGGTAGCACATGAATTAGTTTGGAGTATTTTGGTACAAATCACAGAAGAACGAACAAAAGGAAAGGAAGCAGAATGGCAAGACAAAGACGAAAGAAGAAATGTGTAGCTAACTTGAAAGTAGTTAAACTTGTTTGTAATAATTAATACTATTGAAGCATGAAAACTTGTACTTTTGATTGCTTATAAAAGTTCAAGGTTAGGGGGGGATTGTTGGGTCATAACTTACTCTAATTAGTTTAGCTCCTAAACAATACTTCTAACAACGGATAAAGTAACTTACAAGATTAATACGGAAGATATTAAGAAGTTACTGCGGAAGACAAGTTAATGCGGCTGTTCAACAAGTTAATACGGAAGTGCTCATTACTACGGATGGTCCAAGTTACTAAGGTTTGACTACAAGTTAATACGGATGAACTCTTGTCATGCACGTTTTAGTTTATTAGATAGAGTTTCAATTGTATTTAAAGTATGTTTCCTTTTCTTATTAACGATGTAGATTCCTAGTTTATCTAGGCTAGCCTCAAGGTCTATAAATACATAGATCCTTGTAAGATAGAAAACACGTTGTATTGATATCTTGATTAATACAATTGAGGCTTAACATTCGACAATATTATTGTTCGTTCTTATTTATATTCTTACGATAATTATTGTTCGACAACTTGTTAATATTAAAGCGTTCATCCGCTGCTGAACTTCTTTAATAGATCAAGATCTTAACGAAGGAAAATTATAAGTTACATTAGCTTATCCGATCCAGACATATTTTGACCTACGAGATTATTTAACATTAATATCACACACCTACACGTAATTCTAACTCGTACGGGATAAATTTAGGTTTTACAAGAAAAGGAGCGTTTTATTGGATATAAGGTGGTTTGAATAGTTGATTTAGGTAATTTTGAAGTTTATTAGAGTAGTGTGGAAGTTTGGACTAGAAACGAAAATGTATTGTAGGGTTTTGTAAAATTAGGGTTTTAAAGTAACTATTGGTTTTTAGAATTAGGGTTTTAATTTTTAATTTTTTGGTTTGATTGAGTTTTTTATAGATGAAATGGTTTCAAATAAGGTTCTTAAGACATTGTTAATGGTATTTTTACCTAGTGGATTATTTAACATTAATATCACACACCTAAACGTAATTCTAACTCGTACGGGATGAAATCTAGGTTTTACAAGAAAATGAGCGTTTTATTGGATATAAGGTGGTTTAAATAGTTGATTTAGGTAGTTATAAAGTTTATTAGGGTAGTGTGGAAATTTGGACTAGAAATTGAAATGTGTGGTCGAGTTTTGTAAAATTAGGGTTAAAGTACCTATGGGTTTTTAAAATTAGGGTTTTGATTTTAAAATTTTATTTTAGGTTTAATTGAGTTTTTTATAGATGAAATAGCTTCAAATACCGTTCTTAAGACATTGTTAGTGCTATTTTGACCTACGAGATTATATAACATTAATATCACACACCTAAATGTAATTCTAACTCGTACGGGATGAAATCTGGTTTTACAAGAAAAGGAACGTTTTACTGGATATTAGGTGGTTTGAATAGTTGATTTAGGTAGTTATAAAGTTTAGTAGGGTAGTGTGGAAGTTTTGACTAGAGATGGAAATGTGTGGTCGAGTTTCGTAAAATTAGGGTTTTGATTTAAAAATTGTATTTTGGGTTTTATTAAGTTTTTTTTTATGGATGATATGGCTTCAAATACCGTTCTTAAAACATTGTTAATGTTATTTTGACCTACGGGATTACTTAACATTAATATCACACACGTAAACGTAATTCTAACTCGTACGGGATAAATCTAGGTTTTACAAGAAAAGGAGCGTTTTATTGGATATAAGGTGGTTTGAATAGTTGATTTAGGTAGTTATAAAGTTTATTAGGGTAGTATGGAAATTTGGACTAAAAATGGAAATGTGTGGTCGAGTTTTGTAAAATTAGGGTTTTAAATTACCTATGAGTTTTTAAAATTAGGGTTTTGATTTTAAAATTTTATTTTGGGTTTGATTGAGTTTTTTTTTATGGATGAAATGGTTTCAAATACCGTTCTTAAGACATTGTTATTGCTATTTTGACCTACGGGATTATATAACATTAAACGTAATTATAATTCGTACGGGATGAAATCATTTTACAAGAAAAGGAGCGAATTATTTGGTATAAGGTGGTTTGAATAGTTGATTCAGGTAATTGTCAAGTTTATTAGAATATTGTGGAAGTTTGGACTAGAAATGAAAATGTATTGTAGGATTTTGTAAAATTAGGGTTTTAAAGTACCTATAGGTTTTTAGAATTCGGGTTTTTATTTTAAAATTGTATTTTTGGTTGGATTAAGTTTTTTTATGGATGAAATGGCTTCAAATAACGTTCTTAAGACATTGTTAATGCTATTTTGACCTAGGGGATTATTTAATATTAATATCACACACCTAAACATAATTCTAACTCGTACTGGATGAAATCTAGGTTTTACAAGAAAATGAGCGTTTTATTGGATATAAGGTGGTTTAAATAGTTGATTTAGGTAGTTATAAAGTTTATTAGGGTAGTGTGGAAATTTGGACTAGAAATTGAAATGTGTGGTCGAGTTTTGTAAAATTAGGGTTTTAAAGTACCTATTAATTTTTAAAACTAGGGTTTTGATTTTAAAATTTTATTTTGGGTTTGATTGAGTTTTTTATGGATGAAATGGCTTCAAATACCGTTCTTAAGACATTGTTAATGCTATTTTGACCTACGGGATTATATAACATTAATATTATACATCTAAACGTAATTCTAACTCTTACGGGATGAAATCTAGGTTTTACAAGAAAAGGAGCGTATTATTTGGTATAAGGTGGTTTGAATAGTTGATTATGGTAATTGTGAAGTTTATTAGTGTAGTGTGGAAGTTTGGACTAGAAATGAAAATGTATTATAGGGTTTTGTGATATAAGGGTTTTCAAGTACGTATGGGTTTTTAAAATTAAGGTTTTGATTTTAAAATTGTATTATGGGTTTGATTGAGTTTTTAATGGATGAAGTGGCTTCAAATACCTTTCTTAAAACATTGTTAATGCTATTTTGACCTACGGGATTATTTAACATTAATATCACACACCTAAACGTAATTCTAACTCGTACGGGATAAATCTAGGTTTTACAAGAAAATGAGCGTTTTATTGGATATAAGGTGGTTTGAATAGTTGATTTAGGTAATTATGAAGTTTATTAGAGTAGTGTGGAAGTTTGAACTAGAAATGAAAATGTATTGTAGGATTTTGTAAAATTAGGGTTTTAAAGTACCTATGGGTTTTTAGAATTAGGGTTTTTATTTTAAAATTGTATTTTTGGTTGGATTGAGTTTTTTTATGGGTGAAATGGCTTCAAATAACGTTCTTAAGATATTGTTAATACTATTTTGACCTAGGGGATTATTTAATATTAATATCACACACCTAAACATAATTCTAACTCGTACGGGATGAAAATTAGGTTTTACAAGAAAATGAGCGTTTTATTGGATTTAAGGTGGTTTGAATAGTTGATTTAGGTAGTTATAAAATTTATTAGGGTAGTGTGGAAATTTGGAATAGAAATGGAAATGTGTGGTCGGGTTTTGTAAAATTAGGGTTTTAAAGTACCTATGAGTTTTTAAAATTAGAGTTTTGATTTTAAAATTTTATTTTGGGTTTGATTGAGTTTTTTTTGGATGAAATGGCTTCAAATACCGTTCTTAAGACATTGTTAATGCTATTTTGACCTACGGGGTTATATAACATTAATATCATACACCAAAACGTAATTCTAACTCTTACAGGATGAAATCTAGGTTTTACAAGAAAAAGGAGCGTTTTATTTGGTATAAGGTGGTTTGAATAGTTGATTCAGGTAATTGTGAAGTTTATTAGTGTAGTGTGGAAGTTTGGACTAGAAATGAAAATGTATTGTAGGATTTTGTAAAATTAGGGTTTTAAAGTACCTATGCGACGCACTGCCCCGGCAGATTCAGATTTTCTTATTTTATTACTTGTCTCGTTTTTGTAAAACTCTAACCCAATCACACACGATTTATACCACTTATTCCTGCCATTTTAACAGTCCCAAAGTGTTATTATTACACTTTCTTTTATTTTCTTTTCATTTTTCCATTTTGGTAAACATAAAACAAACACACACAAGATTTTCCTCTCTATTTTTCTCTCAAGAACATTACAAACACCACCATCTCCAGTGATTTTCCAGCCACTTAAACCCATATTTTAACCATCAAAAATCGTTTGATCATCAAAGCAATCAAGGAGGAGCAAAGTATTTTCGGTTTCAAGCTTTTCCTACCACTTTTGGAGCTCTAAATCCTTCTAAAACATCATCCAAGCCATTCCATCCGGTAGAAATCCTTCATTTTACTTTATTTACTGATTTTACCAATTGCATGGATGATCCATGGCACAAAAATGAGTTTTGTTAAAGATCTATAACTCTTTCTATGCAAAAACGATTTTTAACTAAATAATACTTAGATTATGTTTTTGGTGGATAAAAGTTGTTTAGAAACTGTAAAAATACTATATTATGAAGTATCTACTGATTGCATGTCGAAATCTTTGGGTAACAAATCATTTTGGGCAAGACAAACATAAAACGTGAAAAAGACAGCAGGTGGTGCGCAGCACCTATTGCCCAGTGCGCAACACCGGCCTGCTGTCCTTCCCGAAAACCGTCGTTTTGGTCGTTTAAAACTTATGTGCGTGTTCTGGATTTCCGTTATTGACATTATGGGACTGAGATGAGTAAAATGGTTATATTGGTGACATGTATTGGACTATTTTACAATAAAATGAAATTGTTTAAATAAGATTATGTATATATATGTGTTTTGTGAGCGGGATGTGACTTTAGGTTTTGGACATGAAATTTGGGCGCGGAAGCGCTGCCCAAATTTCTTTAGAAGTCCTAAACCACTCCAGCAACCAAAACATGTCTATCATAATAATAATAATAATGTTAACTTTGGACTTTTCGGATTAAATATAACGTTAACCGCTTCGGACCATTTTTGGAACAATATTAACCTTGACACTTAAAGTTTAACAAAAATTTCATCTATTATATATTATGTATAATAACTTAAAATAATAATAATACTTGAACAATCTTGGTATCCTTACGCGTTCCGTGATTCCCGGCTCTCATTTCCGACCGCTTTTCGCGCTCGTCTCGTACTCTTCGCAATCCGTGAGTTACAACCCCACTTTGTTTTACTTTTGTACTTTTAAACATTATTTGGGGGAAACATAAGATTATATGCTTTGTAACTTTGAAACTATTTGCGAATTGTTGAAACATTTGGAAACTTGGTACTTTTGAAACTTTATTAAACTCTTTGGAAACTTGTGTGAAACTTGGTACTTTTGAAACCTTATTGAAACCTTGGAAACTTGAAACATTTTAAAACTTACGAAACTTGTAAACTTGGAAACTTGTACGAAACATTGAAACTCTTTGGAAACTTTGAAACTTTGGGAAACTTGGAAACTTGTGAAACTATTATGCGTATATGTGTTGATGCCTTAGCCGTTGAACTAAATTTAGGATACTTGTTAGCGACCAATCCTTGATGAAAATATAAACCCGTAAGTGCTTACTGCTATTTTTGGAAACTATGTTCAATTGCCCCGTTTTTGGTTCAGGAACTTTATTCACTATTAGCAATAGCCGTTAGTTATATGGGTATCGATACTTAGGAGCGGTCACTCCTTACTCAGGGTTAGCGACCCAAGTACATAATACTAAGATTCGGTTGGAAACTTATTGAAACATTTTTGGGCTAGATCAGGACCACACAATCGGTTTAGTGTATACTTACTATTTATATTATGCCAAGTGATTGATACGAGTTACTAATTTAGTTAAGCACATACTCCCTACGCATATACCTTTTGGCGCCTGGGTTCCGCTACAACTTTATTTATACGAGTTTTATTTGTTTTACTTGCGTGCGTACAAAACCTTTTACTATTTACATATATGTTATAACGTCGCTCCGTTCCTTTTCTTATGACGTCATCATATATTTTACATCTTTCTATTCTTGGAAACTTTTATCGAAACTCTAAACTGTAACTCACTCACTACTCAATGTAGTTGACACTTTATCTTATGTTTCAGGAAATTAGTGTAAGTGTTGGAATGCATGGCAAGGAAGGGTCAATTGTTTTGGAAACTTTGGTATAATTTTGGGAAATACCTTTCTAATTTTGGGAAATTGTTTTGGAAACTTTGTAACTGTACTTAATTTAAATTTGTGAACTGCTTGGTTGTTTAAAACTTGACCTATTTTATCTTGAATGAAATGACTTGAATCGTTTATGTTTGCTTATGACCGTGTAATGATATTCCAGCTCTCACATTCCGTGTTTCCGCTATAGCGGGGTGTGACAATCACACACCTAAACGTAATTCTAACTCGTACGGGATGAAATCTTGGTTTTACAAGAAAAGGAGCGTTTTATTTGGTATAAGGTGGTTTGAATAGTTGATTCAGGTAATTGTGAAGTTTATTAGAGTAGTGCGGAAGTTTGGACTAGAAATGAAAATGTATTGTAGGGTTTTGTGAAATTAGGGTTTTCAAGTAACTATGGGTTTTTAAAATTAGGGTTTTGATTTTAAAATTGTATTATGGGTTTGATTGAGTTTTTTTAATGGATGAAGTGGCTTCAAATACCTTTCTTAAAACATAGTTAATGCTATTTTGACCTACGGGATTATTTAACATTAATATCACACACCTAAACGTAATTCTAATTCGTACAGGATAAATCTAGGTTTTACAAGAAAATGAGCGTTTTATTGGATATAAGGTGGTTTTAATAGTTGATTTAGGTAATTATGAAGTTTATTAGAGTAGTGTGGAAGTTTGAACTAGAAATGAAAATGTATTGTAGAATTTTGTAAAATTAGGGTTTTAAACTACCTATAGGTTTTTAGAATTAGGGTTTTTATTTTAAAATTGTATTTTTGGTTGGATTGAGTTTTTTATGAATGAAATGGCTTCAAATAACGTTCTTAAGACATTGTTAATGCTATTTTGACCTAGGGGATTATTTAATAATAATATCACACACCTAAACATAATTCTAACTCGTACGGGATGAAATCTAGGTTTTACAAGAAAATGAGCGTTTTATTGGATATAAGGTGGTTTGAATAGTTGATTTAGGTAGTTATAAAGTTTATTTGGGTAGTGTGGAAATTTGGACTAGAAATGGAAATGTGTGGTCGGGTTTTGTAAAATTAGGGTTTTAAAGTATCTTTGAGTTTTTAAAATTAGGGTTTTGATTTTAAAATTTTATTTTGGGATTGATTGAGTTTTTTATGGATCAAATGGCTTCAAATACCGTTCTTAAGACATTGTTAATGCTATTTTGACCTACGGGATTATATAACATTAATATCATACACCTAAACGTAATTCTAACTCATACGGGATGAAATCTAGGTTTTACAAGAAAAGGAGCGTTTTATTTGGTATAAGGTGGTTTGAATAGTTGATTCAGGTAATTGTGAAGTTTATTAGTGTAGTGTGGAAGTTTGGACTAGCAACGAAAATGTATTATAGGGTTTTGTGATATAAGGGTTTTCAAGTACCTATGGGTTTTTAAAATTAAGGTTTTGATTTTAAAATTATATTATGGGTTTGATTGAGTTTTTTATGGATGAAGTGGCTTCAAATACCTTACTTAAAACATTGTTAATGCTATTTTGACCTACGCGATTATTTAACATTAATATCACACACCTAAACGTAATTCTAACTCGTACGGGATAAATCTAGGTTTTACAAGAAAATGAGCTTTTTATTGGATATAAGGTGGTTTGAATAGTTGATTTAGGTAATTATGAAGTTTATTAGAGTTGTGTGGAAGTTTGAACTAGAAATGAAAATGTATTGTAGGATTTTGTAAAATTAGGGTTTTAAAGTACTTATGGGTTTTTAGAATTAGGGTTTTGATTTTAAAAATGTATTTTGGTTTGATTGAGTTTTTTTTATGGATGAAATGGCTTCCAATAACGTTCTCAAGACATTGTTAATGCTATTTTTACCTAGGGGATTATTTAACATTAATATCACACACCTAAACGTAATTCTAACTCGTACGGGATGAAATCTAGATTTTACAAGAAAATGGGCGTTTTATTTGGTATAAGGTGGTTTGAATAGTTGATTCAGGTAATTGTGAAGTTTATTAGAGTAGTGCGGAAGTTTGTACTAGAAATGAAAATGTATTGTAGGGTTTTGTGAAATTAGGGTTTTCAAGTAACTATGGGTTTTTAAAATTAGGGTTTTGATTTTAAAATTGTAATATGGGTTTGATTGAGTTTTTTATGGATGAAATGGCTTCAAATACCTTTCTTAAAACATTGTTAATGATTTTTTGACCTACGAGATTATTTAACATAACTATCACACACCTAAACGTAATTCTAACTCGTACGGGATAAATCTTGGTTTTACAAGAAAAGGAACATTTTATTGGATATAAGGTGGTTTGAATAGTTGATTTAGGTAATTTTAAAGTTTATTAGAGTAGTGTGGAAGTTTGGACTAGAAATGAAAATGTATTGTAGGGTTTTGTAAAATTAGGGTTTTAAAGTACCTATGGGTTTTTAGAATTAGGGTTTTGATTTTAAATTTTTTGGTTTGATTGAGTTTTTTATGGATGAAATGGCTTCAAATACCGTTCTTAAGACATTGTTAATGCTATTTTGACCTACGGGATTATATAACATTAATATCACACACCTAAACGTAATTCTAACTCGTACGGGATGAAATCTAGGTTTTACAAGAAAAGGAGCGTTTTATTTGGTATAAGGTGGTTTGAATCGTTCATTCAGGTTATTATGAAGTTTATTAGAGTAGTGTGGAAGTTTGGACCAGAAAAGAAAATGTATTGTAGGGTTTTGTAAAATTAGGGTTTTAAAGTGCCTATGAGTTTTTAGAACTAGGGTTTTGATTTTAAAATTATATTTTTGGTTTGATTGAGTTTTTTATGGATGTAATGGCTTCAAATAACGTTGTTAAAACATTGTTAATGCTATTTTGACGTAGGAGATTATTTAATATTAATATCACACACTTAAACGTAATTCTAACTCGTACGGGATGAAATCTAGGTTTTACAAGGAAATGAGCATTTTATTGGATACTAGGTGGTTTCAATAGTTGATTTAGGTAATTATGAAGTTTATTAGGGTAGTGTGGAAGTTTTGACTAGAAATAGAAATGTATGGTCGGGTTTTTTAAAATTAGGGTTTTAAAGTACATATGGGTTTTTAAAATTAGGGTTTTGGGTAAAGGGGAAACTGCCTCGGTAAATTATATAACCAAAAAAACATTGAAGTACAATCGATATAGGTGAAGTCCTATACCGCAACCCATTCCATGGGCATCAAACCAGCACAAAAAACCAGAAAACATAAAGCAAATATAAGTGAGGCATTCCTCCGTTATAGGCTACCACTAAACAAACTATAGGAAACTAACATAGAGCTATATGCTACTCTTCCCTTGGATCGTGAAATCACGATATTCCTTTCGACCCCCCTGAAAATCAATAACTTGGTCTTCATAACCATCATAGAAATCAAAATCATCGTCTTCAAGCTGGTGACCACCTCCCACAAAGGATCCTAAACCTTCCTCCTCTTCATATGTATCGGATTCATCTAAAACATTATCCCATTTCTTTTTTAGATCCGTAGGACTATCAACCTTAATATCCTTGCTACCATTATCAACCAAAGAACTCGACCGAGCGTTAACCTGTGGCTGAGAACCGTTCTGGCCAATATCATCACCAACCTATTTTAAATGTTTTTCCCCGTCATCAATTGAAAGTTCGTGGATTTTGTGATGGATATGGTAATTGATGATGATGTTCTTGATGTTTTGGTCTTGAAATCACTGGATATGGAAGGGTTTTCGATGGAGAGGTGAAGTGTAGAGAGAAAAGAGAATAAATATGTGTTTGTAAGTTTGAAAAATGAGAGAGAGAAGTGTAGGTGTATGGGAGAGTAAGATATGAGTTGTGTGAAGTGTTTGAATGAGGCTTTGGGCAGAAAAACTGCCTCAAACACGTGACCATGGTGCAGAGAATCCACCACCCTTTACACCCAATGAAAATGTGACAAAATTGAAAGTTGGTGTTTTTCCCCGTCATCAATTTTGCCTTGACGCTTGACCCGCCCGGCCCTGGCTAGGTGAGGTTTTTGTGGTTGTTTCTATTGTACACTTTCTAGTCACACAATGTTACTCTGCCTTTGCACGATTTCCCTTGAACTAGAAAGATGTTGAACTAGAGTAAGTTGGCATTGGACGGAATATCAAAACTGCTAACTGACTGTGGAGTATCTTTTTTATCTTCATCAGTGGCTAGCTTTTCTTCACCATCAAATCCCATTTCAGCCATGAATGGAACACCATCAGGTCTTAATGGAGATACCTTATTTGTTACTTGTGCACTCTTTTCTTCTTTGTTAGTACTACTGTCATCTTGGTGAGTACTGCTTTCTTCTTGGTTAGTACTGTTGGCTTTTTGGTTAGCAGTATTAACCATTTCTTCTTCAATCACCTTCTCCAAATTGTCAAATATGGTGGGTCAGCTGAGTAGAATGGAAGATAAACATACTCCATTGGATCCAATCTTTCAGTCCCTAAGATCTCAGTTGATAATGGACTTGATTGTGTATGTGAATTTCCATTGTTATTTCCAGAACTTGATTTCTTATACTCATAACCTAAGTCCAATAATATAGTGAGTGCATCAATGTCAAATAACCAGTCTGGCCATTTACCTTGAGAATTAGGAGTATTCTTATTGAATGTGACATTTTCACTATCCTCAAATATGCTAGTTCTGTGATTGAATACTCTGTATGCCTTACTCTGAGATGAGTATCCCACAAAATATCCAACATCTTCTTTGCTCTCAAACTTTCCAAGGTAGTCTTTTGAGTTCAACACAGTACATGGACATCCAAATGTCTTTAGAAAGTTGATCAATGGTTGTCTCTTGTGAAAGAGTTTATAAGGAGTCTTGTTATGAGCTTTAACTACCAACACTCTGTTTTGTACGTAGCATACAATATTAACTGCTTCTGCCCAGAAGAATATGGGAAGATTTGAGTCTGCTAACATACTCCTTGCAGCTTCGATTAGAGTTATGTTTCTTCGTTTAGCTACCCCATTTTGTTGAGGTGTTCTTACAGCACTAAATTATCTTTCAATCCTTTTGCCTTCACAGAACTGATTCATCACACTGTTCTTTAATTATGTACCATTGTCACAATGAATTTTCTTTATCTTCAAATTAGTTTTATTTTCAATCTTGGTGATGGAAGAGATAAATATGTGTTTTCTTTCATCTTTAGAGACCAAGAAGTACATCCATGTGTATCTAGTAAAATCATCTGTAATCACCAAACCGAAGGACTACTTTGTAATAGTCTTTACATTTGTTAGACCAAAGAGATCCATATGCAGCAGATGTAATGGAGTTGAGATTGAATTCACTTCTTTTGACTTATAATAAGTCTCATGTTGTTTTCCCTTCATACATGCCACACAGTTATCATTCAATGATACTGTTTGTTGGGAAGAACTCTCACCAATTTTGATTTCACCATCTTGTTCATGTTCTTGTAGTTCATGTAACACATTCTTTTATGCCATAGTGATGATTCATCAATTGTTACTTTTGAGGCAAAACAATTTGCATCTCCAGTTGGAGATGCTTTAGATAAATCTAAGTAGTACACATTATCTTTTCTTGGAGTTCTCAAGAAAACTTTGCTTTCATCAATGATGTATCATGGATCCATGATCAGGCATTATGTGTCTGTGAAAATTGTAGTATTCTTCTTGTCACAGACTTGTGACACACTTAGTAGATTGTATTGTAGTTGTTAAACATAGAATACATCTTCAAAGCTTACTTTCCCATTTCTTACAGTTCCCTTCCAAGTAATCTTTCCTCTTTTTGGATTTTCTCCAAAGGTAACATAACCTCCATTGCATTTTTCAAAATTCTGGACACAAGCTATGTTGTATGCCATGTGCCAGGAACAACCACTATCTAAATGCCAACTATTCTCATCTTCATTTGTTTTTTGTTCCTGCACATGTAATGGAAATATTAGTTTCTTTTGGAACCTAAGCCATTGTAGTATTGGGTTTACCCTTTTCATCACAATAACTAATTTTCCTTAACATTAGATTTTTAAAACCATGTTGCTTTCCAGTTTGAGTAAATTTTCCTTTTGGTTTCCACACTTGTTCAATTTTCAAAATCTGTTTTGGGAATTTTCAGATATTGCAGTACTAACATAATTTGTCCTTGAATTATTAACCTTGTAGATCAGTAGATCTTGAACACCTCCTGTGATCTGATACCACTTGTCTGGATCGATTATGATTTATGTAAAAAACAACCACAATACTAAGAATAAGATCTTGATCTATCGAAAAAGTTTAGCAGCGGATTAAATATTTTGATATTGCAAGTTATGTGATAAAACGAATATTGTTATATGAATACGAATGAAAACAATAATGAATATCACCAACAAGGCTCAATGTATTAATCGAATGGGAAAGACTAACACACGTGTTTTTCAAAGGAATTAGTCAAGACACGCTGAAAGAGTTCTATCTCATATAAGGTCAAAATGCTACGACTTTCTTACCCTCGGCCGCCTATGACATTTTTCTCATTTAACATTAGATCCTAAACTTCATTTTCAAGTTGATTAATTCTAAATTTCACGCTTGAAAATTCCGATACATATTTTTTATTTTTATCATCTTTTTGAAAGTTTATTTTCATGACATGTGAATTTGTAGATGATGACACATTTGAAAATGAGGTTACATGATGTTGGAGCAGACTAGAGTGATGATGAAGCTTCCAAAACATCCAAGTCATACTTTTGTATAGAGTAGTTTCAATTCGGGTGAACTGTGTTCATCACCCGAATTGTTTAATAAAGTGTAAAATCGGGAAGGATTTAGGTTGGGTGAACTAAATCTTCATAAGAGTTAAGCTAAGTTTACCCGAACTAAATCTAAATGAGTAGTAATTTTATATTACACCCGAAGTGTTTTTTAATAAACATAAGGGTGGTAGTAATGTAATAGTTAGTTAGTAGGCTTATAAATAGAGGTAGGGATCATGTAGAATGTACACGTTTATGAAATATAATATCTATAATTGATTTTCCCGCCATTAAAGGCTTCTAATAAACGCTTTCTTTCTTCATTGATTTTGTATTCTAAATCTATCAAAGTGTAGTTCAATTGCTAATAATTCTGCGATTAGTAATTGTATTCATTCACTGATTGTGAGCTATGAAGATTTCAAGACCTGACAAGTGGTATCAGAGCTGGTTATCAAGTTAATTTAATTCAGCTTTAGCTATACTCGGTGTCACACCCCGCTAATAGCGGAAACACGAGGCGTTCCAGTTATAATATCAAGAGTCAAGATTACAACAATATAACCGATAAAAAAAAACATTAAATTAAATAGATCATGCCAAATGTTACAAAATACATCATAATGCCAAGGGCGGTAAAACGCCAAGTAGAAATACAACTTAAAAAGAAATCGACAAGCGGATCTTCAAGGAAATTACAATAAACATTACTAGTTCAAATTTCACAAAAGAAAGCGATCCGAAACAACTATGGCATGATCAACGGAAATCCTCAATTTCCTGCAAAGCGTTAAAACGACATCAACAACATGTTGGTGAATTATTCGCAATTTTAAGTAAAAAGTGACCCATCGACAAGTTTCAGTAAACAATGTAAGTTTAAAATCATATATCTTGTATTCATGCAAAAGTGAAAGGTACTATGCCTAAGTAGCCATACATCTCGATCCTGAACCAAACAGTTTAATCCCCTATCCTAAGGTGTGTCAACCAAAGGCAATCAGTTTAATCATACAGTTTAATATTAAGTTCATAACATCCGCTCGTAGTAACAGCCTACAGAGGAATGAGGGTTAGGTACATAACCCAATATAGATCTATACATATGAACCACATGCAAAAGCTTAACGAGTGTATTGGAGGGGAGCCACCATGGCTTAGACACTTAAAACTAAGGCAGACCAAATTCACTGGATAAACAAGATAATCAATAACATTCTGCATTCATGCAGACAGTTTAAAATACACAGACAGTTTAAAATACGCTTTACAACCCAAAAGTATTTAAGACAAGGGCTACGAATAACTCACAGTGAAAGGACACCAATTACTCGGGTATTACAATCACAGGATTACAAACCCACCGTCTAAGTGCCCTAAAACAGTAAATAATATAGTCTCAGTATCTCTATAAGTATAGTTCGGTTTAGCTTTGTCGGTTGAGATTAATTTAATATAATATTCCAACGATTAATAAGTCGAATAAGGAGGACGGATTAAGAAGACGATGTTCCGCGCCAAAAAAAAAAGGCCGATCGGCAAGATATCGATCTTTCACGTCAACAGCGACCGTTGGAAACATGTGATAACTCCGAGTCGAAAAGAATATTAATACCAAAGTTCATTATATTGACCAAGATCAAAGATGTTGACTTTATAAAAGTCAAATGTCAATTAGGTTGACTTATTAAAAGTCAAAGTCAATTTAAATGTCCAATTTGACACTTTGAATAATTTGAATTCTTTTCATACCAAAATATTTAGAGTAAAATGTCTTTCAAAACCATTTATAAAGTTTGCCGTAAAACCCATTTTGATGAATAAAAACAAAATTTAAAAAATTTGTGATGAAGTTTAATATATAGCGAAGAGGTTTAAAATGTCCATTTTAAGTAATATTATGACATTTTTGATTGCGTTTGGCGTCTTTGAGTCCAAAGACGATTTTATTGTAAAATATGTTACTTTTGTATACAATTTATTTATATAAGTGTTTTAATGTCGTAAAAAGTCGTGAGTTGGAATTTCGACAGCACTTTCCCGCTTAATAACAGTTGCATTTTAAACCGTTATTCATAATACATAATACCATATCAAGTTTAATACAATTCTTTGTTAACTTATAATTTAACTTTATTTGTCCAATCTCAGTTCAATCCGATAAAATATGACGAGTGTTGGTCTAATAATTAACCCTAACCGTTTTCAAGGCTAAAACCGAGTAACGAATAGAACGAAATCGAATGATTCAAAAGAGTATCAATTATACTGTTAACACCCGCTTGATTTGAAAAGGATCTGGAACAACAACTTCAGTGGTGTAGTGATGATAATATACGCCTCCAAAACACAAGACAACCACCGATAATTAGCAAAAACGAAGATTTGTGCTAACAGACTGATCCAGCCGCCGGCTGGAGCTCCACAGTCAGCTCTGAATTTTAATTATTTTAGCGTTTTTGAGCATTTTCAAGAGTATTTTCGGTAGATTTCGATCTGCAACTTAAAAACCCTTAATAACATCCATAGATTTCCTCAAATAACAACTTTTTATATCAATATCTTATGAAAAAAGTTTATAAAACTGATGTTTTTAAATAAATCACCATAGACACTTTTATAATAACCTTTATTTGATCTTTGATGAAACATGGAAGGGTAAAAATGATAAAATGCAAATAAAAACAGTGGGTAAAAATTATTATACCGCAAGAAAAGAGTGTGTGATGATCTAGCTTGATCTTGATGGAGATTTTGATGGAGATTACACCCGAAAATGATGAAGAACCCAAGAAACAACCCGGAAGAATCACCACCTCTTGCTCCCTTTGATGAACATAATTGATTATTGTGATATTTATGGTGAAATATGGCTGGAAATCACAACAACAATGGTGAAAAGTGAAGGAAATATGGAGAGAGTTAGAGAGAACCTCTAGGTATGTGTGTGTTTTGTGATAAAGAAATGAAAAACAATGGAAAATAGAAGGTGTATATCACATTGGGGACTGAATTCCTGGCAGAAAAGTTGGTCAAATCGGGTAGCAAAAAGTGGACCATTCCTTTTTCAGGAAAAAATGAGTCACCAAAAACCTGACCGGACTGATCCAGCCGCCGGCTGGAGGGGCTCAGCCGCCGGCTGAAGCCCTGCCAACTGCTGGCTGGCCGGCTGGTTCGGCAGACTTCCCGTTTCCGCTGCGTTAGGCGTTTTCGATCGTTAGGAGTTCCAGTTTGATTCCAAATGAACTTAGGCAAGTTCATTAATAGTATTATTGGTATTTTGATTTATTAAATGACAACTTTTAAGTTTTGGATTCGAGAAACGCACAATTTCGGTAAAAGATAAACAAGAGCAAAGTGCGATATCTTGAGTATAAAGGATGCGTTAACCGACAAATTTGGCATAAACCTTCTAACTTATAATTATGAGAATACTAACTAATTGGCACTTAGATAAGATAATATTATTACGTCTCAGGGGACAAACCAGCAAATACAGAAAACTCGATACTCAATAACAGTAAATCGTGAGCAAAACAAAGCGAAATACAAGGGTCGAAATCAGTTGCGAATAAAATATAATTAATGACGGTAACTCAAGTACCTCAAATAGACGGGACGTCACACTCGGAGTGTTTGGATTACCTTGAAGAATTAGAACATCTAAGATCAACGTTCTTTTAGAGTTTCAGGAATTTGAATTTTGGCGTTAAGGTTTAGTTTTTGAAAAATTATATTAGATCAATCAATTTAAGTTTTTTTGTGCATTAAGGAATATTGTTTAGAGGAAATTGTTAAGGTTTTAGTGAATTTAAGAGAATTAGATTCAGTTTGGGGTTGTTGAGTTCATCCGAATTACGTTTTCAATTATCCGAGATAAAATCAATCGATCAAATCATCATGTCTGTTGTTCCAACAAACGTTCCTGCAGTTAATTACGATAATGAGACTGGATCTGGTGGTAAACCTCCTAAGTTCCTACCTGGTCAGGATTTCATGATGTGGAAGCTGAGGTTTAAGGAATTTGTATACTACAGTGATAGAAAAATCTGGACTTCTATTGTCAATGGACCTCATAGGCCAATGATACAGGAGACAGGAAGTACAGGAATGATTGATGTTGATCCTGAGAGATATACAGAGGGCGATAACAAGCTCATTGATCGAGATTTTATGGCATTAGAAGCAGTCATTTTAGCTTTACCAATAGTGATCTATAACAATTTCAAGGATTGTGTATCAGCAAAGGAGTTAATGGATGCAATGGAACTAAGGTATGAGGGAAGCCTAGCGCTTAAGGAGCGTAAAAGGGACATGCTGAAGAAGTTGTATGAGGCGTTTGAGCACATTAGAGGTGAAAGTCTGTCTGAGCAGATTAGCAGGTACACTCTATTGGTGAGTGACTTGAAGAGTAGGGTAGTGATGAAGGATAGTGACATTCTTAAGAAGCTTTTGGGGTCTCTTCCACTGAAATGGGCAGTTCAAGTGATGATTATCAAGAGGACAGCTAATCTAAATGTTATGACTCTAATTGAGCTTATTTGGATTCTGCAATCCTATGAAGTGGATATGCAACTGGATGAGAAGAAACAGTACATAATTCTTTTATTCTGTGCATTGAAAGTTTCAGCCCCAATGAATCCACCTCACTACTATAGTTAAACACAGTCTCAACCTCAATCTTATGCAAGCTATCACTCAGGGAGCTACCATTCTGCAAACTGTTGTCCACCAAATCAAATTTCAAGTGGTTACAATTCAAATGCTTACAATGGTTTTCCTGGTCAAAATAATGAAGCCAACATTCATCATACACCATCTGAAAATTCAGGAACTTCTGGAATGGGTGATAGAGATACTCTCTACAAGGCTTTTGAAGCAAGCTATGAAGCTTTTGTGGCTGGCAGTCTTAATCAAGCAGAGTTGGTAAGAGAAGACCTAGAACAGCTTCATCCAGATGACTTAGAAGAGATTGATCTTTAGTGGCAGATGGCTATGGTTAGTGTGAGGGCAAACATAATTTTTAAGAGGACTGGGAGAAATAACTTCAGGAAGGAAACTGGTGAGAAGATAGGATTTGATAATACAAGGTGAGTTTTTATCATTGTGAGGACTATGGGCACTTTGCAAGGGAATGCGGGGCCCCAAGGAGGATGAACAACAACAATGGATATCAAAGAAACAATCAACAAGCTGAGCAGAAGAAGATAACTGGATCTGATATGAAAGATGGGAAAGAAGATGCAAGTTCAAGTGGGAAGGGTTTATTAACTTTTGGTGAGTGGGACGAAGTTGTCGAGGAGGACTATAAGAACAAATGTGTGTCTGCATTAATGAGTAAACTTTCTTCTGTGACCACATATGAGGTACGTTCCAACACTTTCACTCTAGCTTGTTTAAACACTGTTAAATATACAAGAGAACATAACCTCAGTTTAATTAAAGAGATTGATTTAATACAGTTTCATCAAAGATAATTTTTAAACAAAGGAACGGTTTGTAACGAAAGAATAGACTCTTTGATGAATGATGTTGATGCATAAAAAAACTAGGGAGGTTGGAAACTCAGCATGAAAACTTGTTTGAAAGATTTCAAAAAGTGTCAAATAAATTTAAAGAGTCAAAAATTCATGTTGAGAAATTCAACCTATCATCAAAGACTTTGAATGGGATCATTGTGTGACGTCCCGTCAATTTGAAGTACTTATATTACCTAGATCGTTTATATTTTATTCGCAATTTGATTCGACCCTTGTAATTCGTTTTGTTTTACTCACGATTTACTGTTATTGAGTATCGGGTTTTATGTGATTATTTTGATTCGTCCCTGAGACGTGAGTTTATGTTTGCCTAGTGCCAGATAGTTAGTATGCTCATAGTAATAAGTTAGAAGGTTTATGCCAAATTTGTCGTTTTAACGCTTTGCAGGAAATGAGGATTTCCGTTGATCATGCCATAGTTCTTTTCGGATCGCTTGCTTTTGTGAAATTTTAATCTGGAAGGTTTATTGTAATTTCCTTGGCGATCCGCTTGTTGATTTCTTTTTAAGTTGTATTGGTACTTGGCGTTTTACCACCCTTGACTTTATGATGTATTTTGTAACATTTGGCACGATTAATAAAATTTGATGTTTTGTTTCTCGGTTATATTGTTGTAATCTTGACTCTTGATATTATAACTGGAACGCCTCGTGTTTCCGCTTTTAGCGGGGTGTGACAGAAGTTGGTATCAGAGCCAAAGGTTATAGCGAACCGGGTGATTTAAACTGAGTAAATCACTTGGACTATGACCATAGGCTTTTAAATCGATTTTTGTTTACTCTGATTGCAATGTGTGCGCTATTTTCATACGTGTTTAATTTCGCGTTGTGTTTTAGCATTTGGCCTTGTTTTCGTGTCGCACACATTTGCTGATCGAGTTTCTTTTCCTTTTTTATTTTAGGAAGATGGCGCCTAAGAGGAGAGTTGCAACCTGAAGTTCCGCGAGACGTGCTACTACGAACGCGAGAGCTAATACGTTGAATGCGAGAGGGATTAATTCGGGAAACGATACGACACCTCACATGGCACAATTGATTGCTCAGCAGCTGGCGGCAATGATGCCTGAGCTTATAGCTCAACTGAGGGAGGGCACAGCCCAAGGAACTGGTGGTGGTTCGGGATCTGGAAATCCCGAGCCGATTGTTAATAATGATGGTCCTGAAGTTGTGATTAATGGATCGGGTAGAGCAGAAGGCTCGACTCAACGTGCTGGATGCACAATGAAGAACTTCATGAGCTGCAAGGCCCCAGAGTTTAGAGGCAATGAGGGAGCGACTGGAACACTTCAGTGGATGGAGAAGCTAGAGTCTATTTTCGATGCTGTTGATTGTGCGGACAGAGATCGAGTCCGATTTGCTGCGTTTGTATTCCAAGGTACGGCTCTGACATGGTGGAACTCGGTCGTGAATGTGCGAGGCCGAGCAGAGATTAACACCATGACTTGGGAGCAACTGAAGGAGTTGATGATCATTGAGTATGTACCTAGATCTGAGATTCAGAAGTTGGAGGATGAGTTGTGGAACTAGACCATGATTGGGTCCGACATTCAGGGGTACACCTCGCGTTTTCACGCTTTCTCCCAGTTGGTACCACACTTGGTCCGACCCGAGCCCAATAGAATCGGTCGCTACACTCATGGTTTGCCTCGGGCCATACGTAAGGGAGTCCTTTCCAAAAAACCAAGCACTTTCCAGAGCGCGGTTGAGATTGCGACGATGTTAACCCATAACGCGGTCCGTGATGGCGAGCTAGCCCCAACAGTAGTTAAGCTAAACTCCGAAGGGAAACGGGGTGGTGAAGACCGTTATGGGGACTCGCAGAAGAGAGCTAGGAGGCAGGATACTCCTCAAGATATGCAAGCATATGTAGTGGTGGCTCCGAATGTCCAGGGTAGGACTCCCAAGTGCGATCGGTGTGGTAACCCCCACGCCAAGGAGATAAAATGTTGGGTGTGCGGTCGGTGTAAGAAACTTGGGCACACCGAGAAGTTTTTTAAGATCCCGAAGGGCAATTGTTATGAGTGTGGTTCTCCTGAGCATCTTATGAACAACTGTCCCAAGTTAACTCCAGCCGGCGGGAAACGGGAAGTCTGCCGAACCAGCTGTCCAGCCTACAGCTGGCAGGGCTTCAGCCGGCGGCTGAGCTCCTCCAGCCGGCGGCTGGATGCTGCTGGTCAGGTTTTTGGTGACTCATTTTTGCATGAAATTGGAGTGGTGCCACTTGTTGCAACACGTTTCGACCCCTTTTTCTGCCAAGAGTTGCAGTACCTAGGCTCTATTTCCCTTTTCTTTTGTCATTTCTTTCATTTTTACTATCACAAAACACATACCCAAAGTGTTTTCTCCCAAACTCTCTCTATATTTTCTTCATTTCTCTTCTTGGTTGCTGTAAATCCCAGCCAAGAATCACCAATAAATCTCCATAAACATCACCATAATCGGTTATATTTAACAAAGGAAGCAAGAGATGATCATCTAGTGGATGTGTGTTTCGGTTTTCATCATTTTCGGGTCTAATCTCCATCAAAATCATCATCACAATCAAGCTAGATTATCATACTTTCATTTTACTTGAGGTATAACAAACTTTTCCCACTGTTTTATACACATTTTTACACATGCATGTTAAATCTAACACCAAATAATGAGTTTTTATAAAAGTTATTGGTGATTTATTTAAGAACAAGTTTTATAAAGTTTACATAAGATCTTGGTATAAAAAGTTGTTATTTGAAGAAATCTATGGATGTTATTAAAGGTTTTTAAGTTGCATGTTGAAATCTACCGAAAATACTCTTTGAAACGCTTAAAAACGCAAAAATTAACGAAATCCGGAGCTGACTGTGGAGCTCCAGCCCGCGGCTGGATAAGTCCGTTAACACCAAAATTTCCGTTTTGCTAATTATCGGTGGTTGTCTTGTGTTTTGGAGGCGGATATTCTCATCACTACACCACTGAAGTTGTTGTTCTAGATCCTTGTCAAATCAAACGGGTGTTAGCGGTATAAATTGTTATCCTTGTAAATCTTTCGATTTCATTATATTCGTTATTCGGTTTTAGCCTTGAAAACGGTTAGGAATAATTATTAGACCAACACTCGTCGTATTTTATCGGATTGGACTGAGATTGGACAATAATGTTAAAAGCATAATCTAACCAAAGTATTGTATTAAACTTAATATGGTATTATGTATTATGAATAAGGTTTAAAATGCAATTGTTGTTAAGCGGGAAAGTGTATGAATTTTTGAACGAATATTTTATGACGCGGAAGCGCTGCCGAAATTTCATCTCACGACTTTTTACGGCATTAAAACACTTACATAAATAAATTGTATACAAAAGGAACATATTATACAATAACATTGTCTTTGGACTCAAAGACGCCAACGCAATCACAAATGTCATAATATTACTTAAAACGGACATTTTCAACCTCTTCGCGATACATTAAACTTCGCCTAAATTCTTGAATCATAATTTTAAATTCGTCAATATGTTTTACGACAAACTTTATAAAATGGTTTTGAAAGGTATTTTACTCTAATTATTTTGGTAAGATAAGACCTCAAATTATTCAAAGTGTCAAATTGGACTTTTAATGGGACTTTGACTTTTAATAAGTAAACATAATTGACATTTGACTTTTGTAAAGTCAACATATTTAATCTTGGTCAATCTAATGAACATTGGTATTAATATTCTTTTCGACTCGGAGTTATCACTTGTTTCCAACGGTCGCTGTTGACGTGAAAGATCGATATCTTGCCGATCAACCCTTTTCTGGCGCGGAACATCGTCTTCTTAATCCGTCATCCTTATTCGACTTATTAATCGTTGGAATGTTATATTAAACTTAATCTTAACCGACAAGGCTAAACCGGACTAGACTTATAGAGATACTGAGACTATGTTGTTTATTGTCTAAGGCACGTAGACGGTGGAATTGTGATCCTGTGTTCATTTACCCGAGATTGTTGGAATTGTACTGTGAGTTATTCGTATCCCTATGTCTTTACTATTTTAGGGTTGTAAAGCGTACTTTAAAATTTTCCGTTAAATGGTATATGTCATTGTATCTCTTGTCTGCTTAAATGTTAGACGCTATCTTGTCTACTTAAATGCTAGACGCCATCTGGTCTGCTTAAAGGTTAGACGGTATCGTACCACTTGTCAGCATGCAAGATGTTATCATATACCTTGTCTGCATAAATGTTAGACGTTATTGACTATCTTGTTTACCTAGGATAATAGGTCTACCTTATAAAATTGCCGATGGGTCACCTTTTACTTAAAATTGCGAATAATTCACCAACATGTTGTTGATGTCGTTTTTAACGCTTTGCAAGAGTTTGAGGATTTTTGTTGATCATGCCATATTTGTTTTCGGATCGCTTGTTTTTGGAAAATTTGGATTTGTAATGTTTAATGTAATTTCCATGACGATCCACTCATTGACTTTGTATTTGTACTTGGCGTTTCATCGCCCTTGACTTTATTAGGTATTTTGTAAACATTTGGCATGATTAATTCAATTTGATGTTTTGTCTATTGGTTGTATTGTTGTAATCCTTGACTTTTGATATTATAACTGGAACACATCGTGTTTCCGCTCCAAGCAGGGTGTGAGTACGAATACTTTTCTTATCTAAGTTCAACCTGCATTTACCCTATTTGATTCTTGATGCTTGGTCTTATTATCGTCATGATGCACACTTCCCTTTTGGTTTCCTGGTATTTTCATTTTCTTTTTACGCCTCTTTTGCGTTGGAACCGAAGGAAGCTCCCATCCGCAAAGAAGTCGATGAGACGAGGTTGTCCTACGAGTGAGATTTCGAGAGGTTCGACCCCATATTTTAACCTACCATTTTGATTCGACTTAGTAATCATTGGTGCCATACCAAACTGGATTCAAGACTCTTCGGAAAAAAAAATTCATGAACTTTTAAACCTTAGTGGATTAATTCCGCAATTGCATGGTTCATTATGAACTACGTGTAATTTGGCCAACTACGCCTAGTTTGGAATAAATTATGCAAGACCGGAATGTAATTGCTATTGTTAACAGTTTTCGAGTCAATAACTCTCAATTCTACTGATTCCAATATTAGTCCGTCATTCAAAGAGTTTCATCTCTGAGGCGCTCAAGACTATGATTTTGTACGTCTACACCCTTAGCGGTTTTCCTTCGAGATAGAGTTAGACGTTGCAGGAAATATTTCGAGGACGAAATTCTTTTTACTGGGGGAGGCTGTGACTTCCCGTCAATTTGAAGTACTTATATTACCGATATCGTTTATATTTTATTCGCAATTTGATTCGACCCTTGTAATTCGTTTTGTTTTACTCACGATTTACTGTTATTGAGTATCGGGTTTTATGTGATTATTTTGATTCGTCCCCTGAGACGTGACTTTATGTTTGTCTAGTGCCAGATAGTTAGTATGCTCATAGTAATAAGATAGAAGGTTTATGCCAAATTTTTCGTTTTAACGCTTTGCTGGAAATTGAGGATTTCCGTTGATCATGCCATAGTTGTTTTCGGATCGCTTGCTTTTGTGAAATTTAAATTTTGAAGGTTTATTGTTATTTCCTTGGCGATCCGCTTGTTGTTATTTTTTTAAGTTGTATTGGTACTTGGCGTTTTACCGCCCTTGACTTTATGATGTATTTTGTAACATGTAGGATGATTAATAAAATTTGATGTTTTGTTTATCGGCTATATTGTTGTAATCTTGACTCTTGATATTATAACTATAACGCCTCGTGTTTCCGCTTTTAGTGGGGTGTGACACATTGAGCATCAAACAATGCATAAATCAAAGGCAGGTATTGGATTCAATGCAGTACCTCATCCATTCAATGACACCTACTTAGTTAAGCTTGAATTTACATCTTTCAAGAGTGGTTTTCTTGTTGAAAATTGCTTTGATGACACATCTGCTTTAAATGCTAAAATAGAATTGACTGAAACCTGTTCATCTGTGAATAATGTGAATAATTTGCCTACTGTTTGTTGTCTATATACAGTTTTTAATTATGTAGCAGGTAGAAATTTAGAAAGTTCAAGAGTATAGGAAGGTGTTTGTGAAGGAAGTGTGGATGGTTGAAATAAGATAGACGAATAGAACTAGAGGATGAGTATGTTGCACCTGTTCATGATTGTAAAAATGAAAGATGCTTTCTATTTTATGACTTTAATGTGTCAAATGTTTCTGTGGATAAACATGTATTAAATGATTTTGTGTTGAATACACATGTTACTGAATGTGTGAATGAGTGTATGTCTGTTTGTGTGAATGAATCTGTGATTAAATGTGAGAATGTTAAACAAGAAAAGGTCAAAATGAATAAATCAAAGAGAAAACAAAAATGTTTGACATGGAAAAAGAAACACAAAGTAGACGAATGTTGGTTAAATTCTAAAAGGAAAAATGTTTCTGAATGTGTGTTAACTTCTGAGAATTTGAAATTTGGAAGGATTAATTTTAAAAAGTACATAGATAAGAAAAATGAAAAATCAAAAGATGCGAATGTTCTGAAATTTTGTAAAATTAATCCTGCAATCTTAAATGGTTTAAAGTTACCCAAGTTAAAATATTTATATCTGAATTAAAAACTTTCAAATCTAGTGATGATTTGTTTAAATAGGGTAAATGAAAGTTAAATCGGATAAACATATTTTCAAAACCAAGTCTGGTGAACAAATTTTTAATTCGGATAAAATTTTGAGTTCATAATTTAAATCGGATATGGATAAGTTTAATTCGGGTAATGAAATATTTAAATCGGATTATTCAACTTGTATTCCTGAGGGAAAAATACATGATCATTTCAAGTTTAAAAATTTAAAGGATTGCATTCGAAATTTACAAAAAAATTGGGTTCCAAACTCTCATTGAATCTGATCTGTGTAGGGAAAATCCACTAGTAGTTCAGAAGAAAACACATGGGTAGTTGATAGTGGTTGCTCAAGACACATGACAAGGAATATAAGATTTCTCCAAGATTTCATTGCTTTTATGGGGGGAAATGTATCATTTGGTGGAGATATGGGAAGATTAATCACAGGTCAAGGAAAGGTGACAAATGGACCTTTGACTCTGGAACAGGTCAACTTTGTTAAAAATTAAACTATAACCTGCTTTCAGTGTCTCAGGTATGTGATAATGATTATACCACTTCTTTCACAAAAGAGTTTTTCTACATTCTTAAAAAGGAATATGTCATCCATGATGATATGATTGTTTTGAAAACACCAACTTGTGAAGACATGTATATTTTAGATATGAATAATGTTCAATCAACTGAATCATTAAACTTTTCCATATCTAAAACTACTGAAAAAGAGTCTGATTTATGGCATAGAAGGCTCTGTCATGTCAACCTTAAAATCATGAATAAACTGGTAACGGATAATCTAGTTTCTGGATTACCTAAAAAGAATTTTCAATTACTTGACCATTGTAATTCATGTCTTAAAGGAAAACAGCATAAATCAAGTTTTAAACTAAAGACTCAAAATTCACTAGAACCTTCACCTTCTACACATGGATCTATTTGGTTCAGTCAGTGTGAAGAGTCTTTGCATGAAATCTTATTGTTTAGTTATCACTGATGACTATTCAAGATTTTCATGGGTCTTTTTCATGGGTCATAAAAGTGAAACATCAGATCTTATTAAAGATTTTTTTATTCAAATTGAAAACTTTTGTGATAAAAAGGTTAAGATTATTAGATGTGATAATGGCAAAGAATTTAAGGATGTCACCATGAATGAGTTTTTTGAACTTAAGGGCATTTCTAGACAACATAGCTAACCTAGAACTCCTCAGCAAAATGGAGTTGCTGAGAGGAAAAACGGAACTTTAATTGAGGGAGCTACCCATGCTAAGTGCATCTTCATTACCTGTCACATTCTGGGCTGAAGCAATAAATACCATGTGTTATGTGAACAACACGATTCATATAGTTAAGAGCTTAGGAAAAACTTCTTATGAGTTGGTTTCTGGGAGAAAGCATTTTATAGGATTCTTCAAAGCTTTTGGTTGTCAATGTTCTATATTAAACACCAAAGACCAGTTAGGAAAATTTGATCCTAAAACCGATGATGGTTATTTCCTTGGATATTCTAGTGTCTCTAAAGCGTATAGGATTTATAATAGAAAAACTTGAACCATAGAAGAATCCATTAATGTGATATTAAATGAATATACACAGAATGTTCGGAATTCAGGTGTTGAATGGTTGTTTGATTTAGATACATTTTTGAATTCATTTAATGGTGTTTGTCCAATTTTTTCAGATAAGGTGCAGGTATCAACAGGGAATGTAGCAAATGCTGAAGGGATTAGTGATTCTGAACTAGGAAGACCAGAAGATGCAGGTGCAAGCTCTTCCACATTAAATCAAGATCACACCAGTTCATTAGAGGATACAACAGTTGTAAGTGAAGATCTTGCAGAGAAACAATCTGAAGCAGAAATTCTTCAAGAAGAAGACATTTCAGTAAACTCTGAAGATCAAGACAATGTTGTACAAGCTCAAGAATTGACTTCTGATGTGAATCATGATAATTCGGGGGCACTACATTCTAATGAAGATATCTCTTATGCACAAGATGTTAATGATGTTACTTCTGGTGATCCACACGTTAATTCGGGTATTCAAGACCAAGTTGAATAAAGTTCGGGTGGATCACAAGATAATTCTAGTGCACGAATGGAGATAGAAGAAAACTCGGGTGACATTCAAAACAATTCGAGTGCAGAAGCTGAACATGCAAACAATTCTGGTGAAGCACATTTCAGTTCTGGTGAACAAATTCAGACTCTTCCTACTGAACCAAGCCATGAACAACCCAGTGAAGCAAATTCTGAATCTTTATTCTTTGATTCTATTTTCCCTAATCAAAAAATATTTATACTAATATTACTGAGGAAATTCATTCATTTTTAAAAGTTCACAAGACTCATCCTCTAAGTAATATTATAGGAAATTTGTATGATGGGGTCAAGACTAGAAGTAGTTCTGGGTTAGCCAATGTGTGCTTGTTTTCTTGCTTTCTGTCCCAGCTAAAACCTAAGAATGTAGACATTGCTTTGACCATTAATAGTTGGGTAGAAGCTATGCAAGAGGAACTGTTACAGTTTAAGGTTCAGGATGTAGGTACATTAGTAGCAAGACCAGTAGGTGTGAATGTGCTTGGAGTAAAATGGATATTTAAAGTTAAGGAGATGATAGAGGGATTATAGTGAGGAATAAGGCGAGACTTCTTGTGAAAGGATATACTCAAGAAGAGGGTATTGATTATGATGATGTCTTTGCCCCAGTTTCTAGGATAGAGGCAATAAGATTATTCTTATGTTATGTTTCCTTTAAGAAATTTAAGGTTTATCAGGTGGATGTTAAATCAGCATTTCTGTACAAGGTTCTTGAAGAGACAGTTTATGTTAGTCAGCCTCCTGGCTTTCTGGATCCTCAATTCCCTAATCATGTAGTAAAATTGGACAAGGCTTTGTGTGGATTACATCAGGCTCCTAGAGCATGATATGAGACATTGTTCAAGTATTTGATTGATAATGGGTATTTAAGAGGGACAATAGTTAAGAATCTTTTTATTAAAACATTTGTCAAGGAATAAATATTTGTTCAGATCAATGTAGATGACATCATTTTTGGCTCAACTTGTGATGATTTATGTAAGGAATTTGAGTCATTTATGAAATCCAAGTTTCAGATGAGCCTATAGGTGAGATGTCTTTCTTCTTAGGATTACAGGTTAAGCAGTTAGAGAATGACATTTTTATCAATCAATCAAAGTATGTGAAGGATATGCTAGTTAAGTTTGGCTTTACTGATTGTAAATCTGCTTCCACTCTAGTTGACACTAGGGCCAAATGACATCCAGATTTAGATGGTGAAAGTGTTGACCAACATTTATATAGTTCTATTATAGTTCATTAATTTATCTTACTGCTAGTACACCTGATATTATGTTTGGAGTGTGTCAGTGTGCTAGGTTTCAGGCTGCTCCTAAGGTTTCTCATTTAGTTGCTTTTAAGGGGATTTTTAAATATCTTAAGGGACAACCTACTTTAGGTCTTTGGTATCCTAAGAATTCCACCTTTGACTTTTATGCCTACACTAATAGTGATTTTGGAGGTTGCAACTTAAATAGGAAATCTACTATAGGAGGTTTCCAGTTTCTAGGAAATAGGCTAGTATCATGGCAATGCAAGAAACAAATCTCTGTTTCTCAGTGATCTGCAGAAGCAGAATACATTGCTGCTGGTTCTTGTACATCTCAAGTTTTATGGATTCAAAACAGATGTTAGACTATGGCC
Organism: Senecio squalidus; assembly: GCA_910822075.1. Lineage (NCBI taxonomy): Eukaryota > Viridiplantae > Streptophyta > Magnoliopsida > Asterales > Asteraceae > Senecio > Senecio squalidus. The sequence continues at coordinate 32,380,584 of CAJVGC010000065.1, read as the reverse complement.
TTAACTTTATGAATACCCCTATCCACATAGACAACATTGCTGCCATGTTCATAACTAAGAATCCTTTGCAACATTCAAAAACTAAGCATATTGAGATTAGATACCACTTCATAAGAGACTGCTTTGAAAAACATTTGATTCATTTGGTCAAACTGGCAGACCTTTTCACAAAGTCATTTGATGTGTCAAGATTCAAGTTTCTTCTTTAGGCTATTGGTCTACTGAATCTAAATTGAGTGTTTCTTATAAAAAATGTTGTATATATCTTTTTGCATTTTGTTTTCTTTTTATTTTAAAATACAAAAAGAGGGGGAGAAAATGAAAAAATTTAAAATATTTTTAATTCTGATATTGTTTTTCGTTTTTTTCGGGTAGTCTTTTTGGTTATTTTCTTTAAATCTGGCAGTCTTTTTGTCTAATTTGGGTAGTTTTTCCTTTAATATTAAATTTCTAAGAAATGAGTAATAAACATAAATTCCAGCATAATTTAACATAGTTTAGTATTTAAAGAATTTCATGAAACCAAACGTTTTCATAAATGCACATATTTCTATATTTTGAAAACTTTAACAATTTGTGGTTTATTCACTGCATAAAATCACTAAAATTAATAACTTTCAAATGGGATTTCAGTGATTGTCAAGTAGAAAATCAAAAGAACGACAAATTTTCAGTAAGTATGAGCATATAAATCTATTTATTATAAAACTATAAAGTTTTAAAAGTGACTTTTTAATAATTTATTGACCTTGAGATCCTTGATGCCGACTTGATAAAAGGCAGAGAAAGGTGAATAGTCCAAATTGTTTAATAAACTAGTCTATTGTGCTCTAAGACCCTTAATGCTAACTTGATAAACGATAGAGACAGGGGAAGGAGTTGAACAATAGTACTAAGACTAATTTGAACATAAAAAACATGCATTTAATCAAAAATATCTTCAGAGAAAATAACAGTTTATAAGGTTGAGAAATCATAATCTGGGGACTCTTAATAAAGGTTGAAGATTAATCCTGTGTTTAGTCAAATAATTTGAGTAAAATATGTTACAAAAACTGTTTTTTTTATGTAAATATGATATAAATGCCATATTTAAGTAAAATATTCATTTAATTTATTTCTACTTGACAAGAAGTAAAATGTTTGATTGTATATTATGTCCTTTTGTTAAATACTAAAACCTGTAGTGAATAAATTTTTGACACATGCTGAAATCTAATAGAAATACAGGTTTCTGCATTTTATCATTTCGATTGAAAATTTGATCTTATGAACTAATTTATAAAATCCTGGAATATAATTTTTTTTTATTTTGAAATTGAAATTTTGTTTTATAAACTATTTCAAGATTAATTGATGATTTGAATTAAATCAGTTCTGGGTTAAAAACATTTAACTCGGACATCTTTAAAGAGTTAATTTTGAATTAATTTAATTCGGATATTATTATAATTCATTTCTGGTAGTTTTGTTGACTTTATTGACCATTTATTTTTACTTCGGGTTTATTCTTTTATTTCGGGTTGTGTTGACTTTGTTGACTTTAAGTTTTAAGTCTGTTTTTTATTTTTAAGTCGGGGTTTTTAAAGTTTTATGTCGGATTTTCATATTTTAAGTCGGTTAAAAATATTATTATTAAATTTTAAATCGGGATTAGTGTTCTTTAATTCGTGTGACTTTTTGGTGGGAAATTAAATATATTATTTTCCCTAATTCATTTTTAATACTTTTAAATTTAAATAGTAATTTTTTAATCAGGCAATTTGCATCTCCTTTTCGGTTCTAAATTGCTAATCTCAATAAAAGTTTATCATTCTTTATTCCCAGAGCGATTAAGATTAGAACTGCTTAGAAGAATTTCTAGAGTCTCTTAGTGTGTTTTTAAGCGGTTTCTGTTCATAAGGGTGCTTTTCTCTTTGGTTTCTCTATTTTTAAGGTATTTTCAATATTTTGGTGATTTTTTCATTTGATTTCATTCATTTTTATTATGATATTCAAGAACAAACGATATGAAATTGTTATAGATGGCTCTTAACCATAAATCCAAGCATAATATCTCTGCATTTCTTGACATGCGCCACACAGAAGTAGATGGAGATTGGAGACTGATCTTAGGGTTCTTGATAAATTCCAATCTCAGATTTGCCATTTCTTAGAACCCGATTTTATATAGCGACAAGATAAAAGAATTTTGGGCAAATGCTAGGTTTGGGATAATAGATGGTTTAAAAACTATTTCATCAAGTGTTCAAAGAGAGGAGGTGGTTGTTACTGAAGAGGTGATTAGAAGTGTTTTGGTTTTAAATGATTCTGAAGGAATTGAGAAACTTGGCATGGATGATATAAAAACATGTGACGTCCCGTCAATTTGAAGTACTTATGTTACCGTTATTATTCATATTTTATTCGCAATTGATTTCGACCCTTGTATTTCGCTTTGTTTTACTCACGATTTACTGTTATTGAGTATCGAGTTTTCTGTATTTGCTGATTCGTCCCCTGAGACGTAATAATATTATATATCTAAGTGCCAATTAGTTAGTATTCTCATAAATATAAGTTAGGAGGTTTATGCCAAATTTGTCGGTTAACGCATCCTTTATACTCGAGATATCGTGCTTTTGCGCTTGTTTTATCTTTTACCGAAATCGTGCGAATCTCGAAAGCGAAAGTGAAAATATAATATTAAATGAAATTAAAGTAAAGTAAATCAAAGTATGAACTTTCCTAAGTTCAACGCAAAAAGAATCGGGAACTTTCGAAGAAACGAAACTCCTGAACGATCGAAAACAAGTCTGCCGAACCAGCCGACCAGCCAGCTGCTGGCAGGGATTCAGCCGGCGGCTGAATCCATCCAGCCGACGGCTGGATGTGTCTGGTCAGCTTTGGTGACTCATTTTTGCATGAACTTTGAGTGGTGCAACTTGTCTAAACCCGATTGGACCAACGTTTCTGCCAGAAATGCCTGTCCCAATGCCTTATTATTATCATTTCTTCTTTTCTTTTCCATTTTCATTCATTTCTTTACATCAAAAACAGACACACAAAGTGTGTTGCTCTCAAAACTCTCTCTTTGTTCTTCACCTTTGCTGTGATTTCCAGCCTCGTTCCACCATAAAATCACCATAAAACATCACAATAATATCTTCTAATCATCAAGGGAAGCAAGGGGAGGTGATTCATCCGGGTTGTTTCTTTGGTTTTCATCATTTTTGGGTCTAATCTCCATCAAAATCTTCATCAATCAAGCTTGATAATCTTACTTTCATTTTCCTTGAGGTATAACAAAATTTTCCCACTGTTTTATACATATTTTTACATATGCATGTTTCATCAAAGAACAAATAATGAGTTTTTATAAAAGTTATTGGTGATTTGTCTATAAACATGAGTTTTATAAACTTTTACAAAGATCTTGATGGATAAAGTTGTTATTTGAAGATATATATAAACGTTTTAAAGATTTATAAGTTGCATGTCGAGATCTACAGAAAAGTTGTTGGAAAAATGCTTAAATCAAAAAATAACGAAAATCCGGATTGCTGACTGTGGGCTTCCAGCCGTCGGCTGGATAGTCCCAGCCGGCGGCTCGATCCTGATGTGAGCTTGATTTTGTGTGTTTTGCTAATTATCGGTGGTTGTCTTGTGTTTCGGAGGAGGATATTCTCATTTCCACGCCACTGAGGTCTTGTGTTCCAGAAGCTATTCTTGTCAAATCAAGCGGGTGTTATCGGTATAACTTGTTACTCTTGTGAATCTTTCGATTTCATTATCTTTGTATTCGGTTTTAGCCTTGAAATCGGTTAGGGTAAATTATTAGACCAACACTCGTTGTATTTCATTGAATTGGACTGAAGTTTGGACAATAATGATAAAATATAAGTTAACTAAAGTATTGTACTAAACTTATTATTGTATTATGTATTATGAATAATGGTTTAAAATACAATTGTTGTTAAGCGGGAAAGTGTATTAATTTTGGACGAATATTTTAAGACGCGGAAGCACTGCCGAAATTTCATCTCACGACTTTTTACGACATTAAAACACTTATATAAATATATGGTATACAAAAGTAACATATTTTACAATAACATTGTCTTTGGAATCAAAGACACCAACGCAATCACAAATGTCATAATATTACTTAAAACGGATATTTTCAACCTTTTTGCGTTATATTAAACTTCGCCTCAATTGGATCATCGTTTTAAGTCATCAAAATATGTTTTGCGGCAAACTTTATAAAATGGTTTTGAAAAAGGTATTTTACTCTAAACATTTTGGTATGAAAACACTTCAAATTATTCAAAGTGTCAAATTGGACTTTTAAATTGATTTTGACTTTAATAAGTCAACATGATTGACGTTTGACTTTCATAAGTCAACATAATTGACCTTTGACTTTTATAAGTCAACATCTTTAATCTTGGTCAATATAATTAACATTAGTAATAATATTCTTTTCGACTCGGAGTCGTCACTTGTTTCCAACGGTCGCTGTTGACGTGAAGTATTGATATCTTGCCGATCGGCCCTTTTCTGGCGCGGAACATCGTCCTCTTAATCCGTCATCCTTATTCGACTTATTAAATCGTTGGAATGTTGTATTAAAATTAATCTTAACCGATAAGGCTAAACCGAACTATACTTATAGAGATACTGAGACTATATTATTTACTGTTTTTAGGGCACTTAGACGGCGGAGTGTAACTCTGTGATTTCTTTCCCAAGATTTACTGGAATCGTATTGTGAGTTATTCGTAGCCCTTGTCTTACTATTTTTGGGCTGTAAAGCGTATTTTAAAACTGTCTACGTATGCGGAATGTTATTAATCATCTTATAGTGTATTTTAAAACTGCATGCGTATGCGGAATGTTATTAATCATCTTGTAGTGTGTTTTAAAGCTGTCTGCGTATGCGGAATGTTATTGATTATCTTGTTCACTTAGTAGAATAGGTCTGCCTTAGATTGGGTGCCTTATATACTCGTTAAGCTTCGTGCCCAACGGTTACATATATATAGCTATAAGGGTTATTTCGCCTGACCCTCATCCCTCAGTAGGTATCTATGTGTGGATGTTATGACCGTACTTGATTAATGGTTGCCTTTGGTTGGCACTGCCTTAGGAATTGCGTCTTTAGGACTGGCAAGGTTCGATATATAACTAGTCTAAGCATGGTATCCTCACTAGGGTTGAAGAACAAGATATGGTTTGAAATGAAAAGATTTGAGATATGGAAATTGAAATTATAATGTTTATTGAAACTTGTCGATGGGTCACTTTTACTTTAAAATTGCGAATAATTCACCAACATGTTGTTGATGTCGTTTTAACGCTTTGCATGAAATTGAGGATTTCCGTTGATCATGCCTTAGTTTATTTTCGGATCGCTGCTTTTGGGAAATTTGAATTTAAATTGCTTATTGTAATTTCCATGACGATCCGTTTGTTTATTTCTTTTGGAATTGTAATTGTACTTGGCGTCTTATCGCCTTTGACTTTATGATGTATTTTGCAACATTTGGCATGATCTATTAAATTTTATGTTTTGTTTATCGGTTATATGGTTGTAATCTTGACTCTTGATATTATAACTGGAACATTCCGCGTTTCCGCTCCAAGCGGGGTGTGACAAAACAGTATGCAGACAAATTGGGTATGAAGGACACTTTCCAGAAAGCATGGTTAAGAGGACAAAGGTCTCTTTCAATTGGAGGTATCTGATACATGTTTTTTTCTGTTGCATGTCTGGGAGATCCGGTGGCTTTGATGAAATGAATCAGACACTGGCTTCTGCATTTTTGTGCTTAATCTCCCAAAGAAAATTCAATTGTTCTGGGTATATCATGGATAACATGCAAAGAATGACAGACGGTAGTGCTACAAGGTTTCTTCTATATCCAAGGTTATTCAGATTATTCTTCATTCAGAGATACAAGGATTGATGCTTGAGGGTCCTATCTTAAAGGATGAAAATATGAATTGGAAATTTATGAACAACATGAAGAAATCCTTTTCAAAATCCAAAGTGGTTTTTTCCGGGCACTTCACACCATTCTTTCCTTATATGGTTGAGCAAGCTAGAGTAGCTATCAATACATTTTTGGAGCTACAGGGAGAGATGGTAGTAGATGTTTGAACAACAAAATGTACAACAACAATAGCAAGGTGGTCCACAACAAGCTGAACCTGAACAAGCACCTCAAGAATCTCAACACTCTGAGTCTCCTGTTATTCCCATTCCTTATCCTCATCCTAGATCAGTTTCTTCTCCTGTTATTGTGGCTTCTTAAACAGTTTCTCAAACTGTTCCATCTCATGTTTAAGTTTATACTTCAAGAACAAGGTGTGTAAGAGGTAATTTGATGAAGATTCTAGAGTTAACAAAGAAGACAGACGAGTTGGAACAACTGGTAAAGAGACATGCTACATTGATTAATCAACTGAGATGGAAGCAGGCAGTAAGTAAATGGGGTGATCATGAGCATTTTGAGAGCTAAAAGCAATATATCTTCTCCTATGGATGATGCATCTAAAATAGGGGGAGATATTAATGTTGAAAGAAAGACTGTGGAGAGAGAGTCTGAAGTGCAGGTTGAAAGTGAGTCTGGAGTAATTGGAGTGAAAGTGTAAGTTTAAATGAGAACATGGATATTGACCTGTCAATGATTGAAAAAATAGTTAAAGATGTGGAAATGGAGGTTGTAAGCAGAAAAGGAAAATAGAAGGTAAATGAAGAGGAAATCAAGTCTGGAGAGAAAGAGTTATGTTCATGAGAGAAAGAAATGAAATATGGTGATAAAAATTTAAATTCGGGTGAAGAAGGAAAAATTTCGGGTGAAGAAGAAAAGAGTTCGGGTGAAGAAGGAAAGAAATCGGATAAGATGAATTTATTTCGGGTGAAGCAGAAGAACATTCTCGTGATGAAGAAATGGAACAAACTGAGAAACCAGAGAAAAGATTCAGAGTAGTTGATTAGCATGGTGAATCAGTTGACCAAGCTACTTTGAAAAACATTTTGAAGGAATGTTTGAAGGTATATTTGATGAATCTGCTGAAGAAACTTTCTGTAATTTCAAAAAGGAAAGAGAGCCACAGTTTGCACATACTCATGATCAATGAATGAAGAACTGGGTGGAGAAAAGGATGAGAAAGTTATTATTGAAATTGATAGTGATATTGATGAAGATGTTAGTGAAAAGATAGAAGTTAAAGAAGAAGAAGAAATGGTGAAAAGGAAGTTGATGCAGCAACAGATGCTAGTGCAAGCACTGTTAAGACTGGAGGAAGAGTGAAGAGTTTTGCTGTTAAATCTTCAACTTTGATTCCTTCCAAAGTAGTGAGCTTAAAGAAGAAAATGCTAGAATTCAAACAGAAGCTCTCATAAAAAGAATACAAGATCCACTTAAAGAGCTATCTGGTAACTGCTGGAGGAATGAATTCCTGGGCAGTTGGTCAAATGAAAATTTAAACTATTGAAAAGAACTGGCTATATATTCAAACAAAGGTGATGATCAGAGACTTAAAAGCCAAAAGAGAAAAGAAAATTCAGGAGGTAGTGCTAAAAAGACAGATGGAAAAGGTCTCTGATACAAATGTTGAAGATTCTTCTGCTCAAGATATTGATCAAACACAAAGAGTAACATTCAAGACTTTAGTGGAGAAACAAAGTCAAGATGTTCACTCCAACACTAAAGTAAATGAAGAAGAGTCTCCATTTGCTCAATACATGGAGAAAGAATCCTGGGTTTCTCAACCTTCTGAACAAAAAGAACAAGTTTCAACTCAATCCTCACAGCAAACTGTTCCAGTTCAATCTCAACAATCTTCTCAACAAACAGAACATGCATCTCCACAGACTCTTTAATCTTAATCATCATCTTTGCCTGAAGACTATTATTTGGATGATCTTGCGGTAACTGCAATGATAGAAGAAATTTTTCAATGGTGGAGGAAACTACAGATGATGGAAGGGATCTAGACCAATATGGTTTCCTTGTTGATGCTGATACTCCTACTCAAGGAGAGTGAAGTGATTCTAGATCTAGAATCAAAGATGTGTCTCAAGGTGAACTGAGGGCAGAAAGAGAAGAAATTATAAATCTGAAGAAGGGCATTCTTCCACCTATTGTAGGATGGAGATTTGGTCATTATTTTGGTGCAATAGTCATCAAGAGGAAGAGCTTAAGTGGATCAATGACAAAGTCTTACATGACTACTGATGAGCTAAAAGAAATTTCAGTGGAAGATGCCAAACAATTGTGCAAGGTGAAGATGGTAAACCATGGTAGTTATTATCATGGATATGAATATGAAAATTCATTAATGAATGTGCCAAAACTGGATTTGTAAACTTTGGAAAACAATTCATGGCCAAGAGGTAGAGAATGACTATGCATATAGCACCCTTGAATAAAGTAAAAGTGGTTCAACAGAGAGCTAAAATTCTAAGGTGGTAGTCTGACTATTCCAGTGCTGAATGGGTGCTTGTTAGAGAAGATGGAGAGGATCAGAGATTATATGAGATGGCTGACATCAGAGATCTTACCAATGAAGACATTATTACATTGTTCAAACTTCCATTGGAAAATATGAAGCCCGATGATAGAGAAGGAAGGTTGGAAGTGGAATGTGTTGCATTTCAAATGGATTAAATTAGAAGTGGTAAAAGGGAAAAGAGAGAGAGTCAGTTGGAATTTTAGATGATGGGAAGGGTGCTTAATCCTAGCAAGATAAGGATTTGGGAAGCATCATCCAAGGGGGAGATTGTTGGAGCAGACTAGAGTGATGGTGAAGCTTCCAAAACATCCCAGTCATAGTTTTGTATAGAGTAGTTTCAATTCGGGTGAACTGTGTTCATCACCCGAAATGTTTAATAAAGTGTAAACTCGGGAAGGATTTAGGTTGGGTGAACTAACTCTTCACCAGAGTTAAGTTAAGTTTACCCGAACTAAATCTAACTAAGTAAAGTGTTTTTTAATAAACATAAGGGTGGTAGTAATGTAATAGTTAGTTAGAGTAGGCCTATAAATAGAGGTAGGGATCATGCACAATGTACACGTTTATGAAAAATAATAAATGTGACTGATTTTCCCGCCATCTAAGGCTTCTAATAAACTCTTTCGTTCTTTATTGATTTTGTATTCTAAATCTATCAAAGTGTAGTTGAATTGATGATAATTTCGCGATTAGTAATTGTATTCATTCACTGATTGTGAGCTCTGAAGATTTAAAGACCTCACACATGATCTTTTAGGATGCAAAAACTTTTCCATAATTTCCCATATTCAATCTTTTTTTGTTGAAGAAGTTTCACGTTTGTGTCTGCTTTGTTTTCAAACGAAGATTTACAAAATTCAAGTTTTTCAAAATATGTTTCATATTTATCACTAAAATTTTTCTTTCAGTTTTATTTATATGCCTTTCAAGTTAATTTGAAAGCGTCATTTGAAAATATAAGTTTGTAACTCTTCAAGATTTTATTCTAGAATCAACGTTGGTGTGTAATACAACACCTTTGAAGGTTTCACACTTATGTTTTGATCATTTGAATATGTGTTAATTGTATTTTCATGTTTCCAATCCTTTGGTTTTGGTTTATAAGTGTTAACTGAATCTGGAGCAAAATATTTCTTCTTTGTTTCAATATATTCAAAATGGTTTTGACACTTATCCCCCTGTTTCCTTTTTGCATCCTCATTTGATTTCTCATGAGCTTTTTCCTCATCCGAAACATTCACAAAAACCAACCTATCAATGTTAGCTTCACTTTTGTGGAAATTACTATCATTGATTAAACTTTGACACTTGATAGTAGTTTCACACAAATTCTTGTTCACATTTTTCTCATTTGACTTTACATCCTAAACTTTGTTTTCAAGTTGATTAATTCTAAATTTCACGCTTGAAAATTCCGATACATATTTTTTATTTTTATCATTATGTTTGATAATTTGTTTTTAGTACATGTGAATTTGTACATTATGACAAATTTTAAAATGAGGTTACATGATCTTTAAGGATGCAAAATTTTTTTCCACAATTTCCCATATTCAATTTTTTTTTTTAAGGAGTTTCACATTTATGGATGCTTTCTTTTCAAAACGAAGATTTACAAAATTCAAGTTTTTCAAAATATGTTTCATATTTATAAGTAAATTTTTTCTTTCATTTTTATTTAAACCTCTTTCAGGTTCATTTGAAAGGATCATTTGAAAAATATAAGTTTGTAACTGTTCAATATGTTATCTATAATCAACGTTAGTGTGTAATACAACACCTTTAAAGGTTTCACATTAATGTTTTGATCATTTGAATATGTAGAAATTGCATTTTCAAGTTTCCAACCCTTTGGTTTTTGTTTTCAAGTGTTAACTGAGTCTGGAGCAAAATATTTCTTCTTTGTTTCAATATATTCAAAATGGTTATGACACTTATCCCACCGTTTCTTTTTTGCATCCTCACTTGATTTCTCATGAGCTTTTTCCTCATCCGAAGCATTCACAAAAACCAACCTATCAATATTAGCTTCACTTTTGTGGAAATTACTGTCATTGATTAAACTTTGACACTTGATAGTAGTTTCACACAATTTTTTATTCAAGTTTTTCTCATTGGACTTAACATCCCAAACTTCGTTTTCAAGTTGATTAATTATAAATTTCACGCTTGAAAATTTCGATACATATTTTTTATATTTATCATTATTTTTGAAAATTTGTTTTCATGACATGTGAATTTGTACATATTTTTTATATTTATCATTAGGATGCAAAAACCTTTTCCATAATTTTCCATATTCAATCTTTTTTTTGTTGAAGAAGTTTCACATTGGTGTCTGCTTTCTTTTCAAAACGAAGATTTACAAAATTCAAGTTTTTCAAAATATGTTTCATATTTATTAGTAAAATTTTCTTTCATTTTAATTTATACGTCTTTCAAGCTCATTTGAAAATTTGAAAATATAAGTTTGTAACTCTTCAAGATGTTATTCTAGAATCAACGTTAGTGTGTAATACAACACCTTTGAAGGCTTCACACTTATGTTTTGATCATTTGAATACGTAGAAATTGCATTTTCAGGTTTCCAATCCTTTGGTTTTGGTTTATCAGTGTTAACTGAATCTCAAGCAAAATATTTCTTCTTTGTTTCAAAATATTCAAAATGGTTTTGATACTTACGCCCATGTTTCCTTTTTTACATCCTCACTTGATTTCTCATGAGATTTTTCCTCATCCGAAGCATTCATAAAAACCAACCTATCAATGTTAGTTTCACTTTTGTGGAAATTACTACCATTGATCAAACTTTGACACTTAATAGTAGTTTCACGCAAATTGTTGTTCACGTTTTTCTCATTTGACTTTACATATTTTTTCAAGTTAATTAATTTTAAATTTCATGCTTGAAAATTCCAATACATATTTTTTCTTTTTATCATTTTTTTGAAAATTTGTTTTCATGACATGTGAATTTTTAGATGATGACACATTTGAAAATGAGGTTACATGATCTTTTAGGATGCAAAAACGTTTCCCATAATTTCCAATATTCAATCTTTTTTTGTTGAAGAAGTTTCACATTTGTGTCTTCGTTCTTTTCAAAACGAATATTTAAAAAATTCAAGTTTTTCAAAATTCGTTTCATATTTGTTAGTAAAAATTTTCTTTCATTTTTATTTATACGTCTTTCAAGCTCATTTGAAAGGGTCATTTGAATATATAACTTTTTAACTGTGACAACCGACACTCTATCCATCATTAGTTAGCCTAATACGCATGTAATTCATTACTGTCATTTACTGAAAATTTTAAAACTTGCCTATTATTGTTGTTGTGTGTTTAAAAATATGTGTTCGTATGTGATATGGTGTATGCTTTAGGTGCAAGTAGATATTCCCCGGTAGATGAGCTTCTAAATGACTTAGCGAATAATATCGTGTTTTATGTTATCGTCTCACGTGATTACGTAAACTTTATCAGATTAATTAGGAGTGTCTGTGTCCAATACTAATACATAATATACTTAAATCATAATCTGAGTCACGTTTATCTTGTGATCTCCGTATTCGGGAAATCTTCCGCTAATTGAACGCAAAAAAAACAAAATGTGTGTGTATAGGAAACATTGTGCCGCAGTTGAAGGGTACTACGACCCAACGGGCTGCTCGACCTGTTTCATTTTGGCTGTGAAGGGTGACGGGTCCTAGTCTTTGAACCATGTTCTAGTGACTGGATACTGGGTTCCAAACACTCTCTAATCAATCTCTAACCCTAATACATCCCTATATAAACAACATTAACTCAAAACCCTAATTTTCTTTTCTTGATTTTTCCTCTTTCCGTCGCCAACACTTCCCCATTGCAGCCCCATTCGATTTTCAGTCATCATCACACTTCCATACAAGTAAGATATCAAGGTTTTCATCTAGGTAATTGGTTATTTCGAATTGTTGAACATTCTTTTTCATCTTGGCCGATTTTCATCATCTACATTTTGATGATCTTGTGTTTTGTTTCTTGTGGTAGTCATTTGGTTGTGTGATTATTGATAATCATCCTTCAAGATCAGCATATAGAACGATCTCCACAGTATCGGCTAATTCTTGCATCACTACTTGAAGATCGTGAGTCAGTGCATCCGTAAATATTGCAATTAGGTTATATATATAAACCCTAATTCTTGACTTCCTTATTTTTATTAGTTATGTGGTTTTTGATTTGATTAATTATGATTTAGGTTCATCAATAAACTGATTTTTCATCACATAAATCGAATCTACATGTTTTGGTAATCATAAACGTTATATAAACCCTAATACAAAGTCTATACATATGTTAACATTGAAAACTTGTTGATCTGAAATTTAGTCTGTGTTGTTCGATTAATAAATATTGGGTATATACGAATTTGGAACTTATATGAAAACCAATCTTTTAGGTCTCGGAATCTAATTTCTGGATATGTATGGCTCGTTTTCTAATCCATCGTAAAACTTCCTAAAACTGTAAATTAGTGAGCGGGGGTCAAATATGATATATTATAATGGTTTTGTTAGGTTATTACAATTTCAAAATGTGTAACGATTTAGAAAACTTGAGAATACTGTGAAACTGATTATTTTGGTTTCATATAAGGTCTTATATGTCACAATAAGGGTCTAGGTCATTTGCATACTCGTTGGATTCCTCAAACTCGTTTTAAAACTCAATTTATGAAAATTGACATATTGGACAGATTATACAACCTGTTTTGTAACGGACTCAACTTGGTGATACATTACTCAAACTGATCTAGCCCTGGATCTATCTTGTATCCCTCAGAGTCTAGTTTTCGAAAATGTATGGCTCGTATGCTAGTTCCTTGTCAAACTCTTTAAAACTGACTTTTAATGAACGTGGGTCTAATCTGAATTTTTGTATTGTTTTCTATATCCGAATTTGTGTCCACTTGTGGTATGACTTAAAAGGTGTTAAAATAAAGATTTTTAAGAATGAAGGTCTTACTTATATATCAAAGTTATGATCTGGAGTTTTTGAGAAGTTTACACAATCGTTTGGTATTTAAACATCTTCATTAGAGTCATGTTGTAAAAACTACTGTTTGTATTCAGATTCATTGTTTCGTGTTCATGCGATTATAAGTTTCTCTCTGATCAGTGTTGTTAAGAGACATGAAAATCAAAGTTGTATCTCTCTGAGTCTACTTTCTGAATATATAGGATTCATCGTCCAAAAAATTTCAATCTCGAGATATAATAGTTTTTGTAACAGGGGGTACATGCTGAGTTTTTAACGTTCTTATATAAATCTACCTTTCGGTCCAATGTTAACATGTATTATGAATCGGTTAATTTAACACTTTTATTCATACACTAAATGAGATTGAATCTTTAAAATGGAAACGTTCTCACATGAACTTACTTGCTATTTACGAAGCTCATCGTATAGTGGGGACTATCTTGTGACCTACCATCCTTAGACACATATCTACACTACTTGAGTAGTGTCTTTTGCTATAATAGAGGTGAGTTCATTGCCCCACTTTCTATTGTTTTACATGTTTTAAACAAATCGGGGGAAAGTAAATCTCAACCAATTACTTATTGAGAAAACAGATTTATTTCTATATATACTTTTAATGGAAACTTTCTACTTTCGGAAATTACTATAAATGGATCTTTCTATTTATAGAAACCTTCTACTTTTGGAAACTTACCATGTTTGGAAACTTACCATAAATAGATATTCCTATTTATGGAAACTTACAGCATTTGATTCCTTAAAACGTGTAACAAAACCTAATGCATCTTTTAGAACTTACGAGATACTGGTTATGGTGTTTATTTCTAAGCGTGCTAATTAGTAGATTGGTTCTACTAATGAATTTTTCTAAACGTGCTGATTAGTAGATTGGTTATACTAATGGAGTCTTCTAAACGTGCTCGTTAGTACAGGTGGTTTAATAACGGAGTCTTCTGAACATGCACATTAGTACTAGTGGTGTTTACTTCCAGTAGTGTGGCTACCACAGATGATTGTGGTTGATGGTAGTTATATTCTTTACTTACATGCATTAGTTACACATGTTCTTTTATTATACTTACACGGATTTGGGAACTTTCTATTTCAGGAAATTTACTAAAAATAGAACTTCCTATTTTTAGAAACTTTACATTTTGGGAAAATTTTTTTATTGGAAACTTACTATCATCAGAAACTTCTAATTATAGAAACTTGCTTCTTTTGAGGAATTATTTAAACTGTTTAAACTATACTTCTCGATGAAATCGCTCAACCTTTGTGTTGACATTTAAGCTTTTCTTTTAGGTAATGATCAGGCATAGGACTTAGCTGGAACTAGACTCTTTAGAAGACTTGGATATGCATTTCTTGTAGCTTGTTTAAACATTATTACACTTGGCTTTATTTCGGGCTTGCATGCCTAAGTACTTCGTATTTATTTGGTTGGTTGATTGAATGTTTTATTGTAGTGATTGACGTAGTTGTGTACCAAAGGGTTTTACCTTGGGCATAGCGACCTCATGACATACTATATTTTATTTATCATATAGACTATCTCTATTTACTACTGTGTTATGACGATCGCCAATCAGCCACACCCTGCGGTTCCGCCACTGGCAGGGTGTGACAGTAACTCTTCAAGATGTTATTCTAGAATCAACGTTAGTATGTAATACAACACCTTTGAAGGTTTCACACTTATGTTTTGATCATTTGAATATGTAGAAATTGCATTTTCAAGTTTCCAATTCTTTGGTTTTGGTTTATAAGTGTTAACTGAATCTGGAGAAAAATATTTCTTCTTTGTTTCAAAATATCAAAAATGATTTTGACACTTATCCCCCGTTTCCTTTTTGCATCCTCACTTGATTTCTCTTGAACTTTTTCCTCATCCGAAGCATTCACAAAAACCAACCTGTTAATGTTTGCTTCACATTGTGGAAATTACTATCATTGATTAAACTTTGACACTTGATAGTAGTTTCACACAAATTGTTGTTCGCGTTTTTCTCATTTGACTTTAGATCCTAAACTTCGTTTAAGTTGATTAACTCTAAATTTCACGCTCGAAAATTCTGATAAATATTTTTTATTTTTAACATTATTTTTGAAAATTTATTGTGAATTTCTAGATGATGAGACATTTGAAAATGAGATTACATGATCTTTTAGGATGCAAAACATTTTCTCATAATTTCCCGTATTCAATCTTTTTTGTTGAAGAAGTTTCACATTTGTGTTTGCTTTCTTTTCAAAACAAAGATTTACAAATTCAAGTTTTTCAAAATATCTTTCATATTTATCAATAAAATTTTTCTTCCATTTTTATTTATACGTCTGTCAAGTTCATTTGAAAGGGTCATTTGAAAATATAAGTTTTTAACTTTTCAAGATGTATTCTAGAATCAACGTGAGTGTGTAATACAACACCTTTGAAGGTTTCACACTTATGTTTTGATCATTTGAATATGTAGAAATTGCATTTTCAGGTTTCCAATCCTTTGGTTTTGGTTTATAAGTTTTAACTAAATTTGGAGCAAAATATTTCTTCTTTGATTCAAAATATTCAAAATGGTTTTGACACTTATCCCCTTTTTGCATCCTCACTTGATTTCTCATGAGCTTTTTTCCTTATCCAAAGCATTCAAAAAAACCAACCTATCAATGTTAGCTACAATTTTGTGGAAATTACTATCATTGATTAAACTTTGACACTTGACAGTAGTTTCACACAAATTATTGTTCACGTTTTTCTCAATTGACTTTAGATTCTAAACGTCGTTTTCAAGTTGCTTAATTCTAAATTCCACGCTTGAAACATCTGATACATATTTTTTATTTTTATCATTAATTTTGAAAATTTGTTTTAATGACATTGTGAATTTGTAGATGATGACACATTTGAAAATGAGGTTACATGATCTTTTAGGATGCAAAACATTTTCCCATATTTTTCCATATTCAATCGTTTTTTGTTGAAGAAGTTTCACATTTGTGTGTGCTTTCTTTTCAATACGAAGATTTACAAAATTCATGGTTTTAAAAATATGTTTCATATTTATTAGTAAAAATTTTCTTTCATTTCTATTTATTTGTCTTGCAAGTTCATTTGAAAGGGTCATTTGAAAATATAAGTTTGTAACTATTCATGATATTATCTAGAATAAAAGGCAATATCCCCCATGAGTGACATGTGCGCAAAGTGAGCACTTGCATGTTCATCATTGTTCGAATCGCTCATCAAATATGCATCATCACTACGAAAAGCATGCCATTTTCTTACCACCGACTTCCCTTTTTCGTTCCAACAACATTTTGTTGAGATAGGACTCCGAATTCTTTACCAATTTCACCTTGCAATCCCGAACGAAATGACCGTGTTCTATAAATTCACAAGAAATCACCGAGCTTATATCTCTAGTATTCTCCTTGTTTGATGCTTCTTGAATATTCTTGTCATCAATCGTTGTTAAAGTTGTCGTCCATGGAGCTGTATTGTTGTTGAATGACAAACGATTTCGTTTGTAATTGGCATTTGTGTTGTTGAAGTTCCTTTGAGTGGATTTGTATTGTTGACAATTTGATCTCCTAAATCTTCGTTTTTGCACCATGTTTGAGAAAAGTGCAATCATTTGGGATATTTCTTCTTCCGAGTCTTCACCAAAAAGAAGATTTTCTTTGTTGTCTTCAAGAATGTTCATGTTGAATGACATTGAGTAGTTTGAAGATGATGAATGGTGTGAATAAATGCCTTTCAGTTTGAATGTTCTCGGGCGAAGATTTCTTGGCTATTTCATCAATTTTGTTCATCACAAGTGCAAGATCATCATTTTCTTTCCTTGACTTAGTATTCATCTCATTTTCTATTTCCAAGACTTCTTCTTCATTTTGAATCAAACATTCCAAAATGTCATGAACCGTAGTAGATTGAATGTTTAAGGTTTGCATGATATTCGAAGTAAAACGTTTCAATAATGGTTGGAGTGTCTTCATGAACTTCACATTAGCTTCCAAATTAGTCTTTTCAAAACCATTCTTCCTTGACTCATTAGGAAGCCCACAAAATCAATTATTCATTTGTTCAATAGTTTGATCATCATTAGATTTGAAGCTTTCAAGCTTATTCTTGGCGCTTATCATTTTGCTGCTCTTTCCAACTTTTCTTCCTTGTAAATGCTTCGCAATTTCATCAAACGTATCCTTCGCGGTTTGATGAGTATCAATGTTCTTGAAGATGTCATTTGGAATATCATTAATGATGTGAGATTTTGCAAAATTACACGCTTTGTGATAACGTGTTTCATCATCGGTCATTTCAGAAAAAGTCTTTGGTACATTGCCTTCTTGTTGCGTCCAATCTTCATTTGTAATGGTCACATATATATTTGTGTACATGGAAAAAATCATTCGTTCCAACACTTATTGTGACAACCGTCTAAAATTCAGGTGATTTTCGTATTGTATGTCTTCGGTATGTTTATGCTATTCTTAGTCGTACTTTATCGTGATCGTGTTTGTGTCGGAATCAAAGTCGGAATCAACAAATAAATACTAACACCAAGAAACTATTCTATGAACTTGACTAAGTTTATAACAAGAACGAACGTAAAACTCTAGAAAAATACTTAACGAAAACGAACACTTAAAACGACCTTTAGCTGGAAAAGCCATCTAGCCGATGGCTGAAGCATTTCAGCCAGCGGCTGAGGCCAGCCGGCGGCTGAAAGTCGCTGGCCAGCTTTTGAATGACTCATAAATGCATGTAACTCGATTGGGCCAAAGTCTTTAAACGGGATTGAACCAAAAACTGGCTATGTGTGAGTCCCTAGGCCAGTCTTTACATCCCTCTTACTCTTGTCTTTCATTTTCCAAAACACACACACAAATTACTCTCTCTCTCTCTCTAAAACACTCTCCCTTCTCTCTAAAAATCCATCAAGAAACCAATGATTTCCCCTAAGAACAGCAAGAAAACACATAAAATCACCACACAAATCGTTCATATAGCAAAGGGTATCAAAAGGGGTTACTTTAAATCGGGTTTTAAGGAAGTTTCTACCGGTTTTTGAAGCAAAATCACCACGAAGGAGCTCTAAAATCTTCATCCATCCATTTCCTTCGGTAGATTCCCTTTACCTTACTGTTTTTACATGAAAATGACTTTGCATGGACGATGCGTTGCATAAAAACTTGTTTATATAAAGTTTTATGACGGTTTTCTTACAAAAACGGATTTTTATATAAATCTACATATTTGTGTTTAAAGATCTAAAAGGAACTGAGATTTAGTCACTAAAATTAATATATTTAACTAACAAACTGTTGCATGTCGAAATCCAACCTAAAAACGCTCTAAAATCGCGAAAATGACAAAATGACCAAACTGACCGGAGGCTGAAGATATTCAGCGAGCGGCTGAGGTCCACTCGGCGGTTGAATATCATCAGCCGCTGTCTAAATCTCGCTGTTCACAAAATCTTATTTTTACGTTTAAAAATGGTAAGGATCGAGAACCTAGTATTTTCACAGCTTATTCTAATGTCATAACAGATTATGTATTTTAAGAAAATAAATTATTGGTTAAGTTTTTGTAACCAAATCTATTACCTTATGTATATTGTCATATGTATATGTTTTTGAGCGGGAAAGTGGATATAAAAATGGACTAAATTTTTATAGCGCGGAAGCGCTGCCCAAATTTTATCGGAACATATATTTAAACTTCAGTAACAAACAAATAATGTAAGTAAACCTTATTGACTTTGAACATTGAACATTTTGAACATAATTGGACTAAACGGAAATTAGACGTAATAAGACAATGTCGTAACATATAAGCTTTTATTATTAAAAGTTTGGACAAAGTTTAAGTATAAAGGTTTAATCCTTAAAATGTTAAAATGTAACTTTAACATAAATTAAATCATAATAATTATACGAGACTTGGTTGTTTTAGGATCTCCTTGATTCCGACGTGTCCGGACCTTCTTTCCGCACGAGACTTTATCTTCGCAATCCGGGAGTTACATCCCCTACTATTTATTGTCTTTATATACTCTTTTGTGGGAAACATGAGATCGAAATGCTTTATGAACATTTGAACATTTTATGAACTGTTGGACGTTTTATGAACTTACATGCGTAAACTATTTTATTTGCCCCTGTTCGGCACTATTTGACTTTATGGCTTGCCCCCGATCGACATTTGTTTTAAAACTATGATTGGTTGTATTATATGAAATCGCCACTGACTAGGCACCTCTGTTAAACCCTTGATGAAAATAAAATTTGATTGTAAGTTCCTACTATCAGATTTAAATTAAATCAAATTGCCCCGTTTTAGACAATCACACACTATTAGCTTGCTTAGCCATATAGTAATTATGGGTATCGACACTTAGGAGAGGATCGCTCCTTACTTTAGATGGCAATCTAAGTACATATTACTGAGTTCAGACGTACCTCGTAGATAGTGCGGGGTTGGGGCTGTCACGATCAGGATTAATCGGTTTAGTTTGAACACTTACAGTTATATTATGTCAAGTGGTTGATACAATGTTTTAATCATTAGTTACTTTTATTGACGCATATACTCTTTTTTCGCTTGATCCGCAACTAGTCTCTTCCAAGTATTGTTCTACTTGTGTATGATCATCTTTAAAGTATATACATTTTAAGCGTATGTTCCACTTCATTTCTTTTGAGAAACCTTTTATTTTATATACTTGTCGGAACCTTTTGTCGAGAACTTGAAAACTGTAACTCACTCGCTACTTTATGTAGTTTGACACTTTATCTCATGTTTCTGGAAATCAAGTGTAAGTCATGAAGTGCATAGAGTGGGCGGGTCAGACATGTTACGTGTGATATGAATCGGGAGAAGACCATGTTCATTGTCTATTATTTTTGGGAATTTTTATGAAAATGTTTGACTATGTATTTGTTACTATGAATTGTGGTACACTTGGTTATTTTCTTTTGAACTTGTAAACTTTTATTTCTATTTTAATGACTTGAATGGTTGCATTTTATTATGACTCGTGAAATGATATTCTTGCTATTCGCACCTCGTGTTTCCGCTTTAGCGGGGTGTGACAGACTTGGTATCAGAGCACATGTTATAGTGAAACGGGTTTTAAAATTTTTTCAAAGTTTTCGAAACCAAAACTACAACCAAGGCTTTTTCGGAAAAATCATTTTACGAGTTCGAACTTTAGTGGATTAATTCCGCAATTGCATGATTTTTTTCAACTATGCATAACTTGATCAACTATGCCTAGTTCAAAATAAATTATGCAAGAACGGAAAGTTATTGCTATTGTTAACGGTTTTTGAGACGTAAAATTTCCGGTCTAATCGATTCCCGATTCTCGCGTGACTGACCCGTGCATGCATTTCATTACACTTTCCTTTAGTTTTTCCCTGTACTCACGTAACTCATTATTCGCAGATCCGTCATATCTCGATCGTCGCACTCCCAATCACCGTCTCGATCCCAGTCTAGCTCGCTCTCACGGGCCGTCTCCTCACGAGAAGCCTCTCAAGACAGCGCAGCTTCTGAGAGCCAGCGCCATCAGACCACTGATCCCACCGAGGAGACCTCTATGGCCTTCACGAGCAGTATCGGTACCTCCAGTCCGAGGACCGTACTACCACCTGCTCCCCCAGTTCCCATTTCAGCACAACCTCAGTAGCATGGACCCCGCACGATAATGACTGCTCGTAAGCATGTCATTCTCCCTGGCCGTCTGTCGGACAGGATGGTCGGACATAATTCCGACTCATCCAGACCCGCTCCTCCCCCAATGCCATTCGGAGATAAAAATTCTTATCGCATCCTACTCGTGCGTTCTAAACTGGATCTCTTTTTCTGTTATAGAATCATGCCTCGTAAACGCTCCAATGCTAGCTTGATAGCCGAGCAAGTATTTGCTCAACTCAACGCGGCTATGCCCAACATTGTCACACCCCCTAAAGCGGAAACACGAGATGTGAAGAGCAAAGAATCATTTCACGAGTTATACCAAAAGTCAACGGTTCAAGTCATTTAAATTGAAGTTGAAAAAGTACCAATTCAAAAGATACAACCAAGATTCATAAGTTTAACACGAAAAATACATAATAAAGTATAAAAATTCCCAAATAACAAAGGTTTTTTCCCGAATTACACTTCACATAACTAGCTTGACCCGCCTGAGCAATGCACTTCATGACTTACGCTTAGTTTCATGAAACATAAGATAAAGTGTCAACTACAAAAGGTAGTGAGTGAGTTATAGTTTAGGCTTCTCGACAAAAGTTTCGGTTAAGTATATAAAAGTAAAAAGTTTCATAAAAGAAAGATAGTGGGTATAGTCGCTTAAAATATATATACTCTTAAAAGTTTCGAAGCAGCGGGCATAACAATACCCTAAAGTTTGTACAGACACAAGTGTAACAATACTTAGTAAAATAATAGTTGCGGCATCAATCGCTAAAAGAATGTATATGCGTATATAAGTAACTAATTAGAATCTTGTATCAACCACTTGGCATTCTATAACATAAGTGTACACACTAAACCGATTATTCAACCGTGAGGCCCCTTACCCCGCACTATCTACGAGGAGTATAAATGATCATAGTAACATGTACTTAGACTGCCATCTAAGCAAGTAACGGTTCTTCCTAAGTATCGATACCCATTATTACTAAACGGCTCAAAAGCTAATAGTGTGAAGAGATAAAAAGATGGGCACTAATGTAATTTTGTTTCAAAAATGATAGTAGGAACTTAAGAATCGCGTTATAATCTCATCAAGGGTTGGTCTCGTATACTAGTAATCATAAACTAGTTTATCCAATTAGTTGGCAAGCCGATACGTTTAAAATAAGCTAATAGGGGCAATAAAATGTTTTACGCATATGAGTTTCACAAAGTTTCCAAAATAGATCAATAGTCATAATAGTTTCCAAACGTTCACAATAGTTGTACAAGTTCATAATAGTTTCCAAAAGTTCACAATAGTAGCAAATGTTCATCAAAGTTTCAAAAGACAAATAAATCTTATGTTTCCCCCAAAAAGTTATGTAAAAATACAATAAATAAAGGGTTGTAACTCACGGGTTGCGATGAGTAAGAATGCGGAAACCGGTCGGAAATGAGAGCCGGGAATCATGGAACGCCTAAGGATACCAAGATTGTTCAAGTGTTAATATTATATTAAGTTATTATACATAATATATAATGGATGTAATTTTTGTTAAACTTTAAGTGTCAAGGTTTATATTGTTCCAAAAATGGTCCGAAGCGGTTAACGTTATATTTAGTCCGAAAAGTCCAAAGTTAACGTAATTATTATTATTATGATAGACATGTTTTGGTTGCTGGAGTGGTTTAGGTTTTCTAACGAAATTTGGGCAGCGCTTCCGCGCCCAAATTTCATGTCCAAAACCTAAAGTCACTTCCCCCTCACAAAACACATATATATACATAATCTTATTTAAACAAGTTCATATTATTGTAAAATAGTCCAATACATGACACCAATATAAACATTTTACTCATCTCAGTCCCATAATGTCAGTAACGGAAATCCAGAACACGCACATAAGTTTTAAACGACCAAAACGACGATTTTCGGGAAGGACAGCAGCCCGGTGCGCCGCACTAGGCACAGGTGCGGCGCATTGCCTGCTGTCTTTTCCCGTTTTGTGTTTTTCTTGCCAAAAACAATTTGTTACCCATAGATTTCGACATGCATTTAGTAGATACTTCATAATATAGTATTTTTACAGTTTCTAAACAACTTTTAACCACCAAAAACATAGATCTAAGTATTATTTAGTTAAAAATCGTTTTTGTATAAAAAGAGTTATAAATCTTTATAAAAACTCATTTTTGTGTCATGGATCATCCATGCAAATGGTAAAATCAGTAAATAAAGTAAGATGAAGGATTTCTACCGGATGAAATAACTTGGATGATGTTTTAGAAGTGTTTTGAGCTCCAAAAATGGTGAAAATGCTTGGAAACCGAAATAACTTTGATCCCCTTGCTTCCTCTTGATCTTAGAACGATTTTTATGGATGGTTTTAATGGATTTAATGGCTGTAACTTTCTGGTTTTTGTGAGGGTTTTAGAGAGAAGCTATAGAAAAAGGAAATGAAAAGAAAATGATCAAAAGTAATAATAAGGGGTCTTGGGATAGTGGGAAATACTGCAAACAAGTCAGAATCCGAGTTGCGAGTTGTTGGAAAGTTATGTAAAACGAGACAAATTTTAAAAACTTAAAATTTTTTGAGTCTGCCGGTCCAGTGCGTCGCACTGGTGGTCTGTGCGGCGCACTGGTCCTATTTTCAGGAATTTCTGATTTTTCACTTTTGCGTTTTTTGTTTCTTTGGACCTTTTCGTTAACTAAAAGTTCTTAATTATGATACCTTATGAGCTTAGGAAAGTTCATTAGGTGTTTTCTTGGTATTAGGACTTATAAAATTCGATTTCGGGAGTGATTCTGACACTGACGCGTTTCCGGTAAATGTACAGTTAAGACAACGGCAAAAAATATGAGAGACATAGAGTGTAAAATGCACCTGAAATTTGACGGTTGTCACATTCTCCCCGGGTTGAAAGAAATTTCGTCCCGAAATTTAGTTCGTCCCGAAATTTAGTTCGTCCCATCATGGAGAAGTGTTCCCGAACAGATGTGGATATTTCTGACGGATTTGGTCCTCACGTTCCCACTTGAATTCATGACCACGTCGGGAATTCCATCAAACCTTGACAATAGGAACACGACATTGCCTGAGTTGTTTGACCTCTCGGTCAACAACCTCAAGCGGTTCTTCAATGAAATTGAGTTTGTTATCGATTTTGGCCTCGTCAAAAGGGATGACGATGGTCTCCTCAGATAGATACTTTTTCAAGTGTGAGACATGGAAGACATTATGAACGTTCGAGAGAGTCTGGGGGAGTTGAAGACGATAGGAAACTGGACCGATACGCTCTATGACCTCAAATGGACCGGTGTACCTTGGGCTTAGTTTTCCGTGCTTCCCGAAGCGGACTACCCCCTTCCATGGCGATATCTTGAGAAGCACTCTATCGCCAACTTGGAACTCGAGGGGTTTTCTCCGGTTGTCTGCGTAGCTCTTCTGCCGGGTACGGGATGTTTTCAGTCTTTCACGGATAGTGGTGATCTTGTCAATGGTCTCCCGGATAATGTCGAGCCTCGTAAATTGTCGATCGCCAGCTTCTAGCCAACAAGGCGGTGACCGACACTTGCGTCCATATAAGGCCTCGAACGGTGCGCACTTGACGCTAGCATGGTAGTTGTTGTTAGAGGAGAACTCGACCAAAGGGAGGTGAGCTTACCAACTTCCTCCGAAGTCAACTACACACGCTCACCGCATATCTTCAAGCGTTTGGACCGTCCTTTCACTCTGACCATCGGTCTGAGGATGGTATGCAGCGCTGAGGTCTAGTCGCATCCCTAGCGATTTCCGAAGGGCATTCCAAAAACGGGACGTGAATCGGCTATCCCTTTCGGAGATGATGGAGAGAGGTGTTCCGTGACGGGAGACGATCTCGTTGATGTAGATTTGAGCGAATTTCTCCATCGAGGGGTTTTTTCGTACTGGTAGGAAATGAGCGGATTTTGTTAAAAAACGGTCCGCGATGACCCAAATCGTGTCGTTACCACTTGCCTTACGGGGTAACTTTGTGATGAAGTCCATAGAGATTTGTTCCCACCTCCACATGGGAATCTCCGGTAGCTGAAGTAGACCTGAGGGCATCTGATATTCCGCCTTGACCTTAGAGCAAGTAAGGCACTTAGCTACATACAAGGCGATATCCTTCTTCATGCCCGAACACCAATAATATTCTCGGAGATCCTTATACAACTTGTCGGATCTCGGATGGATGGAATACCGAGATCGGTGGCCCTCATCTAAAATGGGTTTACGAAGATCTTCGGATTTCGGAATTCATGCTCGGCCCTTGACGTAGTGGATTCTGTCTGATCTGAGTTCGAATTCCTTCCTGGTTGACCACTTGACCAGGGAAATGTAATTCCCGGAGCCAAAATTCACACTTCGAGAATTTGGCGTACAATTTCTGATCTCCGAGGAGTTCTAGAATTAGCTTAAGGTGTTTCACATGGTCTTCCTTGTTCCTGAAGTATATGTGAAGGTCGTCTATGAATACGTTTAGGAATTTGTCTAAGTATGGCCTACACACTCTGTTCATTAGGTCCATGAATACTGCTGGTGCGTTGGTTAGACCAATGGCATGACGAGGAATTCGTAATGTCTGTATCGAGTTCGGGATGCGGTTTTAGGAATTTCGGTTTTACTGACACGAACCTGATGATAATCTGGGCAGAGGTCTACCTTTGAGAAGTAAGTTGCATCCTGCAACTGTTCGAATAGGCCGTCGATCCTCGGGGGTGATTATCGGTTCTTGACAGTCAGCTTGTTAAGTTCACGATGATCGGTGCACATACAGATGATCGGTGCACATATCGGTTCGAATAGGCCGCCGACCCCCTCAACCGGACCCCAAATGTACACCGGGCCGCACCCCAAGTGTGGCAAATGCAACTTCCATCATGTGGGAAACTGCCCCGTGTGCAGAATATGTAGCGAAGCGGGACACTACCCATGGTGCTGCCAAAAGGAAACTGGTGGTAAAAGGAAGAATTCAGTTTGCTACAAATGCGGAAGCGACAAACACCTCCTTTCGCTGGACGCAGGCTGGAGGGAAAGGGAGGTCGTTGGCTTCAAAGTTCTCATCATCTTCCTGTTTGATTGGTACAGGAGGGAGAAGGGGTTTATTGCTTCCGAGGTGTTCACCTTCCTCTTGTTTGATGGTGGCTGGGAAGGGGTGGAGGTTATGGTCATGGTTGTCCTCTGGGTGGTTGTTGTTGGGGTTATCATCCCCGAAAATCCCGTCGTTGACCCCAACGATGATCTGGGCGATCATGCTTGGGAGTGCTGCTTTGAAATGCACAGTGATCTGTTCGGCTAAAAGGTCAGCTCGGCTTTTCTTGGGGGGCATGATTCCACAATGGGAAGAAGGAACTAGTTTAGAACGCACGAATAGGAATTAGCGATAAGAATTTAACTCAAGGGTTAATAGCAACAAATACACAGGAGTAATATGGACGGATAATTAGCACATGCACGATGATGATTTAAGCGATAACGATATAATGGTTCAGCGACAATATCAGGATTCACACGACAACGGAAAGTATAGACAATAAAGTTAGAAAATTGCCATTAATAATAATAATAATGAATCGATTACATAGTTCGGAATAAGAAAGAGAGAGTACGAGTACGATACAAAGGAAATAAAATAAGAATGGCTTTGAGTTGTGTTCAATGGAAAATTACAACTCGAGCCTACGGTACAAATACAAAGGAAATATGATTAATGACGCCTCTCCAGAAACATCTTGGCGACAATGACCGCCAACAGAGTCCCCATGATCAGACACGCCCCAACGAGACGTTGCACAGTTCGTACCGTGGCTCGGGTCGATGCGATGACTCGCAACGACCGCTCGGACAACTGATGCGCAACATCGGTGACTTTGCTAATGAGGAGCCCTTGCTGTTGGGTCTCCTCTACAAGTCCCCGAACCTCTCGGTGGAGGTGCAAGAATGCGGCTGGCGGGGGAGACTGAAGGGTAGGAGGCATCATAGGTCGGGAGGGTCCGGCCTCCTGGGCACGTCGCCTCTCCTCTAAGAACTGACGTTCCCAATGGTACCGATCCATGGTCGGTGTACACGACACACCCGCGTACAGATCCATGAACGGCATATGGGGAGGAGCGGTCGAGACGGACCGGACTGTTGTCCGGCCATCCGATCCGGCAGACGGTGATGTGTTAAATCTAGTTTATAAAACTTGACCTACTATTTCACTTAATTACACACTATAGGCAGTGGACCTATTTGTATATAATATAGCTTTAAGTAAGTAAAGGTTCGTTCGCAAGGACTGAATAGTTTTTAAATAACGAATTAATAATACTAAGTTTGTTTTGGGGGTTTTGTGTTGTCACGATTAATTAACTAATTAAAGCTAAGAATGATTATAAAAATCGATTTAGAAAAAGTAATTGTTTGTTATCAAATAATGGAGAAAACCACTCATTTGATACTTCACTTGAAATCTAGTTAAGTTTACGTAATTGAATGAATATTTAACTTCTAATGTATAGTAAAATTAATCTCGAATGCCTTACTAACTTTAACTATTTCAAACTATAATGTTCCTCTCGAATACAGTTATAATTATCAACAATTAAGCATTAATTAACAAGCCGGTGTTCTATGATTTAATCTTATAAAGTTTCCTCTCGAATAACTTTTCTAATTACTAAGTCCTCTCGAATCTTATTAATTAGACTTAGTCGTTCACGTTTAATTACCTAAGTTGTTATTACTAGGTCCTCTCGAATCCTAATAATTTTAAACCGATTAAAGACCGACCGATTATTTCATACAATTTATTTAACCTATCTAGATTCCTCTCGTATACCTAGAATGTTGATTAATTAATTTGTATATAAACAACTTTATTATAATATACTAAACTTAAAATAGTAAGGATCCACGATTAAACATAAACACCTAAACATTCAAAAACGAAACAAAACCGTTAATCAAGATCCATTATTCAAACGAGCATTCAAAAGTGTTTAGCTACTCATATTAAAGTTCAAAACAGCAAATAAAAGTAGAGAAAACATACTAAAAATCTGGAATAAAAGAGTAAGAAACAAACTAGGAATGTTGCTAAACTTGTCGTGATCGAATTGTAATCGTACTCCGACTCTAACTCTTTTCCTTGCTCTCCAAGCTTCCAAACCAAGATCTCCAGCTCCAGATATGTGGTAGAATGATTGATGATTATTTTGGACGATTTGGGTTGGTATTTATAGGCAAAAAATCAAGAGAATTGGTGTTTGAGTCGAATTGCAATATTGCTGAAACTGGGGTGTGCGTCGTCCTACTTGACCAGGACGGCGCAGTAGGTTCCTTTTTTCCCATATTCAGAATTTTGGTTTTGTAGCTCTCTTTTTCTTCTTTATTCTCCAATTTGAATCACCTAAATCGGATATCGTATGAAGATGTTATGATCAAAACGGTGGAGGTGCTACTGCGACGTTCTCTTCGTTAGAAATCACTATTTTTCGTCTTTTAAGCTCATTTCTTCCACCATTTCCACTTCCCAATCATATAAACCTATAAAATAAACATAACAACTTTTCCACACGATTAAATGCAAAAACCTATCCTATCCATCATGTTTATTACGAAAAACAACCGAATATCGCATAGAAATAAACGTATAAATATGCGATATCGAATCCCCCCAAACTTAACTTTTTGCTTGCCCTCAAGCAAAAACTGTTTTAAAACAATTATCAAAGCCAAATTAAATTACATAACCAAGCATCTCACGAATTTTATTGGAAGTAAATCACATCTCTCAAACTAATCTAAAAGGGCGTGTAACGTATTCTGTAGAATTGCTCAACTGCTCAGTCATGGTGAATATTTTATCATAGGTTTGATAAAGAATCAAATCTCCACCACTAGAGTCTAGGTACAACTAAACGGGGACTTTTATTCGTGTTGTAATATACGGGTAAAGGCATGTGAATAATATATATAATGGAGTGTAAAAGGGTAAAAATAAAAATGTGTACAAAAAAACTTATATTAAATCCGAACTCCTAAACTCTTTAAAGAACCGAATTGCTTAACTTCTTCTTCAACTTCAAATATACAAAACTCAATATACACTAAGTCTTTTAAATTCTACAACTAATTTTTTTTCGCTTTTCTTGTTTTTTCGATTTATTTTCTTTTTCTTTTTCTTCAGCCTAGTACATGCTTTACAATATAATATTTGATTTGGTAAGTACAAATGCTCAAAAGGCTAACTTCTAACTTTCCAACTCATATACAATAGCAATTATAAATTAAGTTGGGATTTAATCTAAAAATGAAACGAAAATAAGGCGAGTGTACAAAATATATAGTAGTGTTTAGAAACGAAAAAGTTTAGGCGCAAAGTGGTTTAGCTAGAGTTTCTAACACTGAAAATAAGTGTTACAAGGGTTAGGCGGAAAAAATATATAAAAGAAACGAAAAAGGCTAAACAAATGGGTTAATTCTAATTGCCCCTATCATTGTACAAAATCACACTAAGTTACCCTAATGCAATTGCTCATATGTGGTCTCGAAATGTATAACAATGTCAAGTTCTAAAGTCATCAACTATCGGCACAGTAAAAAAAAACGAAAAAGTAGCATTAAAAATGAATGCTTTCAAAGGCTCAAATATCAAACTATTTTCTCGAGTAGGGTATCAAATGCGCTTGGTTATGCTTAAAGTTTAAGGTATTACCGACTAGACACGTTATATTTTTTTTTCTTTTTCACTTTTTCGATTTTTTGTATTTTCTTTTTTTTCTGACTAAAAAATGTACAAATTAACACAATGCAAACACGATGGAAACTAAGCTAATTTAGAATTTCCCGAGGACCCCCCCCCCCCCCCCCCCCCCCCCCAAAAAAAACTTAAGTAACACATTGCCCCTAATGTGTTAACGACTCAAAC
Source organism: Senecio squalidus (assembly GCA_910822075.1). Lineage (NCBI taxonomy): Eukaryota > Viridiplantae > Streptophyta > Magnoliopsida > Asterales > Asteraceae > Senecio > Senecio squalidus. The sequence continues at coordinate 32,350,430 of CAJVGC010000065.1, read as the reverse complement.
CTAAGGGAAATTACAAAAATAAAATCTAAAAGAAAAATAAATACAAAATAAGAAAAGAAGAAAGTAGAACCCGGTCGTTGATATCGAAAAATCTTCGGTGAAAAGTTGTGCTGAAGTGAATGCGAGTCCCAAAACCGATTGCTGAACTTACTTCACATTTATAAAAACTAAAATAAAAAAACTAAACACAAATATTAAAATCATAAAAGAAAAATAAAAATAAAAATAAAAATTACAAATTACGACGGAATAAAAATAGTAAAAATAGTCTACTATTTTTAAAGTCTAATAGAGGAAAATGGTAAACAATAACTTTACAAAAATTACAAAAAAAAATCTCTGACTTTTATATTTTATTTTTCTGTTTTTCAATTTCTTTGGTTTTTTTTTATGTTGTTTTTCTTGGTACCTAAAAGCTGAAACTGAAAAAGAAAATGTTAAAAACACCTATCTAAAAATAAATAATAATAAAAAAATAAAAAATGGAAAACAATTTAGCTAACAAAAAGTATAAACAAAACCCGGGTTTCCTCCCGAGAAACACTTGTTTTTCGAGCGAGTCCTTAGCTTGACTCGATATGCCTCCACTTACGATTTCATGTAAAGGTCGATATTTCTCTCGCCTTTCTTTCCCACGTGCTTTCCATCATCCACAAATTGCTCACTCGACTCATATCCGTCGTGGTCACCAAAAATAAATGTTTCCTTTCCAACATCGAGCATCTTCATTCGCTTCACCCAAGCATCGTGCCACTCTCGAGCCTCAGAAATCAGTAATCCAACATCTTCAATTTCCTAAACATCGTCACATTTGCTTTCACTGAATTTCGTCTTCTTAAATTCTTCCCATGCGGTGTCATCTCCGATATCCTCAATTTCCTGCAAAATATTCTCCTTTTCTCGACAAGTTAAAGAAAATAAATCAAAAGGGTCGTGAGATATACCGTGACATCTTTCCCCCAAACTTGAGTTAGATTTCTCGAGCTCTTCCTTGAATGGAATTATTTCCTCCAAAAACGTTGCACTAGGATTATTGATTAAGTATTCAATCTCTAATAAATCTAAATCCGGGTCGCATTTTTCAAGTATCATGCTCGTAGAATTCTTCTCAAATTCCTCCAACTCCATTTTCAAAATAGGATCAAAATCCTTAAGCTCCTCATCTTCTTCCTCTTCAACCGCAACTTGTCCTCCAAGCATTTCCTGCACATCTAGGTCAAACATTTAATAAAATACGTCAATACGAAAACAGGTTTCATCAGTAGAGTGTGAATGTTTTGGGGCTTTATCAAAAGAAAATGAAATTCGTTCATCCCCAACCCCCAAAGAAATATATTTCCTTTACACGAATAATTGCATCAGCTGTGTTTAAGAATGGTCTTCCAAGGATTAGTGGAACAGTAACGTCTTCATGCATTTCTAGAATCACAAAGTCAACAGGGAAAGTGAGTTTTCCTATGTTTACTACCATGTTTTCAGCAATTCCTAACGGATATTGAAATGATCGGTCGGCTAATCAGATACTCATTCTGGTAGGTTTTAAATCTCCCGAAGCAAGTTTAGCATATAATGAATGTGGCATCAAATTTATGCTAGCTCCTAAGTCGTCCAATGCACTGAAACTATAAGTATTACTGAAATTACACTGGATAAGAAAACTCCGTGGATCGTCCAATTTTGGTGGTATCGAGTTCTTTACCAAAGCCGAACATTCTGCGTTTAAGAAGGCGGCCTGCTCCTCCGACGACTTCCCCTTTTCCGCGAAAAGTTCCTTGATGAATTTTGCGTAATTCGGCATCCCTGCAATCAAATCAACAAGAGGAACATTAATACGAACAAATTTAATCATATCGCAAAATTTACCGTACTGCTCCTTCATGCGTTCCTTCCTCAAACGTTGAGGATATGGGACACGTGGCTCGTAAGCCTTTAGTGGGACTTCCTTCACTGGCTCAGGTGTTTTGGCCGTGGGTTGAACCTGTGGTGCGTCTTTATCGGCGTCCTCGAAATCGTCCAAAACTGGTTCTGCAGAGGGGTGCGGCTTGCTAGTAGTTGGGTGGGAAAAATCCTCGTTTCCTCCGTTTTCGTCTTGATTTCTTCCATAAGCATATCCCGAACGTATTGTAATTGCGTTTACATGATCTTCTCTCATGTTAGGAGGTTGATATTTCGACCCTTGATTATTTGAACTGTTTCCTTGATTTTGTGGTCGTGGATTTTGTTGCGTGTTGCTCGGTAACTGGCCCGATGGCTTTCTCGAAAACCGATCATTTATGCGATCAAATCTTCGTTCCAAGTCTTGCATCATTTCTTGCTGATTTCGTTGCCCTTGCCTGATGTGATCATTTAAAACTTTTATTTGATTTGTAAGTGCATCATTCTTTTCATTCCGAGTGTGAATAAATGACTTCATCAGGTCTTTCAAACTTTGGTCTTCTTCATTATGTGGTGGGTTGTATCCTTGTCGTGGTGGGGATGATCGTGTGTTGTTTTGTTGCCATCCATTGTCCCGATTTTCACCCCGGTTGTAGTTACCTCCGTAGTGTGGCCAATTTGCTCCCCGATTAGGATAGCCATAATTTTCATAATCGGCTTCCTCCACGCGGCAATCACTCGCATTATGAGGTCCCCCACAATTCTCACACCCATGCTTGATCACATGTACCTCTTTCTCTAGATAAGTCATTCTTTAATCAAGCTTGTCTGCCATTGTCTTGATCTCTTTCAGAATAATAGACGCGTCACTGTTTCCTTCCACTTGAGCTACTTGTCATCTTGCTCGTCGACCTCTACCATCGTCTCGATACTCCCGCGATAAGCTTATGACTAACTTATCCTCCATCAAGTTGTATGCTTCATTTGTGGTCTTGTACATAAAATCTCCCCCTCCGGCTAAATCCAACTCATTCTGTGACTCCTTGGTTAAACCGTAAAAGAAAATCTCCATTATGTTGTCCTTGCCCAATCCATGACCATAAAACTCCTCAGCATCTCCTTTAACCTAGCCCACGCCTCAGTAGACGTCTCTTCCTCTTCCTGTCGAAATCCCCTAATGTCTCGTAGTAATTTCCTACCCAAGGCAGGTGGGAAAAATCTTTTGATGAAGGTTTCGCGCATTTGTGTCCATGTTGTGATTGTGTTTTCTTCGAGTTCTTCAAACCAAACCTTCGCATCTCCGGTGAGAGACGAAGGGAACATCTTCAACTTGACACTATTGCTTTTTCCTTCTCCATACTTGAACATCTCACACAACTCGTTGAATTTTGCTATGTGCTTATGCGGATCGGCTTGGTATCTTCCATCGAAAGTGTTGTCTTGGATCAATTTGAGATGATAACCCTTGACAACGAAGTCCTCACCCAAGTCCGGGGTGGTAATAGTTGAACCTCTGGTGGCTGGTACTGCAACGGCTCAAGCCCGTCGGTGCATCGGCATGCCCAATGGATCCATAGCCGGTTGTGGTTCCCGTTTGTCTTCACAAATTAACTCTTCGACTTCGGATTCTGTAGCGCTTCCTCCTCCTTTTGAAGATGTGATATCTTCAAACTTCACTGGTGAGAACGGTCCAAAACCTGGTGGTGTCTGAATTAAGATGTTTCCTCTCTTCTTGCCTCGCTTCTTTGATACTTCTGGATTCGATCTAGGACTTAGGAGTCGTAATCCCGAAGACCTTGTGTTCATCAACTACCTGAATACCTGCAAAGACAAAGACAAGAAAACCCGTAAAACGCACCGGTGTAATTACAATTAAAAGTAACTTCCAAGTATGTTAATACTCAAAAGGACCGTATCACAAATTCGAAACAAAAACTAAAAATCAGTCCCCGGCAGCGGCCCCAAAAAATTGATGTGTAAAATCTAGTTTATAAAACTTGACCTACTATTTCACTTAATTACACACTATAGGCAGTGGACCTATTCGTATATAATATAGCTTTAAGTAAGTAAAGGTTTGTTCGCAGGGACTGAATAGTTTTTAAATAACGAATTAATAATACTAAGTTTGTTTTGGGGTTTTTGTGTTGTCACGATTAATTAACTAATTAAAGCTAAGAATGATTATAAAAATCGATTTAGAAAAAGTAATTGTTTGTTATCAAATAATGGAGAAAAACACTCGTTTGATACTTCACTTGAAATCTAGTTAAGTTTACGTAATTGAATGTATATTTAACTTCTAATGTATAGTAAAATTCCTCTCGAATACCTTACTAACTTTAACTATTTCAAACTATAATGTTCCTCTTGAATACAATTATAATTATCAACAATTAAGCATTAATTAACAAGCCGGTGTTCTATAATTTAATCTTATAAAGTTTCCTCTCGAATAACTTTTCTAATTACTAAATTCTCTCGAATCTTATTAATTAGACTTACTCGTTCACGTTTAATTACCTAAGTTGTTATTACTAGGTCCTCTCGAATCCTAATAATTTTAAACCGATTAAAAACCGACCGATTATTTCATACAATTTATTTAACCTATCTAGATTCCTCTCGAATACCTAGAACGTTGATTAATTAATTTGTATATAAACAACTTTATGATAACATATTAAAACTTAAACAAGTAAGGATCTACGATTAAACATAAACACCTAAACATTCAAAAACGAAACAAAACCGTTAATCAAGATCCATTATTCAAACGAGCATTCAAAAGTGTTTATCTACTCATATTAAAGTTCAAAACAGCAAATAAAAGTATAGAAAACATACTAAAAATCTGGAATAAAAGAGTAAGAAACAAACTAGGAAAGTTGCAAAATGTGTCGTGATCGAATTGTAATCGTACTCCGACTCTAACTCTTTTCCTTGCTCTCCAAGTTTCCAAACCACGATCTCTAGCTCCAAATATGTGGTAGAATTATTGATGATTATTTTGGACGTTTTGGGTTGGTATTTATAGGAAAAAAATCAAGAGAATTCGTGTTTGAGTCGAATTGCAATATTGCTGAAACATGGGTGTGCATCGTCCTACTTGACCAGGACGGCGCAGTAGGTTCCTTTTTTTCCCATATTCAGAATTTTGGTTTTGTAGCACTCTCTTTCTTCTTTCTTCTCCAATTTGAATCATCTAAATCGGATATCGTATGAAGAAGTTATGATCAAAACGGTGGAGGTGTTACTACGACGTTCTCTTTGTTATAAACCACTATTTTTCGTCTTTTAAGCTCATTTCTTCCACCATTTCCACTTCCCAATCATATAAACCTATAAAATAGACAAAACAACTTTTCCACACGATTAAATGCAAAAACCTATCCTATACATCATGTTTATTACGAAAAACAACCGAATATCGCATAGAAATAAACGTATAAATATGCGATATCAAATCCCCCCAAACTTAACTTCTTGCTTTCCTTCAAGCAAAAACTCTTTTAAAACAATTATCAAAGACAAATTAAATTACATAACCAAACATCTCACGAATTTTATAGGAACTGAATCACACAATCTCTCAAACTAATCTAAAAGGGCGTGTAACGTATTCTGTAGAATTGCTCAAGTGCTTAGTCATGGTGAATATTCTATCATAGGCTTGATAAAGAATCAAATCTCCACCACTAGAGTCTAGGTACAACTAAACGGGGACTTTTATTCGGGTTGTAATATACAGGTAAAGGCATGTGAATAATATATAATGGAGTGTAAAAGGGTAAAAATAAAAATGTATACAAAAAAACTTAGATTAAATCCGAACTCCTAAACTCTTTAAAGAACCGAATTGCTTAACTTCTTCTTCAACTTCAAATATACAAAACTCAATATACGCTAACTCTTTTAAATTCTACAACTAATTATTTTTCGCTTTTCTTGTTTTTTTGATTTTTTTTTCTTTTTCTTCAGCCTAGTACATGCCTTACAATATAATATTTTCTTTGGTAAGTACAAATGCTCAAAAGGCTAAGTTTATTTTTTCTAACTTCCTTCCAACTACAAAATAATAAAAAGCCTCAAATAGTATACCTTTTTATGCCTTAATAACATCTAACTTTCCAACTCATATACAATAGCAATTATAAATTAAGTTTGGATTTAATCTAAAAATGAAACGAAAATATGGCGAGTGTACAAAATATATAGTAGTGTTTAGAAACGAAAAAGTTTATGCGCAAAGTGGTTTAGATAGAGTTTCTAACTCTGAATATAAGTGTTACAAGGGTTAGGCGGAAAAAATATATAAAAGAAACGAAAAAGGCTAAACAAATGGATTAATCCTAATTGCCCCTATCATTGTACAAAATCACACTAAGTTACCCTAATGCAATTGCTCATATGTGGTCTCGAAATGTATAACAATGTCAAGTTCTAAAGTCATCAACTATCGGCACACTAAAAAAAACGAAAAAAGTAGCATTAAAAATGAATGCTTTTAAAGGCCCAAATATCTCACTATTTTCTCGAGTAGGGTATCAAATGCGCTTACTTATGCTTAAAGTTTAAGGTATTACCGACTAGACATGTTATTTTTTTTTTCTTTTTCAATTTTTCGATTTTTTTGTATTTTCTTTTTTTTCTGACTCAAAAATGTACAAATTAACACAATGCAAACACGATGGAAACTAACCTAAGGGTCGAAAAATAAAATTTAAAATTTCCCGATGACCCCCCGAAACTTAAGTAATATATTGCCCCTAATGTGTTAACGACTCAAACCTAAGGGAAATTACAAAAATAAAATCTAAAAGAAAAATAAATACAAAATAAGAAAAGAAGAAAGTAGAACCCGGTCGTAGATATCGAAAAATCTTCGGTGAAAAGCTGTGTTGAACTGAATGCCAGTCCTGTCACACCCCGCTAAAGCGGAAACACGGAATGTGAAGAGCTGGAAGATCACTACACGGGTTATAAGGAACATAACGGAATTCAAGTCATAGATTAAAAATAAAAGTGTTTACAAGTTCAGAAATAGATAACCAAGTCATAATATTTAGTACGAATACAAAGATAAAGTTTCAAATTAAAATTCCCAAAAGAAATGGTCAAGTCCTTTTCCCAAATCAGATCTCAGGCGACCGCATTGACCCGTCCATGCCATGCACCTCATGCTTACACTAAATTTCCTGAAACATAAGATAAAGTATCAACTACGAAAGTAGTGAGTGAGTTACAGTTTAAGTTGCTCGGCAAAAATATTGGTTAAGTATATAAAAGTATAAGTTTCCAAAAGGAGGTTAGCGGAGAAAAGTCGCTTAAAATTTATATACTTTTAAAGTTTCAAGTAACGGGCGAATCGGTGCCCTAAAGTTCGTATAGACCGAGTAAAGTAAAATTTAGTCAAATCATAGTTGCGGAAACAATCGCTAAAAGTTCGTAAATTTATGCGTATGAGTAACTAATTAGATTCTTGTATCAACCTCTTGGCATCTATAACTTTAGTGTTTACACTAAACCGATTTTTCAACCGTGAGGCCCCTTTCCCCGCCTATCCTACGGGAAGTTGTCAAGTTCTTAGTAATATGTACTTAGACTTCCATCTAAGCAAGGAACGGTTCTTTCCTAAGTATCGATACCCATAATTACTAAACGGCTCTGTAGTTAATAGTGTGTAAAGTCCAAAAAGCAGTTGGGCACTAAGTAATTTTTTTTTTAAAAGAGATAGTCGTTTGTCACTTAAGAGTCATGTTATAGTTCCATCAAGGGTCGGTCTCGCATACAAGCATCAATAATTAGTTTGGACGAAAAAGGGGGCAAGCCAGTCAGTTCAAGTAAGCCAGTAGAGTAAAAGTGTTTACGCATAAGAGTTGAAAGAGTTTGTCCAAAATAGTTCAATAATTCCAAAGTCATAATAGTTCATAAAGTTCCAAAGTCAAATAGTTCATAAAAGTTCCAAAGTCAAAATAGTTCATAAATTTGTAATAAGTCAAAAGTACACAAAGTTGCAATTTGTTCATAAATGTTTTCAGAGTACAAATAATCTTATGTTTCCCCCAAAATCATGCAAAATACATATAAAAATAAAGGGGTTATAACTCACGGATTGCGAAGAGTAAGAACGCGGAATTCGGTCGGAAATGGAAGCCGGGAATCACGGATTGCCTAATAATACCAAGATAGTTTAATTAGTTATTATCTTATTATGTTCTTTATATAATATAATAGATAAAATTTTATTAAACTTTAATTGTCAAGGTTAAGGTATTGTTAAAATAGTCCGAAAAGGTAATTGTCACGTTTTTGTCCAAAAGTCCGATTTAACGTTTATCATTATTATGTTACGAGTGCTTTTGCTCGCTGAAGTGGTTTATATTTTTCTAAGGAAATTTGGGCAGCGCTTCCGCGCCCAAATTTCATATCCAAAAATGTACGACCAATTCCGCTCACAAATCACCTATAACACAAATATATACATATTCTAGTTCAATTTAAGTCCAAATAGTCCATACATGTCTCAAATGTTATTTGTTTTACTTATTGAGTCCCAAAATGTCATATGTCAAAAAGTCAGCAGGTCAAATATAGTCAAAACGTGCCAAAAACGACAAAAACGACAAAAACGACAAGTTTCGGAAAAACAGCAGCTCTGTGCGCCGCTGTGACCACTGGAACGGCGCAGATAAGCCATTGTTTGGGCTCGCTGCGTCGTTCTGTGCTCTAGGACGGCGCACATGACGCGGGTTTTCGAGTTTTTGTTGTAAAACGTTTATTTAGCCTTAGATTCCGACATGCAATACGTTTAAACTTATTAAAACATCATTTTAACAGTTTCTAAAGCATATTTAGTCACAAATTCGTGGATCCAAAGGTTATTTCCATTAAAAACGTTTTTGACCATAAAAAGTCATAGATTTGTATAAAAACTTATTTTGAATCGTTAGATTTACATGCAAATGTTTATTTGTATAGAAATAGTAAAATGACAGAATCTACCGGAGGAAAAGCTCGGATGATGATTTTGGCCGGATTTTAGCTTCAAAAACCTTTACAAGAATGGTCCTTTTTCGAAAACTTGGCTTCTCCTTGCTTCTCTTGATGTTTGAATCGATTTGTATGGATAAAAATGGGGTTTTAGTTGCTGGAAATCACTGGAATAAGTGTGTTTAGAGAGTGTTTTTGAGAGAAAAGTTTGTAGGTGTTTTAGTTTTTGTTAAATGAAAATGGTAAATGAAAGAAAAAGTAAAGAAAATGTTAATAGGGTCTTGGTGCTGGTAAAAGTTAGTAATTATGGCCTGGAACTCGAGATGGATTGGTTGAAAAATGGTGGAAATCGAGACATGCAAGAAATTCAAATTTATTACAATTTTCGTCCTGGACGATTTTTGTAATAACTTTTGTGTTTTGGCTGTTTTTGTATAATTGTTTCGTTGGACCTCTTCGTTAACTAAAGTTTTAAAGTATGTTACATTATGAACTTAGGAAAGTTCATTAGAAGTTTTCTTGGTATTAGGACTTATATAATTTGATTCCGGTTGTGATTCCGACACTGTCGCGGTTCCGGTTATTGAGTAGTTAAAGACTAGATAGACCGAAAGAGACATAGAGTATAAAAATGCACCTGGAATTAGACGGTTGTCACATTCTCCCCGGTTTGAAAGAAATTTCTTCCCGAAATTTAGTTCGTCCCATCATGAAGAAATGTCCTCGAATAGATGTGGATATTTCTGACGGAATTGGTCTTCACGCTCCCATGTGAATTCGTGACCACGTCGTGAATTCCACCGAACCTTGATAATCGGAATACGACTCTGCCTGAGTTGTTTGACCTCGCGGTCAACAACTTCGAGCGGTTCTTCGATGAGGTTTTGCTTGTTGTCGATTTTGACCTCGTCAAGAGGGATGACGATGGTCTCATCAGACAGATAATTTTTCAAGTGTGAGACATGGAATACGTTATGAACGTTCGCGAGAGTCTGGGGGAGTTGGAGACGATAAGAAACGAGACCGATACGCTCAATGACTTCAAATGGACCGGTGTACCTTGGACTTAGTTTACCGCGCTTTTCGAAGCGGACTACCCCTTTCCATGGCGATATCTTGAGGAGCACTCTGGTCGCCAACTTGGAACTCGAGGGGTTTCCTTCGGTTGTCAGCGTAGCTCTTCTGTCGAGTACGGGATGTCTTCAGTCTTTCACGGATAGTGGTGATCTTGTCAATGGTCTCCTGGACGATATCGAGTCTCGTAATTTGTTGATCTCCAGCTTCTAGCCAACAAAGCGGTGACCGACACTTACGTCCATAGAGAGCCTCGAATGGTGCGCACTTGATACTGGCAAGGTAGCTGTTATTGTAGGAGAATTCGACCAAAGGAAGGTGAGCGTCCCAACTTCCTCCGAAGTCGACTACACATGCTCTCAGCATATCCTCAAGTGTTTGGATCGTCCTTTCGCTCTGGCCGTCGTCCTGAGGGTGGTATGCAATGCTAAGATCTAGTCGCGTACCTAACTACTTCTGAAGGACATTCCAAAAGCGGCAAGTAAATCGACTATCCCTATCGGAGATGATGGAGAGAGGTGTTCCATGACGAGAGACGATCTCGTTGATGTAGAATTGAGCGAATTTCTCCATCGAGTGATTTTCTCGGACCGGCAGGAAATGAGCGGATTTTGTCAAACGGTCCACGATTACCCAAATCGTGTCGTTACCCTTAGCCGTACGGGACAACTTAGTGACGAAGTCCATGGAAATTTGTTCCCACTTCCACATGGGAATTTCCGGTTGCTGAAGTAAACCTGAGGGCTTTTGATATTCTGCGTTGACCTTGGAACAAGTAAGGCACTTAGCTACATACAAGGCGATATCCTTCTTCATGCCCGACCACCAGTAATATTCTTGGAGGTCCTTATACAACTTGTCGGATCCCGGATGGATGGAGTATCTAGATCAGTGGCCCTCGTCCAGAATGAGTTTGCGGAGATCCTCAGATTTTGGAATCCATGCTCGACCCTTGAAGTAGTAGATTCCGTCGGACTTGCGTTCGAATTCCTTTTCATGATTATGAAGCGTTTCGACCTTAATGTTCTCGGGTTTCAACGCCTCTTGCTACGCGTTTGCAATCTGCGTTCAAAGGCTCGTCTGAATTTGAATACCCAATGCTCGAACTCGAGATGGCTTTACCCTTTCCTTCCGACTCAGGGCATCTGCTACTACGTTTGCTTTACCCGGGTGGTATTTGATCTCGCAATCGTAGTCACTCAGCAGTTCTATCCATCTACGCTGCCTCATGTTGAGCATTTTCTGATCTAAAATGTGCTGAAGGGTCTTGTGATCAGTGTAGACCGTACACTTAGTACCATACAAGTAGTGCCTCCAGATCTTCAAAGCGAACACGACGACTCCCAACTCCAAGTCGTGCGTTGTGTAAATCTGCTCGTGTACTTTCAGCTGCCTAGAAGCGTAAGTGATGACCTTGTCCTTCTACATTAGAACACACCCAAGTCCTTGGTGGGAGGCATCGCAAAACACTACGAAGTTATCCGTGCCCTCTGGCAGGGACATAATCGGTGCGTGACACAGTTGATATTTGAGCTTCTGGAAGGAATCCTCCTGATCTTTTCCCCAAATGAAGTCCTTGTCTTTCTGAGTGAGCTCGGTGAGGGGTTTTGCGATCTTCGAGAAATTCTCGATGAATCTTCGATAATAGCCAGCCAATCCTAGGAACTGACGGATTTCCGTCGGAGTCGTCGGGGCTTGCCATTTCTCAATCGCTTCGATTTTGGCTGGATCTACCTGAATCCCTTCTTGGTTGACCACATGACCAAGGAATTGTACCTCTCGGAGCCAGAATTCACACTTCGAAAATTTGGCGAACAATTTCTGATCTCGGAGGAGTTCTAAAATGAGCTTAAGGTGTTTCGCGTAATCTTCCTTGTTCCTTGAGTAGATGAGAATGTCGTCTATGAATACGATTACGAATTTGTCTATGTATGGTCTACACACTCTGTTCATTAGATCCATGAACACTGCTGGTGCGTTGGTCAGACCAAAAGGCATAACAAGGAATTCGTAATGACCGGATCGAGTTCGAAATGCGGTTTTCGGAATGTCGGTCTCGCTGACACGAACTTGGTGATAACCCGAACGGAGGTCGATTTTGGAGAAGTAAGTTGCACCCTGCAACTAGTCGAAGGGATCATCGATCCTCAGGAGAGGGTATCGGTTCTTGACGGTCAACTTGTTCAGCTCTCGATAGTCAATGCACATGCGGAAGGATCCGTCTTTCTTTTTAACGAAGAGGATTGGGGCTCCCAGGGGGACGAACTCGGGCGAATAAGACCATGGTCTAGGAGTTCCTGTAACTGTTTGGACAGGAATTAGGTCAATTCGGTACGGTGTCTTGGCAACCGGTGCTGCGCCAGGAATTAGGTCTATTCGAAATTCCACTTGTCGTTGAGGTGGAAGCCCTGGAAAATCCTCGGGAAAGACTTCGGAATGATCCTTGACTATTGGAATATCTTGGATTCGGCTCTTTGAAGGTTTACGCTCGACGACATGGGAAAGAAATGCGTCATAGTCCTTCTGAAGGTACTTGCGCATGTTGATGGAAGACACGATGCGAAGTTGTCGTCCAGGCTTGTCTCCCTGAACAACGAGAGTCTCTTTTTCCAAAAGAGGAATACGGATGAGTTTGTCGAAACAGACGATCTCTTCTCGAAAGCGAGATAGCCAGTCCATTCCAACGATAATGTCGAAACTTGAAAGCTCTATAGTAATTAGATCAATGGGGAAGATTTTATCAGATAGGCATAGTGAACATCCTAAGATTATGTCCTTAGCTTCAAATTCTTGGCCGTTAGCATATTCGACGGTAAAACTATCCTTCAGAAGTTTAGATTCTAAATTAATGAGGGGTCTAAATTCTAAGGAAATGAAGCTTCTCTCAGCTCCTGAGTCGAATAGTACGGAAGCAGAATGACTATTGAGGGAAAACGTACCAGTAACTGCGTTGGGGTCCTGACGTGCTTCCTCAGCCGTTAGTGCGAAAGCGCGGCCCCTACCTTGCCCTCCTTGGTTCTGAGGAGTTCGATTAAGCTTAGGGCAGGTATTCCGGAGGTGTTGGTCGCTCCCGCACTCATAGCATGTCAGTTTCTGGACCGGGGTGGTTGTCTTATCTAGGTAGTACTTGGCAAAATGACCCACCTTTTGGCACCTCAGGCATAAGGGTCAGTTCCCGAGATGGTGGAAGTTGCACTTGTTTCACTTCGGGTGCCGTCCGGAGTAGGACCCGGATCTAGTAGGTGGTGCTGGTGCAGGTGCAGGTGCGGCAGTCACGGTGAAGTTTCGGGAGCTTCGAGTCTTCTTGATGCGGTCACTTCTTCTCGGGGTTGGCTCGTCCTTCCTCTTCTCACCTGACTCCTTCTTGGAGGATGCAGGAGCGGTGAGGAGGTTGCTGGTGAGACGGTGAGCTACGATGATTGCACTTTGGAGGGTCTGCGGCTCAAACGAGATGACCATGCCACGGATTTCCGAAACTAGACCAGAGATGTACAGGTCGATCCGGTTCTCCTCAGGGGTTACCAGTCTTGGAACCAGTCGGGCGAGCTCGTGGAACCGGGTGGTGTACTTCTCGATGTCGTTACCAATCATCTTTTGGTCCCACAACTCAGCCTCGAGCCTCTTGATTTCCCCTCTCGGGCAGTACTCTTCGATGAGCAGGTTCTTGAAGGTGTTCCAGGGAAGAGCGTAGGAAGTGTCACGCCCTCTGGTTTGAACAACACTGTTCCACCAGGATAGAGCTCGGCCATGGAATACGCAGGACGCGTACTCCACCTTGTTTTCCTCAGCACATCATCTGATGTGTAGGACGGATTCGATACTCTCGAACCATTGGAGCAGTCCTACATCACCATTTGTGTCGTGAAACTCCTTTGGCTTACATTCCATGAAGCTCTTATAGTTGCATGGGGGAGGGTTCGGGTGTTGGTTCTAGTTCTGATTTTGGTTTTGATTGTTCTGTTGTTGTTGCTGCTGCTGCTGCTGCTGTTGCTGGTGGTGGTTGTTGACATTGGCATTGATCCCAGCGGTGATCTGGGCGATCATGTTGGGCATTGCCGCATTCAACTGTTCAACAACTTGCTCAGCAATGATGCTAGCGTTTGTGCGAGGAGCCATGATTCTACAATAAAAAGAATAGATTTAGTTTAGAACGCATGAATGGAATATGATAAGAACATAATTTAGTGACCATAGATAATTATAGCACGAGATTAATATGAATGAACAAATAGCACACTCATGATTATGATTCAAGAGATAGAATTGTAATGATTGTCAAGTAAACGATTCACACGATAAGATAAGTATAATAATAAAAGATAAAAGTTCCATTAATGATAATAAAATTTAATACAAGTACTGAATGAGAAATACGGTTACAATACATAAAAAGGAAAGGAATAGAAAGTCTAAGTCGTGTACAATGAAAAAATTACGACTAGGCTAAGTACATAACAATAAAGAGAAATAACTAATGGCGCCTCTCTAGGAACATCTTGGCTGCCATAACCGCAATCAACATGCCCATTACGAGGCACACACCAATGAGGTGTTGCACGGTTCATGCCGTAGCTCGGGTCGATGCGATGACTCACAACGCCTGCTCCGACAACTGTTGTGCAGAGTCAGTGACCTCACTGATAAGGTGTCCCTGGTGCTGGGTCTCCTGTGCCAATCCCCGTACCTCACGGTGCAGGTGAAGGAATGCGGCCGGTGGGGGAGGCTGAAGGGTAGGAGGCATCCTCTGTCTGGCGGCCTCGACGTCTCTGGCACGCTGCATTTCTTCGCGCTCCATCTGTCGCTCCCATGAGTAGTGGTCCATGAGGGGGTTATGTGCGACCTCTGGAGGGTGACCGAAGGGTAGGTGTGATGGGGTAGGTTGGGATGGTCCAGCCTGGTGCGCAGCCATCCTGTCCGGCAGACGGACCGGGAGGATGACCTGCTTTCGCGCGGTACACCTAGTACGCGGGCCCCGTAGTGAAGGTTTGCGGCAACGGGTACCGGTGGAGGGGGTAGCACAGCCCTCGGGCTGGACCCGATGCTGCTAGAGATCGCCATAGAGGTGTCCTCCGTGGGATCGGTGGTCTGATGGCGTTGGCTCTCTGAGGCGGTGCGGCCCTCGGAAGGAGAAGCGGCTCTGGGTAACGAACGAGACTGTGATCGTGACGGTGAACGCGAACGAGAGGAGTGAGACATGACGGATTTGTAAACAATGAGTTTCGTAAGTACGTGAAGACACAAAAAAATAATAAAGGAAATGTTACGCGCGGTCAACCTAGTGCGGGGCCCTTGGAACGGCGGTGGTGCTGTAACGGGCGCCGGTGGAGGAGGTGGAAGAACAGTCCTCGGGCTGATCGCCATCGACGTATCCTCCGTCGGATCGGTCCTCTGGTGACGCTGACTTTCGGAGGCCGTGTGGCCCTTTGAAGGTTCGTGCGATGGGGAAACGGCTCGGGAAAGGGATCGTGACTGATATCGGGAAGGTGATCGCGAACGGGATGACTGAGACGTGACGGATCTGCGAATATCGAGTTACACAAGTACGGGGGAAACTAAAAATAGGAAAAACGTAAGTTAAATGCATGTACGGGTCAGTTATGTGAGAATCGGGAATTGATAAGACCGGGAATTTTTTCGACTCAAAAACCGTTAACGATTGCAACTCCTTTTCCGTTCTTGCATAATTCATTTTGAACTATGCATGGTTGATCAAGTCAAGCATAGTTGAAAAAGATAATCATGCAATTGCGGAAAATAACATACTAAAGTGTGAACCCGAAAATGATTTTTCTGAAAAGCCTTGGTTATAGTTTTGGTTTCGAAAACTTTTTGAAAATTTTTAAAACCGTTTTCACTATAACCCGTGCTCTGATACCAAGTCTGTCACACCCCGCTAAAGTGGAAACACGAGATGTGAAGAGCAAAGAATCATATCACGAGTTATAACAAAAGTCAACGGTTCAAGTCATTTAAATTGAAGTTGAAAAGGTACCAATGTTCAAAAGATACAACCAAGATTCATAAGTTTAACACGACAAATACATAATAAAGTATTTTAATAAAAATCCCAAATAACAAAGGTCTTTTCCCGAATTACACTTCACATAACTAGCTTGACCCGCCTGAGCAATGCACTTCATGACTTACGCTTACTTTCCTGAAACATAAGATAAAGTGTCAACTACAAAAAGTAGTGAGTGAGTTACAGTTTAGGTTTCTCGACAAAAGTTTCGGTTAAGTATATAAAAGTAAAAAGTTTCATAAAAGAAAGATAGCGGGTATAGTCGCTTAAAATTTATATACTCTTAAAAGTTTCGAAGCAGCGGGCATAACAATACCCTAAAGTTTGTACAGACACAAGTGTAACAATACTTAGTAAAATAATAGTTGCGGCATCAATCGCTAAAAGAATGTATATGCGTATTGATAGTGTTAGTAGGGAATAGCTCACACACATAGCCCATTAACCCCCTAAACACATAACCTGACTTAAAAAAGCTTGCCTGCTATCTCCTAGCTCCGGCCCTTAGGCTCTGGCGTCCGGACACTTGGCCCCAGCATCCGGACATTTCGTCCCGGCGTCCGGACACAAGGCTCCGACGACCGGACAATTGGCCCTTGGCCCCGTGTCCGGGAAATTTGCCCCGGCACCTGGCCCCATGTCCGGGTAAAATGGCCCCGGCACCCGGCCCCGTGTCCGGGTAAAATGGCCCCGGAACCAGGCCCCGTGTCCGGGTAAAATGGCCCCGACACCAGGCACCGTGTCCGGGTAAAATGGCCCCGACACCAGGCCCCGTGTCCGGGCAAAATGGCCCCAGCACCAGGCCCCGTGTCCGGGTAAAAAGGCCCCGTGTCCGGGTACAATGGCCCCGTGTCCGGAAACCAGGACCCATGTCCGGGCACAATGCCCGTGTCCGGGAACCTGGCCCCGTGTCCGGGCACAATGGCCCCGTGTCCGGGAATCCGGCCCCCGTGTCCGGGAATCCAACCCCGTGTCTAGGAATTTGGCCCCGGCACCCGAGACCAGGCCCTGTGTCCGGGGGAAATGGCCCCGTGTCGGGGAATCCGGCCCCGTGTCCAGGAATTTGGCCCCGGCACCCGAGACCAGGCCCCGAGCCCGGGAATCCGGCCCCGTGTCCGGGAATTTGGCCCCGGCACCCGAGACCAGGCCCCTTGTCCGGGCAAAATGGCCCCGTGTCCGGGAATCCTGCCCCGTGTCCGGGAATTTGGCCCCGACACCCTAGCCTTGGCCCCGTGTCCGGGAATCCGGCCCCGTGTCCGGGAGTTTAGCCCCGACACCATGGCCCGGTGTCCGACACTCGTGGTCCGATGTCCGGCACCTTGGTAGCACTTACGCCTAGGCTGTCACTCATGCTTTTGGCCTGGCACTCCAAACCCAATACTTATACCTTGTATCTAATATGTACCGTATTCCTCCAAACCAACACTAGTGCCTTGGGATTCATCTCATAGTATCATACTCCTGACATCCTACCGGTCAGACACTCAAGCCTAATCCTTGAGTGTAACCGTCAGAGCATTAATAAAGTTATATAATGATATAGACGTTAATACACGTTGGAATCCTATTGATGAGCCATAAATGGTCATCATTGCCATACGTTGTTGATGCCTGGTAGTGTTGGGTATAAATACTCCACACTTCAGGTTTTGGAGGCCATCTTCTCTACTCTCATACTTGCACACAGTATCTCTTGACCGGAATACCTATACACTTCCCGCAGTAAACATATTCCGATCATCTTTCTCCAACCAGCCACTTGACCACCTTAGGCTCGCCAAGAGCTTGATAGGTTCGCACTGCTAAGCAGGAGGTCAAGGGATTGAATCCCAAACACCCATGTTACTGAGCCTGTCAATCCTTGCTCTAACATTGGCGCCATCCGTGGGACACGTTTTAGCAACGGTGTCTCATTTCATTTCTATCTTTTTTCATTTCATTTCTTAGTTTCACCACCATTTTTTCTTCTCCATGGATTGCAATTCCTCATCACAAATCGGTTCACTTAAGCCAAAGACAACCACCAATACCCCATCCACCACCCCACCTAATTACATATACATGGCGCAGGAAGAAACTACATCTCGCAAAAGGAAGGGATCAGTCCTTCAGGATTGGGTGATGAAGCCTATTTGCTTCCCACAAATTGAAACTCCTTCCATCAACCCTGTAGTAATACAAATCCGGTTAGCCAACTATGAAGTGAATAAGGCATATGTTGATACAGGGAGCTCAATGGACATTATTTATGCTCACTGTTTTAGGAAGCTCCCTGAAAAAGTACAACATTCAAAGCGTCCAACACAATTCCCTCTAGTGGGGTTTTCAGGTGAGACACATTGGCCAATCAGGGAGGTAGAAATAAGCATGATGTTAGGAGAATATCCACACTATAGGTTAGAAATGATTAATTTTGCAATCATTGATGCACCATCGGGCTACAATGTCCTACTGGGCAGGCCTGCATTACAAAAATTTGGAGCAATTCCATCAACCATTCATGGCATGATAAAGTTCCCTACCCCAGCTGGCATAGCCACAGTCAGGGCTAGAACGTCATGGCCTAAAGATTGCAAACAGGTAGAGAAACCAAAACTGGTAGAGGGTCCCAAAAGTGATCCGACAATGGAAATCATTGATGGTCCGGAACAAAAAGTTATTATTAATAAAAACTTCCCTGAACAACCAGTGACCATTGGTTCACAACTCCCAGCACAGACAAAGACTAAACTCATAGCGTTACTAGAATCAAACCTTGATGTCTTTGCATGGCAGACATCAGACATGACTGGTGTCCCAAGGGAACTAGCAGAGCATTCCCTAAACGCGAATCCCAATATTGTGCCAATCCGACAGAAAAAACGAGGCATGGCCCCGGATCGTAGTAAATCTGCATGTGACCAAGTAAACAAAATGGTCGAAGCAGGGATTGTCAGAGAGGTAAAATACCAAACTTGGATTGCTAATCCAGTTATGGTAAAGAAGGGAGATGGTTCTTGGAGATTATGCGTTGATTTCAAAGACATCAACAAACCTTTTCCAAAGGACAACTATCCTTTACCAGAAATCGATTGGAAAGTGGAATCCTTATATAGATTTAGACTCAAATGCTTTTTAGATGCATATAAAGGTTATCACCAAATTTGTATGAAAAAAGGTGATGAAGACCAAGGCATATTTTGTTTCCAAGAAATGCCATTTGGCTTGAAAAACGATGGAGCAACCTATCAACGTCTAATAGATGAAACTTTCAAAAATCAAGTGGGAAGGAACATAGAACCCTATGTAGATGACATAGTTATCAAAAGCAATACGGAAGACATCATGTTGGCTGATATCCTGGAAACTTTCCAAACATTACGTAATATTAACATGAAGCTTAATCCATCCAAGTGTAGTTTTGGCATGGAGGAAGGAAAATTCTTGGGACATTTTGTTACACCTAATGGCATCAAAGTCAATCCTAAGAAGGTTCAGGCAGTCATTGACATGCCATCTCCTTCCACCAAAAAGCAAGTCCAAAGCCTAAATGGCAAGCTAGCAGCACTTAGCCGTTTCTTGTCCAAAGCCGCAGATCGATCCCTCCCTTTCTTTAATACCTTAAAGGGATGCATTCGGAAAAAAGACTTCTCATGGTCTGAAGAAGCAGAAGTGGCATTTCAAGAAATGAAGAAATTCATGGCCAATCTCCCAACACTCACGGCTCCAATAGCCGGGGAGACACTAACTATATACTTGGCTCCAAAGGGGCGACTCACAAATGCCGATCTATTTCATCAGTAGGGCACTGAAAGGCCCAGAGGTTAATTATCCATGTTTGGAAAAATTGGCACTCTCTTTGGTTCATGCGTCTAGACGTTTGAGGAGATATTTTCAAAGACATCCCATCCAAGTGCTAACAGACAAACCAATCAAACAAATATTGGGTAAACCAGAAGTGTCGGGACGATTAGCAAAATGGGCAATTGAACTGGGAGAACATGAAATTTCTTTCCAACCTCGAAACTCGATGAAAGGACAAATCTTGGCAGATTTCCTGGCTGAAATCGAAGGAATGGAAGAACCAAAGGATCCATTAGTGACAGACAGCCCTCCTTGGACCCTCTTCACAGATGGCGCATCCAGCATAGAAGGGTCAGGAGCTGGCCTCATACTCACAGATCCAGACAAAAACGAGTATACCTACGCCCTTAAGTTTGACTTCTCGGCAACCAACAATGAAGCCGAATATGAAGCTCTCTTATCAGGGCTACGAATAGCTAGAAAGTTGGGAGTTCAAAATATAGAAGCTTTTGTGGACTCCCAGTTGGTAGCTAATCATATCAATGGTAGCTATGAAGCAAATCAAACTTCCATGCAACAATACTTGGAAAAAACCAGAAAAATCATTTCGGACTTCTCAAAGTTTACCATAGAACAAGTGCCAAGAAACCATAACAAAATAGCAGATGCATTGAGCAAACTTGCAGCATCCTCCTTCGCCCACCTCAAGAAAGAATTGTTGGTGGAAGTCCTAACTAAGAAATCCATAGTGCCAACAAAGGAAGTGGCCGCAATAACGGAGGAAGACTGTTGGATGACTCCAATAAAAAACTTCCTTCAGAATGGACAACTCCCCAAAGACAATCAACTAGCAAGGAAAATCAGAATGAAGGCACCAATGTATCTCCTCATAGACAACTACCTGTTTAGGAAGTCTTTTTTGGGTCCACATCTAAGATGTGTCGGCCCAACACAAGCAAAGGATTTAATTCAGGATGTACATGGTGGAAGTTGTGGCATGCATGCAGGCCCTCGTTTGGTAACCACTAAGGTCATGAGACTTGGATACTTCTGGCCATCCATGCACAGAGATGCAAAGGAAGAAATTGAAAAATGTGAATCATGCCAAAAACATGCGTCAGTCTCACAAATGCCAAAGCAGGACCTCATTCCAGTAACTAGCGCATGGACATTTTACAAATGGGGAATCGACATTGTCGGACCATTCCCCCTGGAGTAGGAAAGGTTAAATACCTTTTAGTGGCTGTGGACTATTTCACAAAATGGATTGAAGCTAAGCCCTTGGCAACTATCACCGGGCCTCGAATGATAAGCTTCGTTTGGGAACATATAGTATGTCGCTTTGGAGTTCCACACGTCCTAGTTAGTGATAATGGAAAACAATTTGCAGATAATCCATTTAAGACTTGGTGTCAGGATATGGATATCCAACAACGATTTACCTCTGTGGCACACCCACAAGCTAATGGTCAGGTGGAAGTCATGAACAAAGCAATCGTCAAGGGAATTAAGGCCAGATTGGGAAAATATGCAAAGGCATGGGTAGACGAAATCTCATGCATTCTTTGGGCACATAGACCTTCCCTCGGCAGAACTACATCTGAAACCCCTTCCAGCCTAGTCTATGGCACTGAGGCAGTTATCCCACCAGAACTTACAATCCCTACTCACCGGACCCTTCATTTCAATCCGGAGCTAAACGAAGAAGCCCTAAGGGAGAACTTGAATATCATCGAGGAGCGAAGAGAAATATCTCTCATCCGACAAGCAGAAAGCCATAGACAGATGGCTAAGTATTATAACCAAATAGACCGACACACATCTTTCAAAGTGGGAGATCTCGTATGGCGGAAGAATGAAGCTAGCATGATCGAAAACTTGGGCAAGTTGGGTCCCACATGGGAAGGCCCATATAGTGTCCTTGAAGCACATGGAACTGGCTCCTACACCCTGTCTGACTTAGATGGACAACCATTACCCAGGACATGGAGTGCAATGAATCTAAAAAGGTGCTACGTTTAATATTTACATACTATTGCTGATTGTCAGCACTTACAACCACAACACCCGTCAGGATGTGCCTAGCCAACAGTTGTTTCAAGGCCGAAAGTTTAAAAAAAAACAAAAAAAATAATAAATAAATAAAAAAACCTGAACAGCCGGCCAGTCCAGATGTCTATACAACATGGTACACCTTGACAATCAACAACTAGCCAAGTCTGGATATCTGGGAAATCTGGCAAACTTTGGTATTTGGCCATCTCACTCATCAGGGACTTGGCCACACCATAAGAAAACACTCTTCAAAGAGTCATTCACAGAAATGCACCTCAAAATACAAAGTGGTCTGGTCTATGTATCCCACAAGGCAACAAACCTGATGCACCATCCCAAACTACGTTTGGAGGGAAATTTAGCAAAAGACACATATAGACATCTTACGTCTACGCCAAACATGCAATCACATATTCGTCCTTTTACCTACCGGGAAAAGGCAAGCACTTCTCATTGGGAAGCGACATCACTCGCGAGTAAAACAAATTGAAGGTTAACCAACAAAAGTGCCATCGGCACGATATGAAATATACATGAGATGCCAACATCTAGCTATGTCATCGACATACAAAAGAACCATAGGTACTCAAATGAGTGTCATAGACACAATTCAGTATAATTACTCTTACGCACACCCAAGATGGTGTGACACAACATCCAAGATAACAGGTTAAAAATGTGTTATTGGCTTGATCACCCAATAAAACATTATTTTTCAAAGACACATTGGACATGGCCTCGGTCACAACTATTCAAGGCAACCTCAAGCGGCCAAGAAAGGCATGGCCAAAGAATAGCCGGAAGAAACAATAAGAACAAAAAAAGTTAGGCTTCAAAAAACCATTTTAAAACCTAACTGGGGGCATGATAGTGTTAGTAGGGAATGGCTCAAACACATAGCCCATTAACCCCCTAATCACATAACCTGACTTACAAAAGCTTGCATTCTATCTCCTAGCTCCGGCCCTTAGGCTCCGGCGTCTGAACACTTGGCCCCAACATTTGGACATTTCGTCCCGGCGTCCGGACAAAAGGCTCCGGCGTCCGGACAATTGGCCCTTGGCCCCGTGTCCGGGAAATTTGCCCCGGCACCCGGGCTTCGGCCCCGTGTCCGGGTAAAATGGCCCCCGGCACCGTGTCCGGGTAAAATGGCCCCGGTACCCGGCCCCGTGTCCGGGTAAAATAACCCCGGCACCCGACCCCGTGTCCGGGTAAAATGGCCCCGACACCAGGCCCCGTGTCCGGGTAAAATGGCCCCAACACCAGGCCCCGTGTCCGGGTAAAATGCCCCCGGCACTAGGCCCCGTGTCTGGGTAAAAAGGCCCCGTGTCCGGGTACAATGGCCCCGTGTCCGGAAAGCAGGCCCCATATCCGAGCACAATGGCCCCGTGTCCGGGAACCAAGCCCCGTGTCCGGGAACCAAGCCCCGTGTCCGGGCACAATGGCCCCGTGTCCGGGAATCCTGCCCCGTGTCCGCGCAAAATGGCCCCGTGTCCGGGAATCCAACCCCGTGTCCGGGAATTTGGCCCCGGCACCCAAGACCAGGCCCCGTGTCCGGGAATCCGGCCCCGTGTCCGGGAATTTGGCGCCGGCACCCGAGACCAGGCCCCGTGTCCGGGCAAAATGGCCCCCTGTCCGGGAATCCGGCCCCGTGTCCGGGAATTTGGCCCCGGCACCCGATCCTTGGCCCCGTGTCTCGTAGCCCGACACTCGTAGCCCGGCGTCCGACACTCGTGGTCCGATGTCCGGCACCTTGGTAGCACTTATGCCTAGGCTGTCACTCATGCTTTTGGCCTGGCACTCCAGAGCCAATACTTATACCTTGTATCTAATAAGCACCGTATTCCTCCAAACCAACACTAATGCCGTGGGATTCATCTCATAGTATCATACTCCTGACATCCTACCGGTCAGACACTCAAGCCTAATCCTTGAGTGTAACCGTCAGAGCATAAATAAAGTTATATAATGATATAGACGTTAATACCCGTTGGAATCCTATTGATGAGCCATAAATGGTCATCATTGCCATACGTTGTTGATGCCTGGTAGTGTTGGGTATAAATACTCCACACTTCAGGTTTTGGAGGCCATCTTCTCTACTCTCATACTTGCACACAGTATCTCTTGACCGGAATACCTATACACTTCCCGCAGTAAACATATTCCGATCATCTTTCTCCAACCAGCCACTTGACCACCTTAGGCTCGCAAAGAGCTTGATAGGTTCGCACTGCTAAGCAGGAGGTCAAGGGGTTGAATCCCAAACACCCAAGTTACTGAGCCTGTCAATCCTTGCTCTAACACGTATATAAGTAACTAATTAGAATCTTGTATCAACCACTTGGAATTCTATAACATAAGTGTACACACTAAACCGATTATTCAACCGTGAGGCCCCTTACCCCGCACTATCTATGAGGAGTATAGATAATCATAGTAACATGTACTTAGACTGCCATCTAAGCAAGGAACGGTTCTTTCCTAAGTATCGATACCCATTATTACTAAACGGCTCAAAAGCTAATAGTGTGAAGATATAAAAAGATGGGCACTAATGAAATTTTGTTTCAAAAATGATAGTAGGCACTTAAGAATCGCGTTATAATCTCATCAAGGGTTGGTCTCGTATACAAGTAATCATAAACTAGTTCAGCCAATTAGGGGGCAATCCGATAAGTTTAAAATAAGCCAATAGGGGCAATAAAATGTTTTACGCATATGAGTTTCACAAAGTTTCCAAAATAGATCAATAGTTCATAATAGTTTCCAAAAGTTCACAATAGTTGCACAAGTTCATAATAGTTTCCAAAAGTTCACAATAGTAGCAAATATTCATCAAAGTTTCAAAAGAAAAATAAATTTTATGTTTCCCCCAAAAAGTTATGTAAAAATACAATAAATAAAGGGGTTGTAACTCACGGGCTGCGAAGAGTGAGAATGCGGAAACCGGTCGGAAATGAGAGCCGGGAATCACGGAACGCCTAAGGATACCAAGATTGTTCAAGTGTTATTATTATATTAAGTTATTATACATAATATATAATAGATGTAATTTTTGTTAAACTTTAAGTGTCAAGGTTTATATTGTTCCAAAAATGGTCCGAAGCGGTTAACGTTATATTTAGTCCGAAAAGTCCAATGTTAACGTTATTATTATTATTATGATAGACATGTTTTGGTTGTTGGAGTGGTTTAGGTTTTCTAACGAAATTTGGACAGCTCTTCCGCGCCCAAATTTCATGTCTAAAACCTAAAGTCACTTCCCGCTCACAAAACACATATATATACATAATCTTATTTAAATAAGTTCATATTATTGTAAAATAGTCCAATACATGCCACCAATATAAACATTTTACTCATCTCAGTCCCATAATGTAAGTAACGGAAATCCAGAACACGCACATAAGTTTTAAACGACCAAAACGACGATTTTCGGGAAGGACAGCAGCCCGCCAGTGCGGCGCACTGCCTGCTGTCTTTTCCCGTTTTGTGTTTTCCTTGCCAAAAACGATTTGTTGCCCATAGATTTCGACATGCATTTAGTAGATACTTCATAATATAGTATTTTTACAGTTTCTAAACAACTTTTAACCACAAAAAGTATAGATCCAAGTATTATTTAGTTAAAAATCGTTTTTGTATAAAAAGAGTTATAAATCTTTATAAAAACTCATTTTAGTGCCATGGATCATCCATGCAAATGGTAAAATCAGTAAATAAGGTAAAATGAAGGATTTCTACTGGATGAAATGGCTTGGATGATGTTTTAGAAGTGTTTTGAGCTCCAAAAATGGTGAAAATGCTTTGAAACCGAAATAACTTTGATCCCCTTGCTTCCTCTTGATGTCAGAATGATTTTTATGGATGGTTTTAATCGATTTAATGGCTGTAACTTTCTGGTTTTTGTAAGGGTTTTAGAAAGAAGCTAGAGAGAAGACGGAGAAAATAAGTGTGTGTAGGTGTTTTATGTTTTAAGAAAAAGGAAATGAAAAGAAAATGTTCAAAAGTAATAATAAGGGGTCTTGGGATAGTGGGAAATACTGCAAACAAGTCAGAATCCGAGTTAGGAGTTGTTGGAAAGTTGTGTAAAACGAGACAAAGTTTAAAAACTTAAAAAATTTTGAGTCTGCCCGTCCAGTTCGTCGCACTGGTGGTCTGTGCGGTACACTGGTCCTATTTTCATGAAATTCTGATTTTTCACTTTTGCGTGTTTTGTTTCTTTGGACCCTTTCGTTAACTAAAAGTTCTTAATTATGATACCTTATGAGCTTAGGAAAGTTCATTAGGTGTTTTCTTTGTATTAGGACTTATATAATTCGATTTCGGGAGTGATTCTGGCCCCGGCACCCGAGCCTTGACCCCGTGTCCAGCACTCGTAGCCCGGCGTCCGGCACTCGTGGTCCGATGTCAGGCACCTTGGTAGCACTTACGCCTAGGCTGTCACTCATGCTTTTCGCCTGGCACTCTAGATCCAATACTTATACCTTGTATCTAATAAGTACCGTATACCTCCAAACCAACACTAATGCCTTGGGATTCATCTCCTAGTATCATACTCCTGACATCCTACCGGTCAGACACTCAAGCCTAATCCTTGAGTGTAACCGTCAGAGCATAAATAAAGTTATATAATGATATAGACGTTAATACCCGTTGGAATCCTATTGATGAGCCATAAATGGTCATCATTGCCATACGTTGTTGATGCCTGGTAGTGTTGGGTATAAATACTCCACACTTCAGGTTTTGGAGGCCATCTTCTCTACTCTCATACTTGCACACAGTATCTCTTGACCGGAATACCTATACACTTCCCGCAGTAAACATATTCCGATCATCTTTCTCCAACCATCCACTTGACCACCTTAGGCTCGCCAAGAGCTTGGTAGGTTCGCACTGCTAAGCAGAAGGTCAAGGGGTTGAATCCCAAACACCCAAGTTACTAAGCCTGTCAATCCTTGATCTAACACGTATATAAGTAACTAATTAGAATCTTGTATCAACCACTTGGCATTCTATAACATAAGTGTACACACTAAACTGATTATTCAACCGTGAGGCCCCTTACCCCGCACTATCTATGAGGAGTATAGATGATCATAGTAACATGTACTTAGACTGCCATCTAAGCAAGGAACGGTTCTTTCCTAAGTATCGATACCCATTATTACTAAACGGCTCAAAAGCTAATAGTGTGAAGAGATAAAAAGATGGGCACTAATGAAATTTTGTTTCAAAAATGATAGTAGGCACTTAAGAATCGCGTTATAATCTCATCAAGGGTTGGTCTCGTATACAAGTAATCATAAACTAGTTTAGCCAATTAGGGGGCAATCCGATAAGTTTAAAATAAGCCAATAGGGGCAATAAAATGTTTTACGCATATGAGTTTCACAAAGTTTCCAAAATAGATCAATAGTTCATAATAGTTTCCAAAAGTTCACAATAGTTGCACAAGTTCATAATAGTTTCCAAAAGTTCACAATAGTAGCAAATGTTCATCAAAGTTTCAAAAGAAAAATAAATTTTATGTTTCCCCCAAAAAGTTATGTAAAAATACAATAAATAAAGGGGTTGTAACTCACGGGTTACGAAGAGTGAGAATGCGGAAACCGGTCGGAAATGAGAGCCGAGAATCACGGAACGCCTAAGGATACCAAGATTGTTCAAGTGTTATTATTATATTAAGTTATTATACATAATATATAATAGATGTAATTTTTGTTAAACTTTAAGTGTCAAGGTTTATATTGTTCCAAAAATGGTCCGAAGCGGTTAACGTTATATTTAGTCCAAAAAGTCCAATGTTAACGTTATTATTATTATTATGATAGACATGTTTTGGTTGCTGGAGTGGTTTAGGTTTTCTAACGAAATTTGGACAGCTCTTCCGCGCCCAAATTTCATGTCTAAAACCTAAAGTCACTTCCCGCTCACAAAACACATATATATAAATAATCTTATTTAAATAAGTTCATATTATTGTAAAATAGCCCCATACATGCCACCAATAAAAACATTTTACTCATCACAGTCTCATAATGTAAGTAACGGAAATCCAGAACACGCACATAAGTTTTAAACGACCAAAACGACGATTTTCGGGAAGGACATCAGCCTGCCAGTGCGGCGCACTGCCTGCTGTCTGTTCCCGTTTTGTGTTTTTCTTGCCAAAAACGATTTGGTACCCATAGATTTCGACATGCATTTAGTAGATACTTCATAATATAGTATTTTTACAGTTTCTAAACAACTTTTAACCACAAAAAATATAGATCCAAGTATTATTTAGTTAAAAATAATTTTTGTATAAAAAGAGTTACAAATCTTTATAAAAACTCATTTTTGTGCCATGGATCGTCCATGCAAATGGTAAAATCAGTAAATAAAGTAAAATGAAGGATTTCTACCGGATGAAATGGCTTGGATGATGTTTTAGAAGTGTTTTGAGCTCCAAAAATGGTGAAAATGCTTTGAAACCGAAATAACTTTGATCCCCTTGCTTCCTCTTGATGTCAGAACGATTTTTATGGATGGTTTTAATCGATTTAATGGTTGTAACTTTCTGGTTTTTGTAAGGGTTTTAGAGAGAAGCTAGAGAGAAGACGGAGAAAATAAGTGTGTGTAGGTGTTTTATGTTTTAACAAAAAAGGAAATGAAAAGAAAATGTTCAAAAGTAATAATAAGGGGTCTTGGGATAGTGGGAAATACTGCAAACAAGTCAGAATCCGAGTTGAGAGTTGTTGGAAAGTTGTGTAAAACAAGACAAATTTAAAAACTTAAAAAATTTTGAGTCTGCCCGTCCAGTTCGTCGCACTGGTGGTCTGTGCGGTGCACTGGTCCTATTTTCATGAATTTCTGATTTTTCACTTTTGCGTTTTTTGTTTCGTTGGACCTTTTCGTTAACTAAAAGTTCTTAAATATGATACGTTATGGGCTTAGGAAAGTTCATTAGGTGTTTTCTTGGTATTAGGACTTATATAATTCGATTCCGGGAGTGATTCCGACACTGACGCGTTTCCGGTAAATGCACCTAAAATTTGACGGTTGTCACAAACATGGTCGCACATATCACCGCTACGATAAACGCCAACGTCAACAACAACCAGCAGCAGCAGCAACAACAACAAGAGCAACAGCAACAACACCAGGGAGGCCACCAAAACCCAAACCCTCCCACCTGTAGCTACAAAAGCTTCATGTCTTGTAAGCCTAAGGAGTTTCATGGCACCACTCGTGCTGTAGGACTTGTATCCTGGCTCGAGAGTATCGAATCGGTCCTGCACATCAGCCGATGTGCTGAAGCTTTCAAGGTGGAGTACGCCTCCTGCGTGTTCCACGGCAGAGCCCTATCTTGGTGGAACAGTGTGGTCCGAATCCGAGGGCGTGAAACCGCTTAAGCCCTTACTTGGGATCAATTCAAGAACCTCCTGATCGAGGAATACTGCCCTAAGGGAGAAATCAAGAAGCTCGAGGCAGAGCTGTGGGATCATATGATGGTCGGTAACGACATCGAAGGGTACACTGCCCGATTCCACGAGCTGGCCCGACTAGTTCCAAGGCTGGTGACTCCCGAGGAAAACAGGATTGACCGATACATCTCCGGTCTGGTTCCTGAAATCCGGGGTATGGTTATCTCTGCTGAACCCCGAACACTCCAGAGCGCAATCATCCTAGCACACCGTCTGACAAGCAACCTTCTCACCACCCCAGCATCCTCCAAGAAAGGGTTGGGTGAGAAAAGAAAATATGAGCAAACCCCGAGATGAAGTGATAGGAATAAGAAAGCCAAAACCACCCGTAACCATGCGGTGACTGCTACACCCGCCCCTGCACCACCAACTTGACCCCGAACTTACACTAGGCCGCACCCCAAGTGTAACAAGTGCAACTTCCACCACATCAAGAACTACCCGACGTGTCATAAGTGCCAGAAGTTGGGGCACTTAACCAAATAATGTCCAGAGAAAACGATCAACCAGGGTTAGAAACCGACGTGCTTCGAGTATGAAAGCGACCAACATCTCCGGAATACCTGTTCTAACCTGCAACGTGCTCAACAGAATCAGGGCGGACAAGGTCGAGGACATGCCTTTGCACTCACAGCCGAAGAGGCTCGTCAGAACCCAAATGCAGTCACGGGTACGTTCTCGATAAACAATCATTTTGCCTCCATACTATTCGATTCAGGAGCTGAATGAAGATTTGTGTCCTTAGAATTTAGACCCCTCATTAACCTAGGATCTAAAGTTTTAAGGATAGCTTCATAGTAGAATACGCTAACGGTCAAGAGTTCGAAGCTAAGGATGTGATCGTAGGATGTCCCATGTGCTTATCCGACATAATTATTCCCATCGATCTAATTCCTATCGAGCTAAAATGCTTCGACGTCATAGTCGGAATGGACTGGTTATCCCGCGTTCGGGCTGAGATCGTCTGTTTCGAAAACTCATTCGAATACCTCCTTCCAACGGTGAAACCCTCGTTGTACAGGGAAACAAACCTGGACAACAACTTCGTATCGTTTCTATTGTCAAAATGCGCAAATATCTCAAAAAGGACTGCGATGCATTCCTAGCGCATGTCGTTGAACGTAAACCCAAAGAGAACCGAGTACAAGACATCCCCATAGTCAAGGATCATCCAGAGGTCGTTCCAGAGGATTTACCTGGGCTATCGCCGCAGCGACAAGTGGAATTCCGAATAGACCTCGTTCCTGGCGCAACACCGGTCGCCAAGACACCGTATCGTCTGGCACCACCCGAAATGCAAGAACTGTCAAAAACAGCTGCATAAAATTTTAGCTCACGGTCTGATTCGTCCAAGATCCTCCCCTTGGGGAACCCCAAACCTCTTCGTGAAAAAGAAATACGGATCCTTTCGTATGTGTATCGACTACCGGGAATTGAACAAACTGACCGTCAAGAACCGATACCCACTCCCGAGAATCGATTATCCGTTCGACCAGTTGCAGGGTGTAACTTAGTTCTCTAAAATCGATCTCCGTTCGGGTTATCATCAGGTTCGAGTCAGTGAGACCGAAATTCCTAAAACCGCATTTCGAACTCGATACGGACATTACGAATTTCTCGTCATGCCATTTGGTTTGACCAACGCACCAGCGGTGTTCATGGATCTAATGAATAGGGTGTGTAGACCATATCTAGACAAATTCCTGATCGTATTCATAGACGACATCCTTATCTACTCAAGTGTCACACCCCGCTATAGCGGAAACACGAGATGTGAGAGCTAGAATATCATTACACGGGTTATAATCAAAATAAACGGTTCAAGTAATTTGATAAAAATTAAATAGTTCACAATCCAAAACAACAAAGTAGTTTAATTGAGTAATACAATACGTAATAAGGAGTTTCAAATTCATAAATTCCCAAAGTAAAAGGGGCTTTCCCAAATTGCCCCTCACGTAACCATACCGACCCTTCCATGCACTTCGACACTTACACTAGTTTCCTGAAACATAAGATAAAGTGTCAACTACATAACGTAGTGAGTGAGTTACAGTTTTGAGTTTCTCGATAAAAGTTTCCAAAGTGAAAATGTATATGTATAAGGTATCGTAAATGAAAAGAAAGCGGAACGGCGCTAAAACATATATATTTATGATAAAGGTTTCGAACACATGAAAATAGAGTAGAACTCGTACCATAAAAGTTATAGCGGAAGCAATCGCTAAAATAATGTATATGCGTAAATAATATGTGATTAACTAAATTAGTATCTTGTATCAATCTCTTGGCTTAATATAATGTAAGTCTACACTAAACCGATTGTCTGGTCAGAACACGCCCCAAAGTTTCACAATAATGGAGTTTCATCTGATTCTAGTAATATGTACTTAGGTCGCGAACCACAAGCAAGGAGTGACCTCTCCTAAGTATCGATACCCATAATACTAACGGCTATTGCTAATAGTGTATAATGATTCTGAACTAAAAACGGGGCACTTTGAACTCTTTGTCTAAAACTAGTAGTAAGCACTTACGGAGTTTTTATTCTCAACAAGGATTGGTTTCGCATACAAGTACCCTTAATTTAGTTTAGCCGAGTAACGGGGGCAAGCCAGTAAGCCAATAGGCAATAACATATTTTAGGCATATAAGTTTCATAAGTTTCACCAAGTTTCCAAAAGTTTCACAAGTTTTCATACTTGTTGCACAAAGTTTCATAAAAGTTACGTCAACAAACAAATCTTATGTTTCCCCCAAAATAAGTATTTAAAACAGAAATTAAAGTGGGGTTGTAACTCATGGATTGCGAAGAATAGTAGAGATGTGAAAGAGCGGTCGAAACGTGTCGGAAATCACGGAAATCCTAAGGGAATACCAAGATATCGAGTAAATATAGTTGTTCATATGTTCAAATTTCATTAGTCAACGAAAATGCTTTTAATATAAGTGTTGGGTTTAAGTCTAATGAAAATCGGGCAGTGCTTCCGCGCCAAAATCTTTAAATCCAATTTTTAAAAGTTTCCCGCTTACAAATGTCATAACAATAATCTTTGATTTATGAAAACAAACTACGGATTATATGTTGAATAAGTTACCCTATTACAGGTTATGGTTCATGAATTCAGTTTCGAACATAAGTTTAAAGTAACAAGTTTAGAGTTACGCTCAATAACGGTTTAAATAAGGTTTTATAACAAGTCTGCACCACGACCGCCTCGCGGTGGATGGACTGCGCCGCGGTCAGAGGGTTTACCTCGACTGCCTCGCGGTGGGAGGACTGCGCCGCGGTCGTGTGACAGATTCTCGGCCAAAACTCGTTTTTGAAGAGATTTGGTGTTTTTAAGTTAGATTTTGACATGCAAGTAGAGATATACCTAAATAATCGATGTTTTATAGTTTATTTAGTGTTTTTAACCACAAATTCATGGATCTATCCATCCATCTTATAAAAATCCGTTTTTGTTCATAAATGTTCACAAATCTTCATAAAAACTCACTTTTAGTTGTCAGATGATACATGCAATGAGTATATATTATAAAGACAGAAGATTTGAAGGACTTATACCGAGAATAAAGTGATTTGAAGATGATTGGAGTAAACCCTTGGTGATTTTGACCCAAAATGCTTAGAACTCGATTTTTAACCCAAAGAATGCAAACCCCTTTTCTTCCTCCTTAATTGATGAACGATTTGTGGTTATTTTTCTGTATTTTTGGAAGTAAGAGTCACTGGAAAAGAGTGGTGTGAGTGTGTGTTCTTGAGTGTCTTGCAAAGTGAGAGAGAGAGTGTGTAAGGAGTGTTTTTGGTGTGTGTGTTTGTGTTTGTATGTGTTTATAAAATGAGTGTTGTGAGGTGTATAAAATGGATATATTGGACCTCTAAAAGGCTTCTAACATGTTTAACCCGGAGCCAAAGTGTTGGGCTCAGGTTTGGGTTCGTTTAGTTAAGTTTCAAAGTTTACAAAAATGGCTGGACTGCACCCTCCACCGCGGAGCACTGGGCTCACCGCGGCGCGCTGTAGGGCAGATTTCGCCTTTTTCGTTTTTCGTTCGCTTTATCGTTAAGCATTTTCGTTAGTTGAAAGTTCCCGGTTATTTTAAATAGGAACTTAGGCAAGTTCACTAGGTGTTTTCTTTGTATAAGGATTCATTTTGTGATTCCAATTTCAATTCCGACACACACGAGTTTACGAGACAAGTAACGATAAGATCAATTCAAAGTTAACTCAAGGATAGAGAATGCGGTTTTCACCTAAAATAAGACGGTTGTCACATTCTCCCCGGGTTGAAAAGAATTTCGTCCCGAAATTTAGTTCGCCTCATCGGGAGGAAGAATCTCTGAACAGATGTGGATACTTCTGACGGATCTGGTCGTCACGTTCCCACGTGAATTTGTGACCTCGTCGGGAATTCCACCGAACCTTGACAATAGGGATACGACTCTGCTTGAGTTGTTTGACCTCTCGATCTACACCTCAAGCGGTTCTTCGATAAAGTTAAGTTTGTTTTCGATCTGGAATTCATCCAGTGGAATGACAATGGTTTCGTCCGATAAGCATTTTTTTCAAGTGCGGGACATGGAAGACGTTGTGAACGTTCGAAAGAGTCTGCAAAAGTTGGAGTCGATACGCCACTGGGCCGATTCGCTCTATCACCTCGTATGGGCCGGTGTACCTCAGGCTTAGCTGACCGCGCCTCCCGAAACGGACTACCCCCTTTTTCATGGCGATATCTTGAGGAGTACTCTATTGCCGATGTAACACCCCGACTAAAGCGGAATACACCAGAGGCATTACAATTTGTTCTTAACTCGTGTTCCTCTATTAGGTTATAATAGACACATTTAATGGTTTAAATGAATGCATTAAAGATGAATAAATGTTTTATAGAAAAGTAACCGAAAAACGACAAAAGACTTAAATTATTCATTAATGTCAATAACTAGGTCTAAGCTCTTATGTTTTCTTCAAGCAAACCTATCCATTTCCTGTATCATGTAAAAAGTAAACGTCAATACAAAAGTATTGGTGAATAAACAAGTTTAAGACACAAGTATAAGTATTAAAAAGATTACATAATAATGAGTATAAAAGTAATATAAATGAATATGTAAAATGTAGTATAAAAGAATGTATAATAAAAGAATGTATAAAGATTGTATATTGAAAGCAAGTATAATATGTGTATAATGGTATAACACGCGTTTGTATCAAGTCTCATATATATCATATATGATCAAAGTCACATAGGGTCCGGTCGGGGGCCTCGATATTCACAGTAACACGTCGGAATGTCTAATAACGGCCAATAGATCTATCACGTTTCCCGTTTAGTATATACATATAATGAATGATTGATTGTTTGAATGTTTGATTTATCGTGTGTGCATCCCATAATGATTGTGTTACTTGATTCATTCAAATGTTTGCCATAATACGAAAATATAGTATCAATTATGAATATAAGTACATATAAACATAAATGACTTTACGAATGAATATAATAAGAATGACTTTTATGAATGAATACCAATATGAATGAATTACGATGAATATAATACAAAAAGTAGACATATAAACATGATTATAAGTGAGTATATAAACATGAATATAAGTTTTAATATGAATATAAGTATGAATATGAATGTCATGATACAACCCAAAGATTTATATAATAAAAAGGGCATCGAGTTTACTCACATGATTAAATACGGAGGTAGATACGAATACTAGATTATGAATACGGAATACGTTGAAAGGAACACCAAACTTGCCTTTACAAATCTAGAAATAAGAATAAATATGAATAAGAATATATCATGAAATTAGAGTTTTCTAGATTAGAGTTTGAATAGACAAGATTAATAAGATGATGATGGTAAGCTTGAGTAACATAAAAGATAAAAATGATTAGGGATTATTATGATGAAAAACAATAGAATTGGGAACCTTTACAATCGATTATGGGAGGCTTGAAGTTTCGATTATGGAGCTTTGTGTTGGTTCGATTTTTGACAAGACGACACCAAGTTATTGAGTTTGAAATGTGATAAAGAAAGGTCAAAATGTTGAATTTGATGATGAGCTTTGTAACTCCCCTAATAATCAACTCCAAATTTAATTATTGTAGGTTACAAAAAGAAATGGTTAAAGAGGTGTTTAAAGCCAAAAACGTTTTATTGCATATTTCAAGTTCCATATTTAAATACATAAATAAGAAATGTGTAACTATTAGTCTACCACATTTGACCAAACTTGAAAGCTAAGAACAAGGAAAACGTTTGGAAGGTTTAAAGTATTGGAACAACTTGCCATGAATGCAAACATACATACATACATACATACATACATAGTTCCTTGCATTCATATATTAATTAAACTACTTGTCTTAACAGATTACTAGAATTACTTGCATCTATATAAGTCCATGTGTATTAAACACATTTTAGTGTACATTAATGTACATATGCAAGATAACACATTAATAATGTTACAAGATATAATAAACAAGGTTTAAATAGAATTAAGATAATCCAAATATACATAACTCAAATCGAACTTTTATTAATCGTCAACTGTATACAATTACAAAGTCCGAATTAAAGTTACAAATCAAATATTGGGTTGGATTCGGGCACGGTGTTACACTCTCCACAACTTTAAAGATTCTCGTCCTCGAAAATTATGGTTGACTAGTACCCGGTTGATTTATGAATAAGTGCGGATATTTGGATTTCATGTGATCGTCTCGTTCCCATGTAAACTCTGGTCCAGGTTTAGATTCCCAACGTACTTTCACTATTGGAATTGAACTTCTCCTTACTTTCTTGATTTCACGGTCTAAGATTTCAACAGGTCACTCTACGAAGTGCATAGTCGAATCGATTTGGATTTCATCCAATGGTACATGTAGATTTTCGTCAGCTAGACATTTACGCAAATTTGATACATGAAAGACTGGATGAACATTCTCTAGTTCGGTCGGTAACTTAAGTCTATACGCAACCTTACCCACACGCTCGATAATTCTGAAGGGTCCAACGTATCTCGGGGAAAGCTTCCCTTTCTTGCTGAATCGTACCACGCCTTTCCAAGGGGAAACCTTGAGAAGAACGCGATCATCAACGACAAATTCAAGAGACTTTCTACGCTTATCGTCGTAACTTTTCTGGCGACTACGAGAGGTGGTGAGGTTTTTGCGTATTTTTACGATTTTAACCGTTGTCTCTTGTATCAATTCGGGTCCAGTTATTTGCGTTTCCCCAATGTCTTGCCAATATACCGGCGATCTACATTTACGACCATATAAAGCTTCATAAGGGGCCATGTTTGCACTCGTATGATGACTGTTGTTGTAAGAGAATTCGATAAGTCCGAGGTGTGAGTCCCAACTACCACCGAAATCGATGACACAGGTTCTCAACAAATCCTCTAGTGTTTGAATAGTACGCTCCGATTGACCATCAGTTTGAGGATGGTAAGCGGTGCTGAGATTCAAGCGAGTTCCAAGTGCAGATTGAAGAGATCTCCAAAATCGAGATATGAATCGACCATCACGGTCAGAAATGATGTCAAGCGGTACGCCATGAAGTCTTACGATTTCTTGAATGTAGATTTGAGCTAAGCGTTCGACACGATAAGTTTCACAAATAGGAATGAAGTGAGCGACTTTAGTCAAACGATCAATGATTACCCAAATACTGTCGTAACCTTTGGATGAACGTGGAAGTTTGGTTACAAAGTCCATCGCAATGCCTTCCCATTTCCACAACGGGATTTCGGGTTGAGTTAACAAACCTGAGGGCTTTTGATGTTCGGCTTTAACCTTCAAACAAGTTAGACATTTTTGAACGAATATGTGACGTCCCGTCAATTTGAAGTACTTATGTTACCGTTATTATTTATATATTATTCGCAATTGTTTTGACCCTTGTATTTCGCTTTGTTTTGCTCACGTTTTGCCGTTATTGATTATCGGGTTTTCGTATTTACTGATTTATCCCTCGAGACGTAATAATATTATTTTATCTAAGTGCCAATTAGTTAGTATTCTCATAAATATAAGTTAGAAGGTTTATGCCAAATTTGTCGGTTATCAGATCCTTTCTCCTCAAGTTATCGTGCTTTTGCTCTTGTGTGCTCTTTTACCGAAATCGTGCGAATCTCGAAATCGAAAGTGAAAATAAAATATTAAATGAACCTAATATAAAGTAAATCAAAGTATGAACAATTATAAGTTCAACACAAAAAGAATCGGGAGTTTTCGATGAACGAAACTCCCAAACGGTCAAAAACAAGTCTGCAGAGCCTGCCGACCAGCCAGCAGCTGGCAGGGATTCAGCCGGCGGCTTAATCCAGCCAGCCGACGGCTGGAATGGTCTGGACAGGTCTTGGTGACTCATTTTTGCATGTAAATTGATTCGGGACACGTGGCTAAGTCCCATTCGACCCCCTTTTCTGCCAGAACTATGTTCCATGTGATATATCATTTCCTTATTTCCATTTTCTCTCATTTTTCCATCACAACAAACACACACATCATAGTGTTTCTCTCTATTTTCCCTTTTGTTCTTCATTTCCTTTCACATGGAGCTGTGATTTTCCAGCCATTCCTCACCATAAATCACCACAATAATCTGTTTCTAACATCAAAAGGAGCTAAGGGTGGTGATTCCTTCGGTTGGTTGCTTTGGTGTTCATCATTTTCGGGTCTAAATCTTCATCAAGACCTTCATCAATCAAGCTAGATTATCTTGCTTTCGATTTTCTTGGGGTATAATAACTTCCTTTCCCTGATTTTATTTCATTTCTATACTTGCATGTTTCATCTATGATCAAAGAAAAGTTTTATAAAAGTTTTATGGTGTTTTATCTAAGAACATAAGTTTTATAAACTTTTTACAAAAATCTTGATATAAAAAGTTGTTATTCAAAGAAATCTATGGATGTTATTAAAGGTTTTTAAGTTGCATGTCGAGATCTACTGAAATACTCTTGAAAACACTTGAAAACGTAAAAATAACAAAAATCTGGAGCTATCTGTCAGCCTCCAGCCGACGGCTGGATTATCTCAACCGGCGGCTGGATTTTCTCAGCCGGCGGCTGGATTATCTCAGCCGGCGGCTGGATCAGTCTGTCCGTTCAAATCTTTCGTTTTGCTAATTTTCGGTGGTTGTCTTGTGTTTTGGAGGCGGATATTCTCATCACTACGCCACTGAAGTTGTTGATTCCAGATTCTTGTCAAATCAAGCGAGTGTTATCGGTATAACTTGTTACTCTTGTGAATCTTGTGATTTCGTTATATTCGTTAATTCGGTTTTAGCCTTGAAAACGGTTAGGATAAATTATTAGACCAACACTCGTCGTATTTTATTGGATTGGACTAAAGTTGGACAAAAATGTTAAAATATAATCTAACTAAAGTATTGTATTAAACTTATTATTGTATTATGTATTATGAATAATGGGTTAAAATGAAATTGTTGTTAAGCGGGAAAGTGAATGAAATTTGGATTAATATTTTATGACGCGGAAGCGCTGCCG
Organism: Senecio squalidus; assembly: GCA_910822075.1. Taxonomy (NCBI): domain Eukaryota; kingdom Viridiplantae; phylum Streptophyta; class Magnoliopsida; order Asterales; family Asteraceae; genus Senecio; species Senecio squalidus. Next base: position 32,311,605 of record CAJVGC010000065.1, on the reverse strand, counting down.
AAATTCAACTCACAACTTTTTACGACATTAAAACACTTATATAAATAAATTGTATACAAAAGTAACATATTTTACAATAACATTGTCTTTGGACTCAAAGACACCAACGCAATCACAAATGTCATAATATTATCTAAAACGGATATTTTCAACCTTTTTGCGACATATTAATCTTCGCCTCAATTTGATCATCGTTTTAAGTCATCAAAATATGTTTTGCGGCAAATTTTATAAATGGTTTTGAAAAGGCATTTTACTCAAAACATTTTGGTATGAAAACACTTCAAATTGTTCAAAGTGTCAAATTGGACTTTTAAATTGATTTTGACTTTAATAAGTCAACAAAATTAACATTTGACTTTTATAAGTCAACATGATTTACATTTGACTTTCATAAGTCAACATAATTGACATTTGACTTTTACAAAGTCAACACCTTTAATCTTGGTCATTATAATGAACATTTGTATTAATATTCCTTCCGACTCAGAGTTATCACTTGTCTCCAACGATCGCTGTTGACGTGAAAGATTCGATAGTTTGCCGATCGACCCATTTCTGGCGCGGAACATCGTCTCCCGAATACGTCGTCTTGATTTAAATCATTAAATGTTGGAATATTTTATTAAACTTAATCTTAACCGACAAGGCTAAACCGAACTATACTTATAGAGATACTGAGACTATATTATTTACTGTTTTAGGGCACTTAGACGGTGGGATTTTGATCCTGTGATTGTATTTACCCGAGATTTGCTGAAGTTGTTTTGTGAGTTATTCGTAGCCCTTGTCTTACTATTTTTGGGCTGTAAAGCGTATTTTAAAACTGTATGCGTATGCGGAATGTTATTAATCATCTTATAGTGTATTTTAAAACTGTCTGCGTATGCGGAATGTTATTGATCATCTTGTAACGTATTTTAAAACTGTTTGCGTATGCGAAATGTTATGATTATCTTGTTTACCTAGTAGAATAGGTCTGCTTTAGATTGGGTGTCTTATACACTCGTTAAGCTTCGTGCCCAACGGTTACATATATATAGCTATATGGGTTATATCGCCTGACCCTCATCCCTCAGTAGGTATCTATGTGTGGATGTTATGACCGTACTTGATTTATGGTTGCCTTTGGTTGACACTGCCTTAGGAATTGCGTCTTTAGGACTGGCAAGGTTCGATGTATAACTAATCTAAGCATGGGATCCTCACTAGGGTTGAAAACAAGATATGGTTTGAAATGAAAAGATTTGAGATATGGTATTTGAAATTATGATGTTTATTGAAACTTGTCGATGGGTCACTTTTATTTTAAAATTGCGAATAATTCACCAACATGTTGTTGATGTCGTTTTAACGCTTTGCAGGAAATTGAGGATTTCCGTTGATCATGCCATAGTTTATTTTCGGATCGCTTGCTTTTGGGAAATTTGAATTTATATTGTTTATTGTAATTTCCATGACGATCCGTTTGTTTATCTCTTTTGGAGTTGTATTTGTACTTGGCGTCTCATCGCCTTTGACTTTATGATGTATTTTGAAACAATTGGCATGATCTATTTAATTTGATGTTTTGTTTATCGGTTATATTGTTGTAATCTTGACTCTTGATATTATAACTGGAACATCTCGCGTTTCCGCTTCCAAGCGGGGTGTGACAGAAGTTGGTATCAGAGCCAAAGGTTATAGCGAACCGGGTGATTTAAACTGAGTAAATCACTTGGACTATGACCATAGGCTTTTTGAATCGATTTTTACTCTGATAGCAATGTGTGCACTATTTTTCATACGTGTTTAATTTCGCGTTGTGTTTTGGCATTTGGCCTTGTTTTTGTGTTGCACACATTTGCTGATCGAGTCTTTTCCTCTTTTATTTTAGGACGATGGCGCCTACGAGGAGAGTTGCGACACGAAGTTCCGCGCGACGTGCTACAACGAATGCGAGAGCGAATACCGCGAATTCGAACGCGAGGGCTAATACCGCGAATCCGAACGCGAGAAATAATACTTCGAACGCGAGAGCTAATACGTCCAATGCGAGAAGGAACAATGTGGAGAACGATACGAATCCTGACATGGCACAGATGATTGCTCAACAGATAGCGGCAATGATGCCCGAGCTTGTAGCTCAACTGAGGGAGGGCACAACCCAAGGAACTGGTGGTGGTTCGGGTTCTGGAAATCCCGAGCCGGTTTTCAACAATGAGGGTCCTGAGCCGGTTGTTAATAATGAGGGACCCGAAGTCGTGATTACTGGATCAGGTAGGGCAGAGGGCTCGACCCAACGCGCTGGGTGCACGCTGAAGACTTTTATGAGCTGTAAGGCCCCAGAGTACAGAGGCAATGAGGGAGCGACTGGAACGCTCCAGTGGATGGAAAAGATGGAATCTATTTTCGATGCTATTGACTGTGCGGACAAAGATCGAGTCCGATTTGCTGCGTTTGTATTTCAAGGAACGGCTCTGACGTGGTGGAATTCAATCGTGAATGTGCGAGGCCGAGCTGAGATCAACACAATGACTTGGGAGCAACTGAAGGAGTTGATGATCACTGAGTATGTGCCTGAATCAGAGATTCAAAAGTTGGAAGATGAGTTATGGAACCTGACCATGATTGGGTCAGACATTCAGGGGTACACTTCGCGTTTTCACGCTTTGTCCCAACTAGTACCGCACTTGGTCCGACCTGAACTCAAACGTATCGGTCGCTACACTCACGGATTACCCCCAGCTATCCGTAAGAGTGTCCTATCCAGCAAACCGAGCACCTTTCAGAGCGCGGTGGAAATTGCGATTACGTTGACTCAAAATGCGGTTCGGGATGGTGAGTTACCCCCGATGATTGTTAAGCTAAACTCCGAAGGGAAACGGGGTGGTGAAGACCGTTATGGGGATTCGCAGAAGAGACCTAGGAGGCAGGATACTCCTCAAGATGTGCAAGCATATGCAGTTGTGGCTCCAAATGCCAGGGGTGGGCCTCCAAAGTGTGATCAGTGTGGTAGTCACCACGCCAGGGAGGTGGCTTGTTGGAAATGCGATAAATGTAAGAAACTTGGTCACACAGGGCGGTATTGTAAGACCATGAAGGGAAAATGTTATGAATGTGGATCTCCTGAGCATCTTAAGGCCAACTGTCCCGAGTTAGCTCCAGCCGGTACATAAATTCCTCCTATCTAAGTTCAACCTACGTTTATCCTATTTGATATTTGATGCTTAGTCTTATTATCGTCGGATTGCACACTTCTCTTTTCGCATCCTTGTATGTCATTTCCTTTGTACGCCCCTACTGCGTTGGAACCGAAGGAAGCTCCTATCTGCAAAGAAGTCGACGAGACGAGGTTGTCCTACGAGTGTGATTCCGAGGAGTTCGAATTCAAATTTTAATCCATCACCTTGCTTCGACTTGCTAATAATCGTTTCGTGCACTTTTAAACCTTAGAGGATTAATTCCGCAATTGCATGGTTCATTATGAACTACGCGTAATTTGGCCAACTACGCCTAGTTTTGAATAAATTATGCAAGACCGGAACGTGATTCCTATTGTTAACAGTTTTTGAGTCAATATCTCTAAGTTCTATTGATCTCCAATTTATTTCCATCTTTAGGAGAGTTTCATATCTTATGCGTTTAAGATTTTGATATTTGCACGGCTATATCCTTAGCGTCTTCCTTCGAGTTAGAGTAGGCCGTTGTAGGAAATATTTCGAGGACGAAATTCTTTTAACTGGGGGAGGCTGTGACGTCCCGTCAATTTGAAGTACTTATGTTACCGTTATTATTTATATTTTATTCGCAATTGATTTCGACCCTTGTATTTCGCTTTGTTTTGCTCACGATTTTCTGTTATTGAGTATCGGGTTTTCTGTATTTACTGATTCGTCCCTCGAGACGTAATAATATTATTTTATCTAAGTGCCAATTAGTTAGTATTCTCATAAATATAAGTTAGAAGGTTTATGCCAAATTTGTCGGTTATCGGATCCTTTATCCTCGAGTTATCGTGCATTTGCTCTTGTGTACTCTTTTACCGAAATCGTGCGAATCTCGAAATCGAAAGTGAAAATAAAATATTAGATGAACCTAATATAAAGTAAATCAAAGTATGAACAATTCTAAGTTCAACGCAAAAAGAATCGGGAGTTTTCGATGAACGAAACTCCCAAACGGTCAAAAACAAGTCTGCAGAGCCAGCCGACCAGCCAGCAGCTGACAGGGATTCAGCCGGCGGCTGAATCCATCCAGCCGACGGCTGGAATGGTCTGGACAGGTCTTGGTGACTCATTTTTGCATGTAAAACGATTGGGGACACGTGGCTAAGCCCCATTCGACCCCCTTTTCTGCCAGATTTGTTGTTCCAATGTCATATTATCACTTCATTTCTATTTTCTTTCATTTTTCAATCAAAACAAACACACACATAGAGATTTTCTCTCTAACCCTCTCAACATATTCTTCATTTCCTTCCATTAAAGCTGTGATTCCAGCCTATATTCACCATAAAAACATCCTAAACAACACAACAATCAAGTATATTCATCATAAGGAGCATGGAGTGGTGATTTTCCGGGTTATTCTTGAAGTTGTTCATCATTTTCGGGTCTAAATCCTCATCAAAATCATCATCTAACAAGCTAGATCATCTTGCTTTCGGTTTTCTTGGGGTATAATAACTTTCTTCCACTGATTTCATTTACTTATCAACGTTTTTACTTCATGCATGTATCATCTAACATATAAGAAATGTTTTTATAAAAGTTGTATGGTGACTTATCTAAAAATATAAGTTTTATAAACTTTTTACAAAGATCTTGATATAAAAAGTTGTTATTCAAAGAAATCTATGGATGTTATTAAAGGTTTTTAAGTTGCATGTCGAGATCTACTGAAATACTCTTGAAAACACTTGAAAACGTAAAAATAACAAAAATCTGGAGCTATCTGTCAGCCTCCAGCCGACGGCTGGATTATCTCAACCGGCGGCTGGATTTTCTCAGCCGGCGGCTGGATTATCTCAGCCGGCGGCTGGATCAGTCTGTCCGTTCAAATCTTTCGTTTTGCTAATTTTCGGTGGTTGTCTTGTGTTTTGGAGGCGGATATTCTCATCACTACGCCACTGAAGTTGTTGATTCCAGATTCTTGTCAAATCAAGCGAGTGTTATCGGTATAACTTGTTACTCTTGTGAATCTTGTGATTTCGTTATATTCGTTAATTCGGTTTTAGCCTTGAAAACGGTTAGGATAAATTATTAGACCAACACTCGTCGTATTTTATTGGATTGGACTAAAGTTGGACAAAAATGTTAAAATATAATCTAACTAAAGTATTGTATTAAACTTATTATTGTATTATGTATTATGAATAATGGGTTAAAATGAAATTGTTGTTGAGCGGGAAAGTGAATGAAATTTGGATTAATATTTTATGACGCGGAAGCGCTGCCGAAATTCCAACTCACAACTTTTTACGACATTAAAACACTTATATAAATAAATTGTATACAAAAGTAACATATTTTACAATAACATTGTCTATGGACTCAAAGACACCAACGCAATCACAAATGTCATAATATTATCTAAAAGGTATATTTTCAACCTTTTTGCGACATATTAATCTTCGCCTCAATTTGATCATCGTTTTAAGTCATCAAAATATGTTTTGCGGCAAATTTTATAAATGGTTTTGAAAAGGCATTTTACTCAAAACATTTTGGTATGAAAACACTTCAAATTGTTCAAAGTGTCAAATTGGACTTTTAAATTGATTTTGACTTTAATAAGTCAACAAAATTAACATTTGACTTTTATAAGTCAACATGATTTACATTTGACTTTCATAAGTCAACATAATTGACATTTGACTTTTACAAAGTCAACACCTTTAATCTTGGTCATTATAATGAACATTTGTATTAATATTCCTTCCGACTCAGAGTTATCACTTGTTTCCAACGATCGCTGTTGACGTGAAAGATTCGATAGTTTGCCGATCGACCCATTTCTGGTGCGGAACATCGTCTCCCGAATACGTCGTCTTGATTTAAATCATTAAATGTTGGAATATTTTATTAAACTTAATCTTAACCGACAAGGCTAAACCGAACTATACTTATAGAGATACTGAGACTATATTATTTACTGTTTTAGGGCACTTAGACGGTGGGATTTTGATCCTGTGATTGTATTTACCCGAGATTTGCTGAAGTTGTTTTGTGAGTTATTCGTAGCCCTTGTCTTACTATTTTTGGGCTGTAAAGCGTATTTTAAAACTGTCTGCGTATGCGGAATCTTATTAATCATCTTGTAGTGTATTTTAAAACTGTCTGCGTATGCGGAATCTTATTAAACATCTTGTAGTGTATTTTAAAACTGTCTGCGTATGCGGAATGTTATTAATCATCTTGTAGCGTATTTTAAAATTGTTTGCGTATGCGAAATGTTATGATTATCTTGTTTACCTAGTAGAATAGGTCTGCTTTAGATTGGGTGTCTTATACACTCGTTAAGCTTTATGCCCAACGGTTACATATATATAGCTATATGGGTTATATCGCCTGACCCTCATCCCTCAGTAGGTATCTATGTGTGGATGTTATGACCGTACTTGATTTATGGTTGCCTTTGGTTGACACTGCCTTAGGAATTGCGTCTTTAGGACTGGCAAGGTTCGATGTATAACTAATCTAAGCATGGTATCCTCACTAGGGTTGAAAACAAGATATGGTTTGAAATGAAAAGATTTGAGATATGGTATTTGAAATTATGATGTTTATTGAAACTTGTCGATGGGTCACTTTTATTTTAAAATTGCGAATAATTCACCAACATGTTGTTGATGTCGTTTTAAAGCTTTGCAGGAAATTGAGGATTTCCGTTGATCATGCCATAGTTTATTTTCGGATCGCTTGCTTTTGGGAAATTTGAATTTATATTGTTTATTGTAATTTCCATGACGATCCGTTTGTTTATCTCTTTTGGAGTTGTATTTGTACTTGGCGTCTCATCGCCTTTGACTTTATGATGTATTTTGAAACAATTGGCATGATCTATTTAACTTGATGTTTTGTTTATCGGTTATATTGTTGTAATCTTGACTCTTGATATTATAACTGGAACATCTCGCGTTTCCGCTTCCAAGCGGGGTGTGACAGAATAAGAATATATCCTTTTTCATGCCTGACCACCAATAGGAATGCTTCAAATTATGATACATTTTATCGGCACCGGTATGAATCGAGTATCGAGTATTATGAGCTTCTTTCATCACAAGATTACGAAGATCATCGATTAAAGGTATCCAAAGACGATCGTTAAAATAATGAAGACCGTTTGGTTTGATGATTAATTGCTTTTCAATGCCACAACCCAATTCACTAGCCAAGTTTGCACCATTGATTATCTTCTGTTGCCCAATACCGATTAACGAATGAAGATACGAAAGAACACGAATACTGTAGACTTTTGAATGAGGTTTATGACTCAAGGCGTCGGCAACAACGTTAGCCTTGCCAGGATGATATTTAATCTCACAGTCGTAATCATTAAGCAATTCAATCCATCTACGTTGCCTCATGTTTAGATCTTTTTGATTGAATAGATGCTGAAGACTATGGTGATTCGTGTAAACAATACACTTCATACCAAAGAGATAATGTCTCCACAACTTTAGAGCGCATATAACCGCTCCAAGTTCGAGATCATGAACGGCATAATTGACTTCTTGCTTCTTCAATTGTCTCGATGCATAAGCTATAACTTTTCCTCGTTGCATTAACACACAACCAAGACCATTTCCCGATGCATCACAGTATACCACGAAATCTTCGGTTCCATCAGGAAGACTAAGAACAGGAGCTTTACAAAGTTTGTCTTTAAGAATGTAAAATGTTGATTCTTGATCATCTCCCCAAACAAACTTCTCAGTTTTATGAGTAAGCTTCGTCAAAGGAATAGCGATCTTTGAGAAGTTTTCGATGAAACAACGACAATAGCCTGCCAACCCAAGAAAATATTGAATCTCATAAGGATTAGTTGGAATAGGCCAGTTACGAACGGCCTTGATCTTAGTGGGATCAACGTGTATTCCCTTCGCATCAACTACATGACCCAAAAATTTAACTTCCTTGAGCCAAAATTCGCACTTCGAGAATTTAGCATATAGCTTTTCTTTCTTGAGGAGTTCTAGAGCAAGTCGCAAATGAGTTTCATGCTCGGCTTTAGATTTTGAATAAATGAGAATATCATCGATAAAGACTATGACGAATTTTTTGAGGTATGGTTTACAAACGCGATTCATTAGATCCATGAAAACAGCAGGTGCGTTTGTCAGTCCAAATGGCATAACCATAAACTCGAAATGACCATAGCGAGTTAGGAAGGCAGTTTTAGGAATGTCTTCTTCGGCTACTCTAAGTTTATGATAGCCCGAACGAAGGTCTATCTTAGAGAAACAAGTAGCACCTTGCAATTGATCAAACAAGTCGTCGATTCGAGGTAAAGGATAACGATTCTTGATGGTAAGTTTGTTAAGTTCACGGTAATCGATGCACATCCGATACGAACCATCTTTCTTCTTTACAAATAAAATAGGAGCACCCTACGGAGAAGAAGTAGGGCGAATAAAACCCTTGTCGGTTAGTTCTTGCAATTGGCTTGAAAGCTCTTGCATTTCCGAAGGAGCGAGACGATAGGGAGCTTTGGCAATAGGAGTTGCATTAGGAATGAGATCAATACGGAATTCCACTTGTCGTACAGGAGGTAATCCAGATACGTCTTCGGGAAAGATTTCGGGGAAATCCCGAATGATAGGAATATCTTCAAGTTTGAGCGTTTCTTTCCTTGTATCAATGATGTGAGCTAGAAACGCAGAATAACATTAACATGGAAGATCCTTCTTATGCTTAAGCAAGTAGCTATAAGCTTGCGTACAAGACATGAGTTTAAGTCCCTTTGATTTTGTTTCACCACAAACCGTAAGAATACTACCATCAGCACACGGAATACGAATAGATTTATCAAAGCAAATGATCTCGGCATGATGTCGGGATAACCAATCCATCCCTACGATAACGTCGAAACTACCCAAATTCATAGGCACTAAATCTATAGCGAAATCACGATTCCCTAGACTTAAGGTACAATCATTCAAAATAGAACTTAGTTTAAGAACCTTGCCATTGGCTACTTCGACACTAAGGGGATCATGCAACTTATTTCTTTTCAAAGCAAGCAAAGGTTTAAATTGGGTAGAGATAAAGCTACGATCGGCACCCGAATCAAATAAAATGGCAGTATAAATACCATTGATGAGAAACGTACCATTAACAACTTCGTTGTTGGCTTGAGCTTGTTGAGCATTAATGACAAAAGCTCGTCCACGACCAGCGGGTTGTTGTTGAATTGGTTGAACAAGTGGTGGCTGATTTTGCTGAGCGGGTGGAGGGTTTCCTTAAGGGCAATCACGAATAAAATGATTAGGATCGCCGCAACCAAAACACCCAAATCTCGGCATATGAGCTTGGACAGGAAGAGGTGGAGGAGCAAAGGTATTGATTATCATGGGCACAACTACATTTTGCCCAACCCTACAATACTGAGCAAAGTGACCAAACTTGTTGCACTTGGTGCACACTCTACAAGGTTTGCCTGCAGGATGATGATAGTTGCAACGGTTGCAAAGAGGGAAATTTCCGGTATAGGGTTTAGTATTTCCAGGAGCTTGATGAGTAGTAGCAGTGATTACAGTTTGTTTGGTGGGTTCAACAACATCAAAGGCTTTAGATTTATCCCCCTTCTTCTTCTTTCTAGATGACTTATCAGATTTCTTCGGTTCACTATCCTCCTTTCTCTTACCTTTACTAGAACGAACCAAAGTACCATCCTTAACATGATCATCGTTAATAGTAGAGGCTAGACGCACGGCTTCCTCTACCGTTGTCGGTCTACTACTACGAACACTGTCTCGAATAGTTGCTGGAAGACCACTTACATACTTATCGATTGCCATGGATACGGGACTCACAAGACGAGGTACCAATAAGTTTAGTTCATGCAAACGCGTAGTGTACTCCGCGTTGTTTCCTCCAATTTGTTTCAAATTCCAGAATTCCTCATCCAACTTCTTAAGTTCGCGGCGGACAAAATTCTTCGGTCATAATCTGTCTGAATAAGGCCCAATCCATTTCATGAGCTATCTCCATGCCACGAGTCATTTTCTCTTGGTTCCACAAAGTAAGAGCACGACCACTAAAGACACTAGCAGCGTATTTCACATGGAGATGAACAGGGGTTTCAGCTATTTAGAAAATGCTTTCAATCTTTTCAAACCACTGCAGCAAAGCAGCTGCACCATCATTACCTACAAACTTAGGAGGATTGCAAGTAGTGAAGTTCTTAAGTGATGCTCCACCATGATTGCCAACGGGAGCTTGTGCAAGAGTTTGAGTAACTTGAAACTGTTGGATGGCTAGCGGAATCGCATTAGCCATTTGGCGAGAAACCATGGCTGTGAGACGACGTTGGTTGTTGCGGGTTGGCAGCGTTGTTCAACATGCTGAAAATAAGAATGATTAACGAATGATTAACGAATGATCAACGAAAGGTTATTGATTCACGTATGATTAACGTATCCGTATCACTCACATATAATGTTTAAAGAAATCATAAAATAATGAATAAATACGTATAAATACGAATAAAATTGATTTTTGAGGGTTACAGTTAAATCCGTAGAAATTCTCGACATATCAAGAATACCAACTCCAAAAAATCATATCGTGACCTAGGAGAGGATGACTCTCGTTCAAATTTCCCAGTTTGGTATACGTAATTGTAACGAGATACCGCTCTAGACAGAAATTGAACTATCGATCTTCCGAACCTTACAACCTTATAACATGAACTTTTAGAATTTTAATTCAAGACGAGAAGGGTAAAACTTTTCATTATTAAAGATTTGGTTTAAGTGTCGCGCTTTGGCCTAGGAGAGGAGTGTTCGTCGAGAGTTTACGAACCAATATCATTAACGCTCTCTCGATTAGTCACATCCAAACCTTATAGTTACTACGCAAACAAGTACTAAATCTTTAATAAGGTTTAGAAATATATATATAGTATTTATAATTTTTGAAAACGACGAATGAAGAATCTCTCAAAAGAATTTAGTAAGAGGAACACAAAAATTAGTTAAAAACAATTTTTATGATGCATGAACACACGAGGACGTGTGTGGGGTACTTATAGACTAGGTCGTTTTCTAACCACCTAATTCCCAATAAACACGAGCTCTGATAGCAACTATAACACCCCGGCTAAAGCGGAATACACCAGAGGCATTACAGTTTGCTCTTAACTCGTGTTCCTCTATTAGGTTATAATAGACACATTTAATGGTTTAAATGAATGCATTAAAGATGAATTAATGTTTTATAGAAAAGTAACCGAAAAACGACAAAAGACTTAAATTATTCATTAATGTCATTAACTAGGTCCAAGCTCTTATGTTTTCTTCAAGCAAACCTATCCATTTCCTGTATCATGTAAAAAGTAAACGTCAATACAAAAGTGTTTAAGACACAAGTATAAATTATTAAAAAGATTACGTAATAAAGAGTATAAAAGTAATATAAATGAATATGTAAAATGTAGTATAAAAGAATGTATAATAAAAAAATGTATAAAGATAGTATATTGAAGGGCAAGTATAATATGTGTATAATGGCATAACACGCGTTTGTATCAAGTCTGATGTATATCATATATGATCAAAGTCACATAGGGTCCGGTCGAGGGCCTCGACATTCACAGTAACACGTCGGAATGTCTAATAACGGCCAATAGATCTATCACGTTTCCCGTTTAGTATAAACATATAATGAATGATTGATTGTTTGAATGTTTGATTTATCGTGTGTGCATCCCATAATGATTGTGTCACTTGATTCATTCCGATGTTTGCCATGATACGATAATATAGTATCAAATATGACTATAAGTACATATAAACATAAATGACTTTACGAATGAATATAATAAGAATGACTTCTATGAATGAATACCAATATGAATGAATTACGATGAATATAATACAAAAAGTATACCTATAAACATGATTATAAGTGAGTATATAAACATGAATATAAGTTTTAATATGAATATAAGTATGAATATTAATGTCATGATACAGCCCAAAGATTTATATAATGAAAAGGGCATCGAGTTTACTCACATGATTAAATACGGAGGTAGATACTGATACTAGATTATGAATACGGAATACGTTGAAAGGAACACCAAACTTGCCTTTACAAATCTAGAAATAAGAATAAATATGAATAAGAATATATCATGAAATTAGAATTTTCTAGATTAGAGGTTGAATAGACAAGATTAATAAGATTATGATGGTAAGCTTGAATAACATAAAAGATAAACATGATTAAGGATTATTATGATGAAAAACAATAGAACTGGGAACCTTTACAATCGATTATGGGAGGCTTGAAGTTTCGATTATGGAGCTTTGTGTTGGTTCGATTTTTTATAAGAAGACACCAAGTTATTGAGTTTGAAATGTGATAAAGAATGGTCAAAATGTAGGTTATAAAAAGAAATGGTCAAAGAGGTGTTTAAAGCCAAAAACGTTTTATTGCATATTTCAAGTTCCATATTTAAACACATAAATAAGAAATGTGTAACTATTAGTCGCCCACATTTGACCAAACTTGAAGGCTAAGAACAAGGAAAACGTTTGGATGGTTTAGAGTATTGGAACAACTTGCCATGAATGCAAACATACATCCATACATACATAGTTCCTTGCATGCATATATTAATTAAACTACTTGTCTTAACACATTACTAGAATTACTTGCATCTACATAAGTCCATGTGTATTAAACACATTTTAGTGTACATTAATGTCATGCAAGATAACACATTAATAATGTTACAAGATATAATAAACAAGGTTTAAATAGAATTAAGATAACCCAAATATTCATCGAACTTTTATTAATCGTCAAATGTATACAATTACAAAGTCCGAATTAAAGTTATAAATCAAATATCGGGTCGGATTCGGGCACGGTGTTACAGTCGACTTGGACTCCAGGGGTATCCTTCGGTTGTCGGCATAGCTCTTCTGCCGGGTATGGGACGTCTTCAGTCGCTCTCTGATAGTAGTGATATTTTCGATGGTTTCCTGGACGATGTCGAGCCTTGTGAGTTGTCGATCGCCGAAGTCAACAAAGCGGCGACTGGCACTTACGTCCATATAAGGCCTCAAACGGAGCGCACTTGATGCTGGCGTGGTAGCTGTTGTTGTAAGAAAACTCGACCAGGGGAAGGTAAGTATCCTAACTTCCTCCGAAGTCAACTACGCATGCCCTAAGCATATCCTCAATTGTTTGGATCGTCCTTTCGCTTTGACCGTCGGTTTGAGGGTGGTAAGCGTTTCTATGGTCGGTTCACGTCCCGAGAGATTTCTGCAGCGCGTTCCAAAAGCGGGACGTGAACCGACTATCCCTGTCAGAGATGATGGAGAGAGGTGTTCCGTGGCGAGAGATGATCTCGTTGATGTAGATTTGCGCGAATTTCTCCATGTAGATTTGTCAATCGGTCCACAATTACCCAAATAGTGTCGTTACCCTTTGCCGTCCGGGGAAACTTAGTAGTGAAATCCATGGAGATCTGTTCCACTTCCACATAGGAATCTTCGGTTGTTGTAGTAGTCCTGAGGGCTTCTGATATTCCGCTTTGACCTTCGAGCAAGTAAGGCACTTGGCTACGTACAAGGCGATATCTTTTTTCATGCCCGACCACCACTAATAATCTCGAAGGTCCTTGTACAATTTGTCGGATCCTGGGTGTATGGAGTATCGGGAACGGTGGCCCTCGTCCAAAATTAGCTTGCGAAGATCTTCAGATTTCGGGATCCAGGTTCGACCCTTGAAATAATGGATTATGTCGGATTTGAGTTCGAACTCCTTCTCATGATTGTGCAATGTTTCGCCCTTTAAGTTATCGGGTTTTAACGCTTCTCGCTGAGCCTCGGCGATTTGCGTTTGAAGGTTTGTCTAAATCTGAATACCTAATGCTCTAATCCGAGATGGTCTTACCCTCTCCTTGCGATTCAGGGCGTCTGCTACTACGTTTGCCTTACCCGGGTGGTACTTGATCTCGCAATCGTAGTCACTCAGCAGTTCGATCCATATCCTTTGCCTCATGTTGAGCATCTTCTGGTCTAGAATGTGTTGAAGGCTCTTATGATCCGTGAAAACAGTGCACTTAGTACCATATAAATAGTGTCTCCAGATCTTTTATGCAAATACGACGACTCCCAGGTCTAGGTCGTGAGTGGTGTAGTTCTGTTCGTGCACTTTGAGTTGCCTTGTAGCGTAAGCGATGACTTTATCCTTCTGCATAAGGACACACCCAAGTCCTTGATGGGATGCATCGCAGAACACCACGAAGTTATCCGTACCCTCCGGTAAGGACAAAATCAGTGCGTGGCTTAGCGATCTTCGAGAAATTCTCGATGAACCTTCGATAATAGCCAGCCAACCCTTGGAATTGACGAATTTCCGTAGGATTCGTTGGGGCTTCCCAGTTCTCGATCGCTTCGATTTTTGCCGGATCTACATGGATCCCCTCTTGGTTGACCAAGGAAATGTACTTCCGGGAGCATAAATTCACACTTTAAGAATTTGGCGCACAGTTGCTGATCTCGGAGGAGTTCTAAGATAAGTTTCAGATCTTTCGCGTGATCCTCTTTGTTTCTCGAGTAGATAAGGATGTCATCAATGAATACGATCACGAATTTTACCAAATAAGGTCTACACACCATGTTCATCAAATCCATGAACACCGCTGGTGCGTTTGTTAAACCAAATGGCATGACAAGGAATTCGTAATGACCGTAACGAGTACGAAAAGCGGTTTTAGGAATGTCGGTCTCACTGACACAAACCTGATGATAACCCGAACGGAGGTCGATTTTCGAGAAATAAGTTGCACCCTGCAATTGGTCGAAAAGGTCATCGATCATCGGGAGTGGGTATCGGTTCTTGACGGTAAGTTTGTTCAGTTCGCGGTAGTCGATGCACATACGAAAGGATCCGTATTTCTTTTTAACGAAGAGTATTGGGGCTCCCTAGGGGGACGAGCTTGGACGAATAAAACGTGATCTAAGAGTTCCTGCAGCTGTTTCGATATCTCTTGCATTTCCGATGGGGCTAGACGATATGGTGTCTTTGCGACCGGTGCTGCACCCGGAACTAGGTCTATCCGGAATTCCACTTGTCGATGCGGAGGTAGCCCGGGTAAATCTTCGGGAAAGATTTCAGGATGATCCTTGACTACGGGGATATCTTGCACTCGGATCTCCTTGGGATTACGTTCGACAACGTGAGCGAGGAGTGTTTCACAGTCCTTCTCGAGGTACTTGCGCATTTTCATGGACGACACGATACGGAGTTCTCGTCCGGGTTTCTCTCCTTGAACGACTAGAGTTTCGGTGTCAGAGAGAGGGATACGGATAAGTTTGTCGAAACAGACGATGTCGGCCCGGAAACGAGAGAGCCAGTCCATTCCGACGATCACATCAAAGCTTTTCAGCTCGATTGGAATTAAGTCAATAGGGAAAGTTTTATCGGACAGGCATATGGAACATCCTATGATTATATCCTTAGCTTCGAACTCCTGACCGTTATCCTTAAGAACCTTAGATCCTAAGTTAATGAGGGGTCTAAATTCTAAGGATACGAAGCTTCTCTCAGCTCCTGAATCGAATAGTACGGAAGCAAAGTGGTTGTTCATAGGGAGCTTTCACCTTCCTCCTGTTTAATTGTGGCTGGGAAGGGAAGGGGTTTATCGTTTCTGGACAGTTTGTCGTTGATTCCTGCGATGACCCGGGCGATAATGTCGGGAATTGCTGCACATGAGGTACGTAGCAACCTGTTTAGCTATTAGGTCAGCGTCGCTCCTGTCGAGAGGCATAATTCTACAACGGAGAAAAAGAAACCGATTTAGAACGCACGAATAGGATACGATAAGAATTCAAATCAATGAACAATGAAAATGATAACGCAAGGTAATATGAAAGAATAAATAGCACACGTATGACAAGGATTCCAGAGGTAGTATTATAATGATTGGTTATGGTATAAAGATTCACACGACAAGACAAGTACGAATAATAAAAGATAGAACTTTCCCATTAATAATATTAAGTTTGGTACATAGAACAAAATACTGAATGAAAATAAAGTACAATACATAGTAAAATAATAGATAAGTAGCTTAAGTCGTGTACAATGGAAAATTACGACTAAGCTCAGTACATTACAAATACAAAGGAAATATGACTAATGACGCCTTCCTAGGAACATCTTGGCCATCATGACCGCGATCAAAGTTCCCATTACCAGACACACCCCTACGAGGTGCTGCACAGTCCGTGTCGTGGCTCGTGTCGATGCGATAATTCGCATCGCCTGCTCGGACAAGTGTTGCGCCGCATCGGTGACTTCGCTGATGAGAAGCCCCTGTTGTCGGTTCTCCTCTGCGAGTCCCCGAACCTCGCGGTGCAGGTGCAAGAATGCGGCTGGTGGGGGTGGCTGGAGAGCAGGTGGCATCATAGGTCGGGAGGGTCCGGCCTCCTGAGCACGTCGCCGCCCCTCAAGGAACTGACATTCCCACGCATAACGTTCCATTACTGGAGTGCGCAGGGCGGGGTCGTAAGGTTCCACAAAGGACTGAGGAGGTGCGGGTCGAGACGGACCCGGCTGCTGGCGCGCGATCAACCTAGCTTGGAGCCCTTGGGGTTGCGGTGGTACTGCAACGGGCGCTGGTGGAGGGGGTGGAAGAACAGACCTCGGGCTGGATCCGTGGCTGCTACCGATCGTCATGGACGTATCCTCTGTCGAGTCAGTCGTTTGATGACGCTGACTATTGGACGCCGTGTGGCCCTCGGAAGGCTCGTTCGATGGGGAAACGGCTCGCGAGAGGGATCGTGACTGGGATCGTGAACGGGAAGAGTGAGACATGACGGATCTGCGAACGAGGAGTTTCGTAAGTACGGGGAACAAAATAATAGTAAAGGAAATGTGTAATGAAATGCATGTACGGGTCAGTAACGTGAGATCTAGAAATGATAAGACCGGGAATTTTCGACTCAAAAACGTTTAACAATAGTAATTACGTTCCGTCCTTGCATAATTCATTTTGAACTAGGCATGGGTGATCAGGCCATGCATAGTTAAAAACAATCATGCAATCGCGAAATTAATTCTCTAAAGTTTGAACCCATAAATGATTTTCCGAAAAAGCCTTGGTTATAGTTTGGTTTCGAAAATTTTTGAAAATTTTTTAAAACCGTTTTCACTATAACCTGTGCTCTGATACCAAGTCTGTCACACCCCGCTATAGCGGAAACACGAGATGTGAGAGCTGGAATATCATTACACGGGTTATAATCAAAATAAACGGTTCAAGTCATTTGATAAAAATTAAATAGTTCACAATCCAAAACAACCAAGTAGTTTAATTGAGTAATACAATACGTAATAAGGAGTTTCAAATTCATAAATTCCCAAAGTAAAAGGGTCTTTCCCAAATTGCGCCTCACGTAACCATACCGACCCTTCCATGCCATGCACTGCGACACTTACACTAGTTTCCTGAAACATAAGATAAAGTGTCAACTACATAACGTAGTGAGTGAGTTACAGTTTTAAGTTTCTCGATAAAAGTTTCCAAAGTGAAAATATATATGTATAAGGTATCATAAATGAAAAGAAAGCGGAACGAAGCTAAAACATATATATTTATGATAAAGGTTTCGAACACATGAAAATAGAGTAGAACTCGTACCATAAAAGTTATAGCGGAAGCAATCGCTAATATAATGTATATGCATAAATAATATGTGATTAACTAAATTAGTATCTTGTATCAATCTCTTGGCTTAATATAACATAAGTCTACACTAAACCAATTTTCTGGTCAGAACATACTCCAAAGTTTCACAATAATGGAGTTTCATCTTATTCTAGTAATATGTACTTAGGTCGCGAACCACAAGCAAGGAGTGACCTCTCCTAAGTATCGATACCCATAATACTAACGCCTATTGCTAATAGTGTATAATGATTCTGAACTAAAAACGGGGCACTTTGAACTCTTTGTCTAAAACTAGTAGTAAGCACTTACGGAGTTTATATTCTCAACAAGGATTGGTTTCGCATACAAGTACCCTTAGTTTAGTTTAGCCGAGTAACGGGGGAAAGCCAGTAAGCCAATAGGCAATAACATATTTTACGCATATAAGTTTCACAAGTTTCACCAAGTTTCCAAAAGTTTCACAAGTTTTCATACGAGTTGCACAAAGTTTCATAAAAGTTACATCAACAAACGAATCTTATGTTTCCCCCAAAATAAGTATTTAAAACAGAAATTAAAGTGGGGTTGTAACTCACGGATTGCGAAGAATAGTAGAGATGTGAAAGAGCTGTCGGAACGTGTCGGGAATCACAGAAATCCTAAGGGAATACCAAGATATCGAGTAAATATAGTTGTTCAAGTGTTAAAATTTCAGTAGTCAACGAAAATGCTTTTAATATAAGTGTTGGGTTTATGTCTAATGAAAATCGGGCAGTGCTTCCGCGCCAAAATCTTTAAATCCAATTTTTAAAAGTTTCCCGCTTACAAATGTCATAACAATAATCTTTGTTTTATGAAAACAATCTAGGGATTATATGTTGAATAAGTTACCCTATTACAGGTTATGGTTCATGAATTCAGTTTCGAACATAAATTTAAAGCAACAAGTTTAGAGTTACGCTCAATAACGGTTTAAATAAGGTTTTGTAACAAGTCTGCACCACGACCGCCTCGCGGTGGAGGGACTGCGCCGCGGTCAGAGGGTTTACCTCGACCGCCTCGCTGTGGGAGGATTGCGCCGCGGTCGTGTGACAGATTCTCGGCAAAAACTCGTTTTTGAAGAAATTTGGTGTTTTTAAGTTAGATTTTGACATGCAACCAGAGATACACCTAAATAATTGATGTTTTATAGTTTTTTTTAGTGTTTTTAACCACAAATTCATGGATCTATCCATCATTCTTATAAAAATCCGTTTTTGTTCATAAATGTTCACAAATCTTCATAAAAACTCATTTTTAGTTGTTAGATGATACATGCAATGAGTATATATTATAAAGACAGAATATTTGAAGGACTTATACCGAGAATAAAGTGATTTGAAGATGATTGGAGCAAACCCTTGGTGATTTTGACCCAAAATGCTTAGAACTCGATTTTACCCTCCAAAGAATGCAAACCCATTTCCTTCCTCCTTGATTGATGAACGATTTGTGGTTATTTTCTGTATTTTTGGAAGTAAGAGTCACTGGAAAAGGGTGGTGTGAGTGTGTGTGCTTGAGTGTCTTGCAAAGTGAGAGAGAGAGAGAGAGAGAGAGAGAGAGAGAGAGAGAGAGAGAGAGAGAGAGAGAGAGAGAGAGAGTGTAAGGAGTGTTTTTGGTGTGTGTGTGTGTGTGTTTGTATGTGTTTATAAAATGAGTGTTGTGAGGTGTATAAAATGGATTTACTGGACCTCTAAAAGGCTTCTACCATGTTTAACCCGGAGCCAAAGTGTTGGGATCGGGTTTGGGTTCGTTTAGTTAAGTTTCAAAGTTTACAAAAATGGTTGGTGTGTACCCTCCACCCCGTCGCACTGGGCTCACTGCGGCGCGCTGGAGGGCAGAGTTCGCCTTTTTCGTTTTTCGTTCGCTTTATTTTTAAGCATTTTCGTTAGTTGAAAGTTCCCTGTTATTTTAAATAGGAACTTAGGCAAGTTCACTAGGTGTTTTCTTGGTACAAGGATTCATTTTGTGATTCCGATTTCAATTCCGACACACACGAGTTTACGAGACAAGTAACGATAAGATCAATTCAAAGTTAACTCAAGGATAGAGAATGCGGTTTTCACCTGAAATAAGACGGTTGTCACATCAAGGAACAAGGAAGATCATGCGAAATATTTGAAACTCACCTTAGAACTCCTTAGAGATTAGAAACTGTACGCGAAATTCTCGAAGTGCGAATTTTGGCTTCGAGAAGTACGTTTCCTTGGTCATGTGATCGACCAAGAGGGAATTCATGTTGATCCGGAAAAGATCGAAGAGATCGAGAAATGGCAAGCCCCAACGACTCCTACGGAAATCCGACAATTCCTAGGGTAGGCTGGCTATTATCGAAGGTTCATCGAGAATTTCTCGAAGATCGTTAAGCCTCTAACCGAACTCACTCAGAAGGACAAAGATTTTACTTGGGGTAAAGAACATGACGAATCGTTCCAGAAACTCAAACACCAACTTTGCCACGCACCAATTTTGTCCCTACCGGAGGGCACAAATAATTTCGTAGTGTTTTGCGATGCATTTCACCAAGTTCTTAGGTGCGCCCTTATGCAAAAGGACAAAGTCATCGCATACGCTTCGAGGCAATTGAAGGTACACGAGCAGAACTACACAAAACACGACTTAGAACTGGGAGCCGTTGTGTTCGCATTGAAGATCTGGACACATTACTTGTACGGCACTAAGTGCACGGTTTTCACGGATCATTAAAGCCTTCAACACATGCTTGATCAGAAAATGCTTAACATGAGGCAACGGAGATGGATTGAACTTCTGAGCGACTACGATTGCGAGATCAACTACCACCCGGGTAAAGCAAAGTAGTAGCGGATGCCCTGAGTCGGAAGGAAAGAGTAAAACCATCTCGAGTTAGAGCATTGGGAATACAGATTCAGACGAGCCTTCAAACGCAAATCGCCCGAGCTCAGCGAGAAGCGTTGAAACCCGAGAACATTAAGGACAAAACGTCACACCACCATGAGAAAGAATTCGAACTCAAATCAGACGGGATTCACTACTTCAAGGGTCGAGCGTGGATTCCGAGATTCAAAAACCTTCGCAAAATCATTTTGGACGAGGGCCACCGATCCCGATACTCTATCCATCTGGGATCCGACAAGTTGTACAAGGATCTACGGGAATACTACTGGTGGTCGGGCATGAAAAAGGATATCGCCTTGTACGTAGCTAAGTGTCTTATTTGCTCGAAGGTCAAGGCGGAATATCATAAACCTTCAGGTCTATTGCAACAGCCGGAGATTCCCATGTGGAAGTGGGAACAGATCTCCATGGATTTCATCACCAAGCTACCCCGTACGACAAGGGGTAACGACATGATTTGGGTCACCGTGGACCGATTGACGAAATCCGCTCATTTCCTACCGGTACGAGATAACTACTACATGGAAAAGTTCGCTCAGGTATACATCAACGAGATCGTCTCTCGTCACGGAACACCTCTCTCCATTATCTCCGACAGGGATAGTCGATTCACGTCCCGCTTTTGGAATGCACTTCAGAAATCTCCCGGGACGCGACTAGACCTTAGCACCGCCTACCATCCCCATACCCACGGTCAGAGTGAAAGGACAATCCAAACGCTTGAAGATATGCTAAGAGCGTGCGTAGTCGACTTCGGAGGAAGTTGGGATGCTCACCTTCCGTTGGACGAGTTTTCCTATAACAACAGCTACAACGCAGGCATCAAGTGAGCACCATTCGAGGCCTTATATGGACGCAAGTGTCGGTCACCGCTTTGTTGGTTAGAAGCCGGCGATCGACAACTCACAAGGCTCGATATCGTCCAAGAAACCATTGACAAGATTACTACCATTCGGGAAAGGCTGAAGACGTCCCGTACCCGACAGAAGGGCTACACCGAAAACCGCAGGAAACCCCTCGAGTTCCAAGTTGGCGATAGAGTTCTCCTCGAAATATCGCCATGGAAGGGGGTAATTCTCTTCGGGAAGCGCAGAAAGCTAAGACCGAGGTACACCGGTCCATTCGAGGTAATAGAGCGAATCGGCCTACTGGCGTATCGACTACAACTCCCGCAAGCTCTTTCGAACATCCACAACGTTTTCCACGTCTCGCACTTGAAAAAGTGCTTATCTGACGAGACCATCGTTATTCCGCTTGACGAAGTCCAGATCGACAACAAGCTCAACTTCATTAAAGAACGACTTAAGGTTGTGGACCGTGAGGTCAAACAACTCACGCAGAGTCGTGTTCCTATTGTCAAAGTTCGGTACAATTCCCGACGTGGTCATGAATTCACGTGGGAACGTGAGGACCAAATCCGTCAGAAGTAACCACATCTGTTCAAAGACTCTCCCTCCCGATGAGGCGAACTAAATTTCGGGACGAAATTCTTCTCAACCCGGGGAGAATGTGACAACCGTCTAAAATTCACGTGATTGTTGTATTGTATGTCTTCGTTATGTCTGTGCTATTCTTCGTCGTACTTTATCGTGATCGTGTTTGTGTCGGAATCAAAGTCGGAATCAACAAATAAATCCTAAGACCAAGAAACTATGCTATGAACTTGACTAAGTTCATAACAAGAAGGAACGTAAAAACTCTAGACAAATACCTCACGAAAACGAACACTTAAAACGATCTTTAGCTGGAAAAGCCATCCAGCCGATGGCTGAAGCATTTCAGCCAGCGGCTGAGGCCCAGCTGGCCGCTGAAAGTCGCTGGCCAGCTTTTTGATGACTCATAAATGCATGTAACTCGATTGGGCCAAAGTCTTTAAAAGGGATTGGACCAAAAACTGGCTATGTGTGAGTCCCTAGGCTAGTCTTTACATCCCTCTTACACTTGTCTTTCATTTTCCAAAACACACACACAAATTACTCTCTCTCTCTCTCTCTCTCTCTCTCTCTTTAAAACACTCTCCCTTCTCTCTAAAAATCCATCAAGAAACAGTGATTTTCCCCTAAGAACAGCAAGAAAACACATAAAATCACCACACAAATCGTTCATATATCAAAGGGTATCAAAAGGGGTTACTTTAAATCGGGTTTTAAAGAAGTTTCTACCGGTTTTTGAAGCAAAATCTCCACGAAGGAGCTCTAAAATCTTCATCCATCCATTTCCTTTGGTAGATTCCTTTTACCTTACTGTTTTTATATGAAAATGAGTTTCCATGGACGATCCGTTGCATAAAAACTTGTTTTTATAAAGTTTTATGACGGTTTTCTTACAAAAACGAATTTTTATATAAATCTACATGTTTGTGTATAAAGATCTAAAAGAAACTGAGATTTAGTCACTAAAATTAATATATTTCACTAACAAACTGTTGCATGTCGAAATCCAACCTAAAAACGCTCTAAAATCGCGAAAATGACAAAATGACCAAACTGACCAGAGGCCTCCTGCCGGCGGCTGAAGATATTCGGTCAGCGGCTGAGGTCATTTTTACGTTTAAAAATGGTAAAGATCGAGAACCTAGTATTTTTAAAACTTATTCTAATGTCATAACAGATTATGTATTTTAAGAAAATAAATTATTGGTTAAGTTTTTGTAACTAAATCTACTACCTTATATATATTGTTATTTTTATATGTTTTTGAGTGGGAAAGTGGATATAAAAATGGACTAAATTTTTATTGCGCGGAAGCGCTGCCCAAATTTTATTGGAATATATATTTAAACTTGAGTAACGAACAAATAATGTAACTAAACCTTATTGACTTTGAACATCGAACATTTTGGACATAATTGGACTAAACGGAAATTAGACGTAATATGACAATGTAGTATCATATAAGTTTTTATTATTAAAAGTTTGGACATAAGTTAAGTATAAAGGTTTAATCCTTAAAATGTTAAAATTGAAATTTAACATAAATTAAATCATGATACTTATACGAGACTTGGTTGTTTTAGGATCTCCTTGATTTCTACGTGTCTGGACCTTCTTTCCGCACGGGACTTTATCTTCGCAATCCGTGAGTTACATCTCCCCACTATTTATTGTCTTTAAATACTCTTTTTGGGGGACACATGAGATCAAAATACTTTATGAACATGTGAAAATTTTATGAACTGTTGGACGTTTTATGATCTTACATGCGTAAACTATTTTATTTGCCCTGTTCGGCACTATTTGACTTTATGGCTTGCCCCCGATCGACATTTGTTCAAAAACTTCGATTGGTTGTATTATACGATATCGCCACTGACTAGGCACCTCTGTTAAACCCTTGATGAAAATATAACATGATTGTAAGTTCCTACTATCAGTTTTAAATTAAATCAGAGTGCCATGTTTTAGACAATAACACACTATTAGCTTGCTTAGCCGTATAGTAATGTCACACCTCGCTAAAGCGGAAACACGAGATGCGAAGAGCAAAGATATCATCACACGAGTTATAATTAAAAACACACGGTTTCAAGTTATTACGAATAAAACATAAGTTTACAGTTTGAAAATAACCAAGCATTTAACGAGTACATAACATAAGTACATAGTAAATTGTTTAACAAAATTCCCAATTATAAGAAAAGTAGGTCTTCTCCCGATTCTTGAATCCACATGACATGCCCGACCCATCCACAGTATGCACTTCGTATCTTACATTTGGTTTCCTGAAACAAGAGATAAAGTGTGAACTACGATAAAGTAGTGAGTGAGTTACAGTTTTCTAGTCCTCGACTAAAAAGGTTTCAAGTTAAGTATATCTATACTTAGAAGTTTCTAAAAGTAGAACAATACTTAAAGAATAGTTTCAATCCAAAAAGTTACTCAAAAGACAGTTCGATCTAAGAAAGTTGCTTAAAAGATAGTTGCGGAAATCATATAACCATATACGCGCAAGATAAGTAAACTGTTGATTGAAATTATGTATAAAGACTACTTGGCATAATATAACCTAAGTGTTCACACTAAACCGATTTACCAACCGTGAGGACCCTTACCCCGCACTACCTACGGGGAGTCATTTATGATCGAGTAATATGTACTTAAGCTGTCGCCTAAGAAAGGAATGGTTATTTCCTAAGTATCGATACCCATAATTACTAAACGGCTTAACAAAGCTAATAGTGTGGTATAAAGTTGGGCACTAATGTTTCCTTTTATAACTGATATTAGTCACTTATGGTTAGTTATATCCCTCAAGAGTCACGTTAGTTACACGAGCAATCAAAGTTCATACGAGTGTCGAGAGTGGCATTAAATAAATTTATCATAGTTTTGAACCAACAAGCCGATTAGAGGCGGCAAACCATTAAGCCGAATAAGGGTGGCAAACCATTAGTTTATAGTATGCCAAACGGGCAAATAAAACTATTTAGGCATAAGTTTCACAAAAACGTTCAATAAGAGTTCATAATAGTACCAAGAGTTCATAACAGTTCCAAAGTTCATTTAGATCTCATGTGTCCCCCAAAAATTATTTGAAAACAGTAAATAAAGTGGGGTTGTAACTCACGGTTTGCGAAGGATAGCACAAGAGAGAGAGAGTGGTCGGAACGGGTCGAAATGGGTCGGAATCACGGAATTCCTATAGAAATACCAAGATTTAATAAGTACCAATGTTTAGAACCTTGTTAGATAACGAAATATTTTTATTATAAGTGTTGGTTTTTGGTCTATCGAAAATCGGGCAGCGCTTCCGCGCCAAAATCATTAAGTCCAATTCAACACACTTTCCCGCTTAACAATTTATGTAACCAAAATTCATACATTTATACGAAACATAAAATGATGAAAACTTTTTCAAATAGTCCCTTTACATGTAAGTTTAGTTCTTTACAGATTACAAGACTCGGTTTGGTGTAATAAGCTCAAGGTTGCGTTTAGTGGCGAAAACAACCCATTTCCTAGAATATGGGTCCAGAATGCGCCGCATAAGGGTCCTTATGCGCCGCATTTGGACCTCAGATTTCTGGGAAATCCGTTTTGTTGCCGAAAATTCTAGTTTGGTGGTAGATTTCGACATGCATTCATAGATTCATATAAATACTTGATGTTTTATAGTTTCTTTTGAGTTTTTAGTCACAAATTCATGGATCTAAACATCCATTTCATGCAAACTCGTTTTTGTTCATAAATAGCCACAAATCTTTGTAAAAACTCATTTTTAGTTGTTGGATTGCACATGCAACAAGTATAAATTAAAAAGACAGAGGATTAAAAGGGTTTATACCGAGTAGAAATTGATTTGAAGATGGTTGAAGTGATTCCTTGGTGATTTTGACCCAAAATAGCATAGAACTCGATTTTTAACCAAGAAATGCATACCCCTTCCTCCTTGATTGATGAACGATTTGTGGTGTTTTTATGTGGTTATATTACTGGATTTTTGAAGTAAAAGTCACTAGAAGTTGATGGTGTGTGTGTGTGTTCTTGAAAGAACTAGTAGAGAGAGAGAGAGCTTAGTAGGTTGCTACACAACTCAACGCTGCCATTCCCGACATGATCGCTCAGATCACTGCCGGGATAAACCAGGGAAACCAGCAGCAAAACCACAACAACAACGGCAACAACAACAACGACCAACACAAAAACGAAAACCAAAACCAAACCAAGATCAAAACCCGAAACCGAACCAGCAAGGAAACCGCCTTGGTTACACTTACAAGGGCTTCATGGCTTGTAAGCCAAAGGAGTTTCACGGCACCACTGGTGTTGTAGGGAAACTCTCGTGGATCGAGAGTATGGAATCCGTCCTACACATCAGCGGCTGTACTGAAACCACAGACGAGCCCTATTGTGGTGGAACCTCGTGGTCCAAACCCAAGGACGGGGGACGACTTCAAGAAGCTCCTCATGGAGGAGTACTGCTCCAAAGGCGAAGTACAGAAGCTCGAGGCAGAGCTTTGGAACCAAAAGATGGTCGGCAACGACATCGACGGTTACACTTACCGCTTCTACGAGCTGGCTAGACTGGTGCCAAGGATGGTAACCCCGGAGGAGAACCGGATCGATCGATATATCTCCAATCTCTCTCCTGAAATCTGAGGAATGGTCATCTCCTCGGAACCACTAACAATCCCGAGCGCAATTTTCCTCGCGCACCGCTTGACAAACAACCTCCTCTCCTCACCGGCAACCGTCAAGAAAGAGGAAGATGACAAAAGGAAGGCTGATCACCAGCCGAGAAGAAGCGACCGAAACAAGAAATCCTGAACCACCCGCACCTCCAACCGGAACCCGAAATTACACTTGGAGACACGTCAAGTGTAACAAGTGCAACTACCACCACATCGGGAACTGCCCCGTGTGCTACAAGTGCCAGGAGGTGGGGCACTTCTCCAAATACTGCTCAAAAGGAACTAACAACCGAGGCAAGAAGCTGGTATGCATCGAATACTGTGACAACCCGTAAAAAAAATCTAGCTTCACACCGACTCAACTTTTTCAACAATTTTAATTAACTTGTATATGTTGGAATTTATGTACGATCGGTAGGTCAAACCATGCATGAAACGATAATTAATAACTACGTCTAAAACATATACGGATACCGCGAAAAGTTATACGGGGTTAAACTATTACGAAACACAAACATTTATACAACATAATTACTAGTCCAACATTTCATACATAAAAATGGTATTTTATGCACCACCTTTGCATTAAATAACATTGCATGCATGCGTATATGTATTAGGAAACTTCCACTAAACACCCTAGACATTCATATGCACTAAATACATCCTCTAAATAACAAAATCAAACCAACACCACCCCCTCCATGAAACTCACGGCCAAAAGATCCCAAAGAGGGTGTTTTTGTTGTTTAGTGTGGTCACATGGGTTAGCTAGATGACTTGTCTAGTTGATTTGGTGGTCACATGGGTTCTTACAAGACCACACCCCTTTCATTATTGAACTAAAATGTCCATACCACCATTAAATGCAAAACTAGATATTTTTCCAAAAAATACTTGGCATTTGTATGCTTGAAAACTTTCTCATTCACTTTAGTTGTGAAAACTCGTACACTCTCCCTCTTTCTCTCTCAAAAAGACCACCATTTGTTCTTGAAGTTTAAGAGTAAAGTTCTCCGACAAGATTCCTGCATAAGAGTACTAGTACGTAACCTAAACTCTTTTATTTCTTCTGACATATCATCATATCATATCATATAAACATATGTTATATATGCCTAAAACATAGGCCAAATAATAAAAGATTACAAAAATATGGTGAAATAGATGAAACGTTAAGTTATTTTGTTAATCGGAAAATTTATCAACTTGTTGACACTTTTTAACCACCTTACTCAAATGTTTTGGATAAATCATTTTAACCATAAAATACCTCTATGTTTTATGAATATTTCGACATAAAATTACCTTTGGATATGACAAAGTATTTAAAAGGTAATTTATACAAAAACATATTCAAAACAAAACACTTTCTGGACACCCGACCACCTTTTTATTAAATTGTAGTAAAATATTTCGAACCATAATGTGAAACCATTTCCATCTTAAAGATAACTCAAACGCGGTCGTTTCGATATAAGTTACATTAAAAACGGATAAAAATTGAGTGAGATATGCTAACTTAAAGTTAGCATAGACTTTGAGATAAACCCTAAAACCTACTCTGACCTTTTACTGAATAACGAACATTAGGAACTGATTACAAATGTGAGACCAAGGATATTTGAAAAATAACTCATAGACGGTCGTTTCAATATAAATTTCATCAAAATCGGTCAAGAAACGAACAAGTTATGATTCCTTAAAGTAGCTATAAACCTTAAAGAACATGCTGACTTTTCTTCATAAAAACTAACTTTTGAATAAACTTGATAGTATAATGATAACAAATTACTAAGGAAGCTTTGTATACAATGAATTCATCTCGATATTAGTTGTTGGATTTAAGATCTAAAGTGTCCTAGCTTCGCATGCGATTATAGAATGATCTTTCTTATATAATGGCCCGAACGGTGTTACTATATTACTATTAAGTCTCAAACCCAACAAAACCTACATCATGCATACTTTTGTTTTTCCCCTTTCATGTGCATTGGACTAGAATTATGAAACTTAATTTCAAAATAATTTAGGTCAAGGTTAGACCTACTCGGATACTCGATTGGCTCGAGCCTTACACACACGTTAGCTTACGTACCTTTATATACGCTCACGGACTTAAGGTGAGTTCATAGCCCCACTTTTTACTTGTTTTTATAACATACTTGGGGTGAGATTACATGCTCTTTTACTTATGGACACAAGTACTTAAAACCTTTACTAGTTGCCTAAGTTACCACTAAGCCAAAGAAAATTCCCTTATCATGAATCGCTAGTTAAGGACTTAAGCGCGATGGTATTGGATAGATCTATTAGGGTTTTACAACCCTCACCCAACGGCTAGACGATGTAACCCACGTCAACCACAACTAACTCGTGGAATCGAGTAGGGTGATTTACTTTTGAAACGATATATATTATTTGGCTATAACATAGGAATACTTATGGGTTAAGGAACTTTGTTACGCTTCGATGTCATGAGCTTAGGTGCAACTGTAAGACTTTACTTAAATGGAAATCTTGTGGTCGCCTTTATTACTAAACTAAACCTATGAATTAACCAATTTTATGTGGACTTTAGCATGTATGTCTCAGGTGCTTAGTCGAATGGGCTTTCGACGGAGGGATTTTGGGATATGACAGAGTCGCATATTTCAAACTCACGCTTTTGGGAGATTTCCCTTTCATTACTTATTTTCTTTTAAGTTATGTAATGTAAATCTTTGTTTTGTGAACTCTGGTAACACTTTTCCTTAATCATGTAAAACTCTTATTTTCAATATTAATGAATGTATGTTTTTTTTTAAATCACTCATATAGAGGTCGTTCGCCTATATATCATTGTTATCTGGGACCCATGAAGTCAACACCTCGAGTCTCGGGAACAAGAGATTTGGGGGTGTGACAGATTGGTATCAAAGCTCTGGTTATAGCGAACTAGGTTGCATTAAAACTCCTAGCCTATAACTATGTTATACAAAAAACTGCTTCCGTACTACTGTACTTTTATACGTTGATTATTTAAGACTATTTGGGCCTTGTCACAACATGTCTACCCCTCACTACATCATACTGTCCGACTCTGAGGACGAGTACCCCCCTTATACCTATTGTCGGCCTATCTGGCTTCGACTCCGATATAGATATGGACATTTCCTCATCCATGTTAGGATCATCTGTCACTCCAAATTTCTCACCTACATCTGACGACGAGATCGTCACCAATCCCGCATCGATCGTCGATGAGCCGATGGAGACTGACCCCTCCGAGGAGGAGGAGGAGTAGCCTAGCGAAGAGGAGCTTAGCGATGAGGATCCCAGTGAGGATTAGATCGAGAACACTACCACTCTGATATCGCTCGATTATACGCATATTCTTTCGCGATATTTGTTATGTTTTTCTGTCAAAACTTAATGGATAGACCCATATTTCTTAATTTTGTGTAAAGTTTATGTTTTAGGTGTTTAAACATGTTTGGAGTGAAAAAGAATCATTTTGGGACTAAAAGATGCAGGTGATAGTAAAACGGATGTATCGGGAGCATACGGACTCGAAAAGACCTACGGTCAGCGCCAAAACGACCGCAACGAAACAATCTACAAAACTGTAGGTTCTGACCCCTGAATGCGCCGAATTCAGGGGGTAATGCGCCGTATTCCTTGCCCAACAGTTATACATATCGTTTTTCAATGCTATTGAAGGGAGGAGGTGAAAGGTTTTTGCTTAGCAGCTTCTTAAGGACGATTTTACAACAACACACACTATCTTTACATCTTTTTGGAGCCTCATAATCAGTCCCAAATCATCAAATAATCATTACATAATCCTTGGAGATCATCAATCGTTGTAGTTTTAGTTTATTTTGGAAGAATCATTGATCGTATTTCATTTTCTCTTTGGATATTTTAACAAGACATTTCATCGAATACCTGGTATGAATATCATTTTCTTTTATAATTTGTCTTTAATTTCTATTATGAGTGAGTAGTTAAATAATACTTGTTTGGATTGGAAACTAAATTATATGATTGGAGTTTTTGGGATATTTGTTTGAGGTTGAATGTTTATGTTTGCTTAATCGAAGAACCATTAGGGTTTAAATTCTTAATATTGTTAGATAACTTATATTCATGATTTGATTAAGAACTTTAGTATTTGAAAAGAGCTTTAGAACTTGATTGATGAATTGAACGAAATAATCAACCGGTCTATAGTTGATTTGAGGTTTAGGATATTCGAAAGGAATCTTAACGAGTAATCAAACATTTAGATTAAAACTTGAATGTTAGTTGTAATTAGGTTCATATCATTATCAAAGTCATTTTATATAAAACGTAAGTAAGGTGTTGGTGACAAACACATTTTGTAGGTATTCGAAAGGAACTTATAATAACTTATTACACGTTTTACGAAAAGGTTAATCGGTCTATAATTAATCTAAAATTATTAGTATTCGAAAGGAACTGGTAATATAATGATTTGATAAACTGAATTTGATTTTAGCTAAAGAAACTATTCGAAAGGAAGTCTTATAAGATTAAGTCGAGTATATAAACTTGTTGCTTAATGACTTAGATGTTTAAGGTTTCTACCGTATTCGAAAGGAACGGTGTTTCGTTTTAGATGTCTAAAGTTAGATCGGCATTCGAAAGGAATCGTGTTATAACATTCGAAAGGAATCGTGTTAATTCAACCAAACAACCCAAAATGACAATCGGATAACTAGAAACCAATCCAAACGAGTGTTTTTCCCATATCTTAATTTATCACAAAACGATACTTGTCACTTTTAGTTAATTCAGAAAACCCAAATTGTTACGTGTTACTTGTTATTTTAAACTATTATCTCAATTATAAATAGTCCCCGTGATCGAACCCGAAATTTGCCCAAACTTTACTACGATCGATAAGGGTACACTGCCCGGTGTCGTAGTCTAGACCAAGCTTATTTTGGGAAAACTAGATTTCGCACATCACACTCCTACCCCTGTTGTCGCACCACCCACTGCTCCATCATACCCACCCTTCTTCTACAAGAGGCGTGGTAGCAGAGCACTAGCCCATGCCACGACTAGGAAGTCCGTAAGACTACCCCGACAGGAGATTACTGAGCCTATTGATGATACCCGTATTTTCTACACCGATATTTACTGAGACACCACTACTCCTGTTCCACACATCACTACTTCCATCCCTACTACTGCTACTACTATTACTACTACTACCTCTGCGATTCCCATCCCCACTACGAAACCTATTACCACCACTACCCCAACACCACGTACGGTCTCTGACTCCCGTCGCCAGGATTAGCTACACACTACTCTCCCAAGATGGAGAGATCAGGAGAATGTTCCCATCACATATGAGATAGGGGAGTCATCATTTGCCCCATCCATGGCTTCGAGTTTTCCGCTCTTGGTAGCACGCTTGGTGCACCAGGAACGTGATCAGCAGAGGCTCGAGGAGGATTTCGGGAGGTATACCTCTTGAAATAATGCTGCCATTAGGGAGCATTTCGTTTCAGTCCGAGGGGATGCTCATTTGACAGAGCAGGCTCCGGGGTCTTTACATTCACAGCTAGTCGAGGCACAGCACGACAACGCTATACTGTGATCACGTGTCGAGGCAGCTGAGAGGCACTCGATTGAGTTTTCACACCGTATTGAGGACCTGGAGAGTACGTTGGGTGGTGGAGGCAGTACTTCACATGGAGCATCTGCTAGTGGACGACCAGGTCATCCACATATATAGTATAGGATTTAAACCTACTAGGATGGGTTGTGCCCAACTTTTGTTGTACTTTGTACTTGAACTACAATGGGTGTACTTATAAACCCATTTTTATTGTTTTTCTAAACACGATGTACTCAAGATGTAACAGTACAATTTGGTTTTAATCTACTATGTATTGATGTTTGACTTGTGTTTGGTATGATTGCATGTTTATTACTGCTTATATGTCGTGTATGTGTGGTTGATGCTATGTTTGGATGTTATAATTTGTTTTGAAGAATTATGCCACCAAAGAGTTACACAAGGAAAACCAGGAACTCACGAAACCCAAACCCTGATGACACAGAAGCTATCATAACTCAGCTAGTAGCAAATGCTATTGCTGCTTATGTAGCTACCACGCAAGCACCAATGGTGGGGCGGGAACCAGCAATACAGCTGGAGGGGATGAGAACACCCACCGTGGATGTTCTTACAAGGAATTCATGAACTATAAACCCAGTACTTCAATGGTACCGAGGGAGCTATCGGACTTCTCCGATGGTTTGAGAAGCTGGAATCTGTATTCCGCATTTGTAACTACAATGACGCAAACAAGGTCAAGTATGACAACCCGTAAAAAAATCCAGGTTCACACCGACTCAACTTTTTCAACACTTTTACTAAACCTGTATATGTTTTAATTTATGTACAACCGGTAGGTCAAACCATGCATGAACGATAATTAATAACTACGTCTAAAACATATACGGATACCGCGAAAAGGTATACGGGGTTAAACTATTACGAAAAACAAACATTTTTACAACATAATTACTACTCCAACATTTCATACATAAAAATGGTATTTCATAGACCACCTTTGCATTAAATAACATTGCATGCATGAGTATATGTATTAAGAAACTAACACTAAACACCCTAGACATCCATATACACACAATACATCCTCTAAATAACAAAATCAAACAAAAACCACCCCCTCCATGAAACTCACGGTCAAAAGGGCCCAAAGAGGGTGTTTTTGTTGTTTAGTGTGGTCCCATGGGTTAGGTTGATGACTTGTCTAGTTGATTTGGTGGTCACATGGGTTCTTACAAGACCACACAATTTTCACTATTGAACTAAAATGTCCATACCACCATTAAATGCAAGACTAGATATTTTTCCAATAAATACTTGGCATTTGTATACTTGAAAACTTTCTCATTCACTTTAGTTGTGAAAACTCCTACACTCTCCCTCTTTCTCTCTCAAAAAGACCACCATTTGTTCTTGAAGTTTAAGAGTAAAGTTCTCCTACAAGATTCTTGCATAAGCATACTAGTAAGTAACCTAAATTATTTTATATCTTCTTACATATCATCATATCATATCATATAAACATATGTTATATACGCCTAAATATATTCCAAATAATAAAAGATTAAAAAAATATGGTGAAATAGATGAAACGTTAAGTTATTTTGTTAACCGGAAAATTTATCAACTTGTTGACACTTTTTAACCACCTTACTCAAATGTGTTGGATAAAAATCATTTTAACCATAAAATACCTTTGTGTTTTATGAATATTTCGACATAAAACCGTTACCTTTGGATATGACTAAGGATTTAAAAGGTAATTTATACAAAAACATATTAAAAACAAAACACTTTCGCGACACCCGACCACCTTTTTATTAAACTGTACTAAACTCTTTCGAACCATAATGTGAAACCACCTCCATCTTAAAGATAACTCAAACACGGTCGTTTTGATATAAGATACATTAAAACGGATAAAAATTGAGTGAGATATGCTAACTTAAAGTTAGCATAGACTTTGAGAAAAATCCTAAAACCTACTCTGACCTTTTACTGAATAACGAACATTAGGAATTGATTACAAATGTTAGACCAAGAATATTTGAAAGGTAACTCATACACGGTCGTTTCAGTATAAGATTCATCGAAATCGGTCAAGAAACGAACAAGTTATGACTCCTTAAAGTAGCTATAAACCTTAAAGAACATGCTGAGTTTTCTTCATAAAAACTAGGGAGCTTTGTATACAATGAATTCATCTCGATATTTTGTAGTGCCGAGTTGTTGGATTTACGATTTAGTGTGTCCTTGCTCCGCATTCGATTATAGAATGATCTTTGTTATATAATGGCCCGAACGGCGTTACTATATTACTATTAAGTCTCAAATCGAATAAAACCTACATCATGCATACTTTTGCTTTTCCCCTTTCATGTGCATTGGACAAGAATTATGAAACTTAATTTCAAAAAAATTTAGGTCAAGGTTAGACCTACTCGGATACTCTATTGCCTCGAGGCTTACACATATGTTAGCTTACGTACCTTTATATACGCTCTCGGACTTAAGGTGAGTTTTTACTTGTTTTTATAACATACTTGGGGTGAGATTACATTCTCTTTTACTTATGGACACAAGTACTTAAAACCTTTACTAGTTGCCTAAGTTACCACTAAGCCAAAGGAAATTCGCCTATCATGAATCGTTAGTTAAGGACTTAAGCGCGATGGTATTGGATAGATCTATTAGGGTTTGACAACCCTCACCCAACGGCTAGACGATGTAACTCACGTCTACCACAACTAACTCGTGGATTCGAGTAGGGTTCTTTACTTTTGAAACTATATATGTTATTTGGCTATAACATAGGAATACTTATGGGTTAAGGAACTTTGTTACGCTTCGATGACATGAGCTTAGGTGCAAGTGTAAGACTTTACTTAAACGGAAATCTTGTCGTCCCCTTTATTACTAAACTATACCTATGAATTCACTAAATTTATGTTGACTTTAGCATGTATGTCTCAGGTGCTTAGTCGAAAGAGCTTTCGACGGAGGGATTTTGGGATACGACAGAGTCGCATATTTCAAACACAAGATTTTGGGAGATTTCGCTTGCATTACTTATTTTCTTTTAAGTTATGTAATGTAAATCTTTGTTTTGTGAACTCTGGTAACACTTTTCCTTAATCATGTAAAACTCTGATTTTCTATATCAATGAATGTATGATTTTTTTAAAAACGACTCATATAAAGGTCGTTCGCCTATATATCATTGCTATCTTGGACCCATGAATTCGACACCTTGAGTCTCGGTAACACGAGATTTGGGGGTGTGACAAATGCAGAAGTAACAAACAATTCCGGAATGCCTGCCCCAAGCTACAAAACGCCCAACCAAATCAGGGCGGGAAAGGCCGCGGTCGTGCATTTGTAATCACAGCCGAGGAAGCCAGACATTACCCGAATGTAGTAAGGGTACGTTTTCAGTGAACAACCATTATGCCTCAATACTATTTGATTCTGGAGTCGATAAAAGCTTCGTGTCCTTAGAAATTAGACCCCTTATCAAATTAGGATCTAAAGTTCTTAAGGATAGCTTCACCATAGAATATGCTAATGGGCAAGAGTTTGAAGCTAAAGATGTAAGCTTAGGATGTTCAATGTGCCTAGCGGATAAGATTTTCCCCATTGATCTGATTCCCATTGAGCTGAAAAGCTTCGACGTCATCGTTGGAAGGGACTGGTTATCTCGTTTCCGAGCCGAGATCGTCTGTTTCGACAAATTTATCCGAATACCCCTCTCAGGCGGCGAAACCCTCATTGTACAGGGAGACAAGCGTGGACAACAACTCCGTATAGTATCAATTCTGAAAATGCGCAATTACCTCGAGAAGGACTGCGATGCTTTCTTAGCACACGTTGTCGAACGTAAACCCAAGGAGAAACGCATGCAAGACATCCCCGTAGTCAAGGATCATCCAGAGGTCTTTCCAGAGGATTTACCCAGGCTACCGCCACCCGACAAGTGGAATTCCGAATTGACCTCGTTCCTGGCGCAGCTCCGGCTGCCAAGACACCGTATCGTCTGGCACCACCCAAAATGCAAGAACTCTCTGAACAGCTGCAGGAACTTCTAGATCATGGTCTAATTCGTCCTAGTACGTCCCCCTGGGGAGCCCAAATCCTCTTCGTGAAAAAGAAATACGGATACCCGCTCCCTCGAATCGATGATATGTTCGACCAGTTTCAAGGCGTAACTTACTTCTCAAAAATCAATCTCCGTTCAGGGTATCATCAAGTTCGAGTCATTGAACCCGATATTCCAAAAACCGCTTTCCGAACTCGCTACGGGCATTACGAATTTCTCGTTATGCCATTCGGTCTGACCAACGCACCAGCGGTGTTCATGGATCTGATGAACAGGGTGTGTAGACCGTATCTGGATAATTTCGTGATCGTATTCATAGATGAAATCCTCATCTACTTACGGAACAAGCAAGATCACGCAAAGCATTTGAAACTCATTCTAGAACTCCTTAGGGATCAGAAGTTGTACGCCAAATTCTCGAAATGTGAATTCTGGCTCCGAGAGGTACACTTCCTTGGTCATGTAATCAACCAAGAGGGGATTCATGTAGACCCATCAAAGATCAAAGCGATTGAGAAATGGCAAGCTTTAGATTACGATCGTTATTTGTAACAAATGTTTATTTATCAAAATGTAGGTAATATGTCCGTTTTAAATAAGTATTTGACATTTTTGATTGCGTTGGCGTCTTTGAGTCGAAAGACGATATTTTATCGATATATGTTACTTTTATGTATTTTAGTATGTTTATACAAGTGTGTAGAGTTTGTTAGAAACATAACATGAAATCGGAGGCTTTAAAGCGACAATTTACGGAACAAAACGGAAATTTTGCTGGAAACAGGCCCGTTGCGTCGTCCTGGCATCCAGGACGGCGCACATGTGCTATTTCCAGCAAACATCGTTTTGATGTTTTGCCGAAATCCGTTCGCTTAACGACTTTTTGGTTAAAACGCTTACTGTTAATACGTTATACTATGTTCCAAATACATTTACCAAGTGTTACGTATATGTAAATATATCATTTTTCATACTAATACATACAATATGTTAATTTTGGTAATAATCTCATCTTTATGTATTTTAGTCCAAATCTTTGTCCACAACCAAATTATCCACAAATGTTGGTCTAATATATTATTCCTAACCATTTTCAAGGCTATAACCGAAATATATATGTGGAAAATAATAACGAAATACATAAAAAGGATGAATATGGAAAAATATCGATTTTTACCGAATAACAACCGCAAGATCTTAAGCTTGAGAGATGGATAATCCGAAAGCAACTTTTAGTGGTGTGTGGATGAAAAATAAACAGCTCCAAAACACAAATAAATCCACCATTAGTTTAGATCTTAACATGCAAGATGATCAATAACGTTTTCGGAGAGATTTTCGGTAAAAAGTTAACTTACCAAGTTCAAGGAAATTTCTCTTCAAGAAAAGCTAGATGGATCTTCCCAAATGAAAAGTAATATGATAGACAATAACTTGGAATGCAAAAGAAAATAACATGTGTTAGAATCTCCAACAAAAGAAGAAGATTTATGGAGGAAAATGGAAGAAAAGTGAAGAAAAACTTAAGAAAACTTTACCAAAGGTTGCTGGAGATCAAAAGGAAGTTGTTTCTTTGATGATTCTAGGCTTGAATCCTTCTTCCAATATTTGTTTTTAAGTGTCAAAGTTTCTGGTATTGTGAAGTATTTTGAGAGAGAAATGAGAGAAAAAGCAAAGGAAAATGATGGGAAAAATGAGAGAGAGAGAGAGAGAGAGAGAGAGAGAGGTTTGTAGGTGATTTTTGATGATCACAAATGAGTTTGTGAGGTTAAGGATGACCCCAATGGACTCTCCTCTGCCCACTTTACAGGTCTTACACGTTTGGGAGGAGTGCCCAACAAGAATTCATGCAAAAATGAGTCACACAAAACACAACAAAATATTCTGCCCAACAGGGGTGTGCTGCGCACAAGTGACCTGTGCTGCAACACACACATGTGCTGCGCACAGGGTGCCTTGTGCTGCAGCACAAGACCAAAATTCAGGATTTTCCATTTTTGTTGTTCGCGATCGTTAAGCCTTTTCGTTCGTCGAAAGTTCCCGATTCTTTTTGCGTTGAACTTAGGAAAGTTCATACTTTGATTTAGTTTATATTAGGTTCATTTAATATTATATTTTCACTTTCGATTTCGAGATACGCACGATTTCGGTAAAGAATAAATATGAGCAAAATCACGATATCTCGAGAATAAAGAATAGGATAACCGACAAATTGGGCATAAACCTCCTAACTTATAATTATTAGGATACTAACTAATTGGCACTTAGATAGAATACTATTATTACGTCTCAGGGGACGAACCAGCAAATACAGAAAACCCGATACTCAATAACAGTAAATCGTGAGCAAAACAAAGCGAAATACAAGGGTCGAAATCAATTGCGAATAAAATATAAATAATGACGGTAACTGAAGTACCTCAAATAGACGGGACGTCACACTATGGTCAAGAGATTCAGCCCCCAAGGCCACTAACACCCCCTTTTACTCCTCTCTTTTCTCTCATAACACACACTACAAAGACACACAAACTTTTCTCTCTAACACTCTCAAAGTTCCAGCCACATATTTCAAAGGAAATCTCATAAAAACACACTAAAATCACCTTCTAAAAACGTTCTAATAATCAAGGGTAGCAAGGAGTATTCATCCTTTGTGTCAAGAAAACGTTTTTCATCCATTTGAAGCTAGAATCTCTAACATATCATCATCCATCCATTTCTATCCGGTAAAAACTCTTCTATTTGTTATTATTACTCACTAAACTCATTGCATGTAAGATCAAGTATATAAAAACATGTTTTTGTGAAGTGTTATAACCATTTACATACAAAAACGAGTTTTTATATATCATTACTTAGATCTTAGTTTTTGTGGTTAAAAAGTTGATATAAACTATTAAAATGATGTATTTTGAAGTTTATACCGGTTCCATGTTAAGATTTAACATTAAAATAGTCGTTTTTGGAACAAAAACGATTTTTGGGAAGAACATGTCAGTAGGGGTGCCGCCCTCCTTGACCTGGGTTGCGCACCTGGCTGCTGACAGCTCCTGAAAATCTTCTAAACGCTTTAAAAATTGTCACCTTGAACTCATTCTTTCGAAACTTAAAATGTGGAACTATAATATGTCTAAACTTGTGTTTAAGGTGACTATTTGAACGTATAGACATTGTATTTGTGTTTTTGAATATATGAAATTTTTGGCATAAAAATTGTAAGCAGGAAAGTGTTGAAAAATTTGGACTTAAAAATTATAGCGCGGAAGCGCTGCCCGATTTTCGTTAGAACTTAAAACAACCTTTAAAACTAAAGCATTTTCGCTGACTAATGATTATATAATTTAATAAATTATATAACTTACTCGAAACTTGGTATGCTCTAGGCCTTATTTGATTCCGACGCGTTCGATTCCTTTCCGCACGAGCTTTACTCTTCGCAATCCGTGAGTTACTTCCCCATTTTTATTATTGTTTTGTATAACTCTTTTTGGGGGAAACATGAGAATCAAACTTTTTATGAACTTATATGTGTATGCTTTTATTTGCCACACTCGGCACTCTTAAAAACTTATGATTGATTGTATTACACGAAATCGCCACACTCAGAACCTCCATTGACTCTTGATGAGAATATAACAGCTCGTAAGTGCCTACTATCAGTTTTAAATCAAATTAGTGCCAAGTTTTCGTTACACACTATTAGCGTTGCTTAAGCCGTCTAGAATTATGGGTATCGATACTTAGGAAATAACCGTTCCTTACTTAGGTGGCAATCTAAGTACATATTCTAGTTCAATTTTCCTCGTAGATAGTGCGGGGAAGGGGCCTCACGGTTGGTTAATTGGTTTAGTTATGCCAAGAGGTTAAATACAATATTCCAATCAATAGTTTTCTTTTACGCATATCTTTGCGCGTATATATTTAGAGATATACGATTCCGCAACCATCTTTTTAAGTATTGCTATACTTGTCGTAAATCATTTTTAGTCGAGGACTAGAAAACTGTATATCGCTCACTACTTTATGTAGTTGACATTTTTTTCTCATGTTTTCAGGAAACCAAGTGTAAGGACTCGACGTGCATAGCTTTTGGACGGGTCAGGCAAGTCACGTGCACCATGAATCGGGAGAAGACCTTGTTTATTATATTGGGAATGTTGTTGAAATGTTTACTTATGTACTTTAATTGCAATGAAATGTTAAACACTTGGTTATTTTGAAATTGTAAACGTTTTATTCCTTAATACAAATGACTTTAAACCGTTTAAATTTTCTATGACTCGTGTTATGATATCGATGCTCTCTTCACCACCTGTGTTTCCGCTTTAGGGGTGTGACAGTATTTGTCTGAGTGTGACAACCGTCACTCTTCCGACTCAGGTTAGTCTAGTATGCCGTCAACTCTTACCGAGTTTACAGAAAACTTTTTACCAAGAGTTCTTTACATTTTACTTATGTGTGATTATTACTTTGACATGTGTTTGTATCCTATATGTTATGTTATCGTGTTAGTTAGGTGCACAATAGTTAGTTCCCACTAGACGAGCTCCTAGATATTTTAACTAGAAACTTTCAGATTTCGTAAACTTACTATTTTTTTATATTCGATAAGCATTATTAAAAATTTTGAGAACTTCCGAGTTCAAGAATATCTATGTTTTATTTTAATAACACTTCATATCTAAATTCATCCGATAACCTTCGCGAGTCAATTTTAACTTATGTCTTTTTGCTTGTGGGTGAGCCATAGTTCAAGACGTATGGGTTAAGTCGTGTTACTGCAACCGAGCCCAGGATCATATTACTTAACCTAGCCATACATTAGTAGTGTGTTAACCATGCTAATCTAACCTAATCCTTTTTACACTACACAAATACAAACCCTAATCTTGTTGTCTCTTCTCTAATCCGATGTCGTCATCTATTCGAACTTCGTTTGAATTGAAACAAACGTGTAGATCTAGATCTTTCAAAGAAGTTGCGGATCAACACTTTCATATCACAAGGTTTTGTGAATAACAGTTTATGCATATGAATATGAATAAGAATGAATAATCAAGAACAGAAACAGTTTTCCACCAACTACCGATTATATTTTGATCAAAAATATAACAGATATTTACAAAGATATCAGGATCAAGGACATCGTGATCTTGTGGCTTAACCTAGTTTTTCTAGGTTTACATCACCATGCACTTTTTATGCATTCACTCATCTATTTTTCTCTATGCATGTATCAAGGTTTTATAACCTTGTTTCTAACAAACTCCTACGAATTCGTAGGAATAATAATTACAAAGATTTGATATCTTTGTAACCTTCCTAGAATATCCCCCTTTTCTAAGGTAACAAATCCCTATAATAATGATAAAGATAATTACAAATAAGAATAAAATCTAATCATATATTATCCTAAATCAATCTTTATCTTCTCAACAGTATTAAATCTTTATAAGGCAGTAGTAACTGAGTTGCGGTAGTAACCAAGTATTGGTTGCAGTAACTGTGCAGTAGTAACTTGTATGAACAGGAGTAGCTTGTATGAGCAGTAGAAACTTCTATGAGCAGTAGTAACTTGTATGAGCAGTAGAAACTTCTATGAGTAGTAGTAACCATTACTTAGTCTTTTTTCAATATAAATCAGCAACTCCAAAACTACTATTTCTTCACCGTTATCAGTTCATATTTTGTATAATCAAATCAAAAATATGGATAATTAATTATCCCAACATCCGCCACCCTCACACCCTACCTTGGCAGCCGACTCATTCAATCTCAATCACCATCGAGCATGCCTTTTCCCTCACTGAATTCACCTTCATAAGAAGCAAGTCAATCAAGGTAATGTGTTTTTGTTCTTGAGAGTTGTTTAATCCGAAACCCTAATCAGGTGTCTTTCTAATCTTCCACCACAAACAATCTTGCAGCCGTTTGTTGTTCACCTTCATCATCATCATCTAGCCTCTCATTTGCAGCTCTGAATTTGTCAATCTTGTAGCTGTCATCAAAAGGTATCGTGTTATAATCCTTGTGTGTTACTCTAGTCGAAGAAAACCTAATCTTCTTGTTTCATTTCGGATTTCTTTCTTGGATTCAGCCACCGGTCAAGACAAGTTAAGCCTTGGATCATCTCGTTTGTAATCTGTTCGTATTCATCATCATCAAGAAGGTTGGTCTTTCGTGTTGTTAATCGTTTATGCAATTATGTTTCTATGGTCGTTTCTATACATGTATATGTGTATAATATTCAAATTTCTTAATCTAATCTGCATTTCATGTTGGTGTAACTGGATTCGTTGTAAACTGAGTTTGGATTGTGATGGATCATGCAGATTGTTGTCTTCTCATTGATCGGGTTTTCAACAGATTTTAATCACACGATTTCAT
Source organism: Senecio squalidus (assembly GCA_910822075.1). NCBI lineage: Eukaryota > Viridiplantae > Streptophyta > Magnoliopsida > Asterales > Asteraceae > Senecio > Senecio squalidus. The sequence goes on along the minus strand of CAJVGC010000065.1, from coordinate 32,268,597 downwards.
CATATACGTATGGTACACCTTAACCGATCCTTGCAATTCAAATTCTAGTTTCTGTTTTGATACATTACTAATCGATTGAACTATTGTGGTAATCTTATAATATAATCTCGAACTGGTTTTCAAAAATTCAGATTTAGTGAGATTTAATTGATCGGGTCATAATCGAGCTATAGGCAAACTAAAGCAAATCGTTTTTGTTAATTCAATCGTGTAAGTACATATATACATTTGCCGATTCTTGGTTGTTTATGTATGTGTAATTACAAACTGATTTGTGTTTTTTGTCTTGGTGATCACGACTGATGTTGGGCAGCTCGTAGTGTTGTCCTATTGTTTGCTTTGCTTGTAACGGTGTCCGTTTGTGACAGTCGTCTAAAATTCAGGTTAGTTTTGTATTCCTTATCCTCGAAATAATCTATTAGTGCTCTTATTTATTCTTAGACCGTAAACGTTTGTGTCTCGGAATCGGAACCGGATCAATAATCGAATCCTAATACCAAGAAAACACAAAATGAACTTGCCTAAGTTCAATACATAACCATCGTAAACTCTAAACAACGCAAACGCATAACGATAACGCAAATTTAAAACAAACTTTAGCTGGATCAACAATTCAGACGGCGGCTGAAAATTTTCAGTCGCATGCTGAGGTCCAGCCGGCGGCTGAAAGGTCAGATCAACTACCAACTTTGTTCCACTAACATTGTGAGTCATCAAAAAACGTGTCAAGAAGCTTACACCTGTCCTAATGCATGTCATAACCCTTTTAGTCAAGTAAATGAGCCACTTAAAGCTCATGCATAATCCCTTTTGTTCTTTCCAACATCACCAACTCAATTTCATTTTCTTTCCCACTCACATTTGCAAAAACACACACACACCGAAAAACTCTCTCAACACATCCATATTTCCAGCAACTTTCAAGAGAAAACTCCATCAAAAAATCATAACAAATCGTCACTTTCATCAAGATTAGCTAGAGCTTTCATCCACCTTGGTTGCATACACCATTTTCTACCGTTTTGGAGCCGAAATCACCATCAAGAACACTCTAAATCATCATCAATTCACATTTACTTGGGGTAAAAATCACCTATATTTACTTTCCTACACGAATTTTTTATGGTGATTAACATAAGAAAACAAGTTTTTATAAATTTATACATAAATCTTTATACATATTGTTCTTAAGATAACAAAGTTGTTATTTGAGAATATTTATAAATACTTTTATGTTTTATCACTTGCATGTTTAAATCCACCATCAAAAGTATAAGTTTTACAACATAAACATACCTAAATATCGCTAAAATATCAAAACATTGAATCTGGTTACGGCCTTTCAGCCGGCGGCTAAAATAATTCAGCCACAGGCTGAACCCTGGACGGCGGCTAAGATAATTCAGCCGCAGGCTGAATCTCGCTGATAACACAAACTTGGCATTTTAACGTATCAACGATAAAGATCGACGAATGTATAATGTTTTTACAGTTTAATAATATGTTTCAACATAATGTTAGTAAAACAATATACGGTTTGGAACATAATGATAAGTTGTTAAGATTGGATAACTAAATTACCATGTCGTTGATATATTGTTACTTAATGTTTTGATTTGAGCGGAAAAGTGTGGTGAATTTTGGACATAAATTTTATAGCGCAGAAGCACTGCCCAAATTTCGTTAGACATAATCACAAAAAAAAATAAGAATACTTACCCGAAAACTTGGTATATTCTAGGATTTCATTGATTCCGGCAGCTTCCGAGTACAACCCGCACACATTTACACCTTCGCAAACCGTGAGTTACAACCCCTCTCTTTTCACTATTTTGAACAATTTTTGGGGGAAACATCAGAAACAACCGTTTTATGAACTTATATGCGTATGTCTTTTACTTGATACATTTATGAACTGAACGATTGAGTGTATGTCTTTTAAACGCCATGAAACCGACATCTTTATTGACTCTTGATAGGAATATAGCATACCGTAAGTGCCTACTATCAGTTTTAACATAAATTAGTGCCCACGTTTTCATTACACACTATTAGCTTGTTTAAGCCTTTTAGTATATGGGTTTCGATACTTAAGGAAGGACTGTCCCTCATTTAGGTGGCAGCCTAAGTACATTATACTATACTCATGCGTTGCTCCTCGTAGATAGTGCGGGGAAAGGAGCCTCACGCTCGGTTAATCGGTTTGTGTGAACGCTTACCGCTATATTATGTCAAGAGGTCAATGTCTCTACACAATCAATATTTTTCTTTATACGCATATTTTTACACATATATAGACATATACGGAGGCGAATATCATATCTTTCACGTATATAGATATATACGAAGCCGAAAAACATCTACACAAGTATATATATATATATATATATATATATATATATATATATATATATATATATATATATATATATATATATTATCAAGCATAGAACCGCTTTATTTCTGTTGAGAAATACATCAGATATATACTTAGTCGAAAACCATTTTTAGTCGAGGACTATAAAACTTTAACTCACTCACTACTTTTGTAGTTGACTCTTTTTCTCATGTTTTCTAGAAACGCAATGTAAGGACTTGAAGTGTATCATTTTGGTCTCGAGTCAGGCAAGTAATGTAATCAAGAATTGGGAAGACCTTATTTAATATTCTAGATGTCTTATGAAGTTTTTACATATGTTATTTTGGTTGTGATGTAATGCTAAAATACTTGGTTATTTTTCAAACTAACTAAACGCTTTTTATTTCAAATGACTTGAAAGTCGTTTGTATTCATTATATCTCGTGTAACGATATCTTTGCTCTTCACATCTCGTGTTTCCGCTTTAGCGGGGTGTGACATCATCAAGTTTGGAAATCAAACCGTTGCGATTCTAGGTATAAAACCCTATCTTTGCTACTTTGTTTTGTTCATTGTTATGTAATCATTTGGTGAAACTTTGTGAAATGTTTTTGAATTGTCTATAACTCGTGCTATTTTGTTTGATCTTCACCTAAATCTTGCCTTTACGTTTGTAACTTTAATCGGAACAATACCCTAACTTATTAAACGTTTGGACAGTTTTTGAGTTTATATTTTGGTCTGTCTTCTTCAGTGTTTAACTCTGTTTTGGTAATGAATTATAATATGTGACCTGCCAGAATATTGTAGGTCTTGATATCAGGTTTTTTAAAAGGTAAGACTCATTGTCTAAATTTTTACAGAACTTAATAAAAGTGCAAAATAATAACAGGGCGTCTAATCTGAATTTTTTGAATACTTTACTAGGATTTAATAATCGACTTTGTGTAACCACTTAGACAAACTTGAACAGAATTTAAATGGTTTATTACTGGTTTATAAAAGGTTTAAAGAGTCTTAAAAATGTTTATCTTGTTTACATATAAATTATACGACTTTGAAACGTGTTAAAACTCAACTTATGTAAAACCATACTTTTGGACAGATTGTTTGATCAGTTTTGTCTTGACCATATTGTATTCATAACAAACTCTTTTGTATCAAAATCTTAGTCTAAAACGTAGCCCTATGAGTCTACTCTTCAAATATATCTTATTCATCGTCTAACTCTTCCTAGAACTCTTCATATTTCAGTTTGAACGAACATAGGTATTCGCTGAAAATTGTGTCGGTTTATCTAAAGTCTAAAACTCGTTAACCTCATTCTCATCATTGTTATTACCTTTATCTAGGCGAGCTCTAGGACTTGTTGGGGATGTTATTTGTGAGATACATACTTTCTTACATATACACACTATTCACATAGTTCGGGTAGTTATCTCTTTGCTCGATAAGGTGAGTTCATCGCCCCTACTTTACTATTGTTTACGTTTTTTATAAATCGGGGGAAAGTAAAGCTCAACCAAAACTTTTTTTGAGAAAAATGATTTAAGAGAAACAAATTATAGTTCCGTACTTACCTGTGACAACCCACAAAAATCCAGGTTCACACCAACTCGACCTCCTAAACAATTAGTATATGTTTTTTTTTCAATTATGTACGACCGGTAGGTCACACTATACATATGTGATGCTTAATGACTATATCTAAACATATACGGATACCGGAATTAGATATACGGGATTCACCTTACGTAAACGTATACATTTTTACAACTATATTTCTAGTCCAACATGAAAGGTATAAAACCCTAACTTTACATTCATCATCCTTGCATGGATTGTTGCATGCATGTAGTATAAGTTACCAAAACTTGCATAAACCACCCATGGGACTTACATACTTGCACAAACACCCTAGACTTTGCAAAAACTACCCAAACCCCCTCCCAAAACTCCCTAGAACCGGCCACCATAAGATCCCACATGGGATCCTTGACTTTGTTGTCTAGATTGTGATTACTTGCTTGAATAGTAGGTTACTATGGAACTAAAAACTCCATACCAATCATGACATCACAACCATGGTAGAAACAATGGCTAACTAGGGCTAACTTCTAACCCAACCTCCCCTCTATAAATAGAAGGCCCTATCATTCTTTTACACTTGCTCAAAACACAAAAATCTCTCCCCCTTCCACTCTCTAGAACCGGCCAAGGCCAAAGGAAGCAAGAAAACACCAACAACTCACATACTTGCATAATCAAGGGTTTAAAAGTTAGAGATTTGAAGCTTGCATAAGTCCTCCTTTCATAATCACTTAGTAGGTAACCTAAACTCTTTTCATTTATGTATTATACACATATTTGCATATCACATATATCATGAAAACATATAACCATAAACTACTCTTGGAGAGAAACTTGTAAAAACATAGAAACCGGAAAAATGTTTTATCATAATCATGAGCTAAATATATGTTAAAAGTGTAATAAAGACAAAGGGTCTTAAAAAAAGTTAAATATATGTTTCATAATAAACATACTCAAAAATGGGGATTTTTGGATGGGTAATGATACTCAAAAGATGCAAAACTTACAAACATACCCAAACACATAACCTACTGCCTACCCGACTGTTTTTAGTGATCTCAGAGAAAACGTATTTCGAAATATAAAATGAGACCTATCCCATCTTAACTTTAACTCAAAAAAAAACGTTTCGATATAAGATTCGTTAAAAACGGATAAATATCGAGCAAGATATGCCATTTTAAAGTTTGACCTAATTTCTTGAACCACAAACTGCTTACCAGTGGACTTTTTGTTAAATCTGGGAAAAATAGTTTTGAATTGGGACATGAGGCCTTTGGCATTTGAAAGATAGTTTAAATGCCTACATTTCCATAAAAAGAACACTAAAAACGGATAAACGACCAAGGAGTTATGATATTTTCAAGTTAACATGTACTATGAGAAAACCCTAAAACATACTGTTAGTATTTCTGTTATAATTATCGGTAGACTTTCAATCTAGTTTCAAGGCCTAAACCATTTGAAAGGTATTTCAAACGCGGTCGTTTCTATATAAGATTCATTAAAATCGGATAAGAAACGGGCGAGATATGTTACTTCAAAGTTGGGTAAAACTTAAAAATACTTGCTGAGTTTTTATAAACATTTATAAAAACTAACTTTTAAAAACTAACTCGATAATAATAGCGATAACACAATACTAGGGAGCTTTGTATGCAATGATTCCATCTCGATATTTCGTAGTGCCGAGCTTGTTGGATTTACGATTTAAAGTGTCCTAGCTCCGCATGCGATTATAGAATGGTCTTGTATATAATGGCCCGAACGGTGTTAGTTTATTATTATCAAACCCGAAGCCTAACCCTACCTTATTCATACATATACATACATTTTCATGTGCATTGGACTAGAATATAAAAACCTAAATTCTAAAAGTTAATAGGTCAAGGTTAGACCTACCTGATTCTCGGATTTGAGACTCCTACGTGTTGGCTTACACACACTGCCTCATTACTTTTAGCTGGCTTGCTAAGGTGAGTTCATAGCCCCGCTTTTTACTTGTTTTTATAACATACTTGGGGTGAGATACATGCTCTTTTACTTATGGACACAAGTACTTAAAACCTTTACTAGTTGCCTAAGTTACCACTAAGCCAAAGGAAATTCCCCTATCATGAATCGTTAGTTAAGGACTTAAGCGCGATTGTATTGGATATATCTATTAGGGTTTGACAACCCTCACCCAACGGCTAGACGATGTAACCCACGTCTACCACAACTAACTCGTGGACTCGATTAGGGTGCTTTACTTTTGAAACTATATATGTTATTGGCTATAACATAGGAACACTTATGGGGTAAGGAACTTTGTTACTCTTCGATGTCATGAGCTTAGGTGCAACTGTAAGACTTTACTTAAACGGAAATCTTGCGGTCCACTTTATTACTAAACTAAACCTATGAATTCACCAACTTTATGTTGACTTTAGCATGTATGTCTCAGGTGCTTAGTCGAAAGGGCTTTCGACGGAGGGATTTTGGGATATGACAGAGTCGCATATTTCAAACTCACGCTTTTGGGAGATTTCCCTTGCATTACTTATTTTCTTTTAAGTTATGTAATGTAAATCTTTGTTTTTTGAACTCTGGTAACACTTTTCCTTAATCATGTAAAACTCCGATTTTCATTATCAATGAATGTATGTTCTTTTTTTTAAAAACGACTCATATAGAGGTCGTTCGCCTATATATCATTGCTATCTGGGACCCATGAAGTCAACACCTCGATGTCTCGGGAACACGAATTTGGGGGTGTGACATTACCATTTATGGAAACATTACTATTTTCGGAAATATTCCATAAATAGATACTTCTATTTATGGAAACTTACTATGTCTAGAAACTATGAAATGTGTAACAAAACTAATGAAAATTTTCTAATACTTTACGAGACGGTTGTTCGATGTTTAATTATGACGATCATCATTATACCTTTCCTACTGATACCGCACCCTCATTAGTAGACCTTTCCTACGAATGAGGTGTACTTATGATGATTATCAGTATACGTTCTTACTGATACCGCACGCTCATTAATATACCTTTCTTACTAATGAGGTTCACTTACGATGCTTACTCATGATACATGCTATGTTGTATGATTGTGGTTTATGTTTTCTTACTACTTATATGCATTAGTTACATATTATTTTACTACTGATTTTGAGATATGATGTTAACCTTACTTTTTACTACTTACTAGATGAACTCGCTCAACGTTATGTTGACATTTTTAGCTTTACTTTCAGGTAATGAGCAGGCATAGGAATTTTAGGAGTCGGATTCTTGAAAACCTTTGGGATTGTATTTTGCATTGTGGCTATTTTTATAACTATAAATTTGGGATTATATTTCGGGCTTACATGCCCAAGTATTCTTACATTTTGTTGATCATTGAATTGGATATTTACTTGTAGTGTTTGACAATTTTTCCTGTACCAAGGATTATACCTTGAGTATGGCGACATCATAACAACATATTATTTTCTTTAATCATATAGATATGTCTTTATTTACCATTGTGTTATGACGATCGTCAATCAGCCACACCCTGCGTTTTTGACACTGGCGGGATGTGACAGTAAGCACTAACAACTATATGTACTAAAAGGTTTTTGTGTTCCCCATTCGTATTGTTGAAATACTTTGAGTGCACAAACTTGTATTCGTGTGTGTTCAAAACTTAATTCGATTCTTAAAATCTATTTGTGTAAGCTCAATTTGTGTAAGAACAAATCTATTTGTGTAAGCTCAATTTGTGTAAGAACAAATCTATTCGCCTATGTAGTATATTGAGTCGAATCAAATGGAACGAATAGAAATATGAATCGCCTTGGTTGATTTATGGTCCCCTATGTTGAATTTCCAGTCAGATACCAATTGTTAGGTATTGAGAATCATAAACGAACAATGAAAAATAATTTCATTAAGCCCCTCAAAGTTATATTATGCATGTACACCCCTCACCTATCTATAGGAAAAGGTGTGTTTGTATTCATTGCAATATTCTACGTTCTAGAAACTATACTAACACATTGTAACCTTTATATTATTGACTTCATTATTTTACTAAACTTGTACATTCATATTTTATAACTTCTTAATCGGTTTATTTCGAAATCTCATGACATGTCAAAGCTTGTCACGATGAAATACATTTCAAACCTTTTATGGTGAAATACAATTTTACTTTTCTAAATGATGATTTAATCACGTGAAATGTGTTTTAGTAGAACTTGCAAATTTTTACTTTGTTAGATGTGTTTTAGTAGCAAACCTTTGGGTGACGACTAGAACTAGCACATTTAACTTTGTTTAGATGTGTAAGTAGCATATTCAATAGATCACAACTAGAACTAGCATATTTTACGGAATTGATGAGATATTTGTAAAAGTATTCTTGTAAATTTTTAAAGTGTGATTTCTCATGGTAAATATTTTCAATATCACACTTCAAATGTTTTTGATTATTCTAACGGTTTGTTCTCTTTAAAGATGATATGGCTAGAACAAAGAAAACTGTTCGAATGGATTAGGATGTTCAAGAAGAACATCGGAATTAAAAATTTCTGAGCGCTATTCCAAGACGCTCATTTTCATCGGCGTTTCCAAACGAAGAGACTGTACTTCCAACACGAAAATGGTTGGAAATGAAGCGAAACAACACAACGATTGATATTGATCCGTACTCATGTCAATTTTTTGGTGTTCTTATCAAGTATCATCGTGGGAAATCATCTTTGCAAATCATCCACGTGTACCAAAGGTTTATGTTCAACTCATGTGGAATTCCATGTTTTATCAAGCAGAAAACAAATCTCCAGATTTAGAAGAACCGTTGGAGGAGGCTTTTGTTTGAAGTTGGGGATTGTCATCTTGAGTTATCAATGAATCAATTAAGGAATGATTATGATGAATATGATTCGTGTCCGAAGAATAATGATGAGATCTTAGAATATGTGAAGGCTTTGGGATATGTGGGGACTCCAAAAACGACTGATATTGATTTGGATCTCATTCCTAAACATTGGCAGTTTTTGCTTCAACTTATGGTGCATAATTTAACACCAAAGGAACGAGGAAAGGGTTATGCTAGTCGAAGAATAGTGATTATGTGGATTGGGTTTATCTTCAACAACACATTCGACATCACTCATCTAATCTTTGATGAACTTCGGGAGTTCAATGTCAAACGAGACAAGTATTTCCAACAAGAGGAGAAAAAAGAACAAGCATTGTTGAAATCAAAGTCAAAATCTTCAAGTAAAGCTCCAAAGAAGGAAATCAAAAAGTTGTATATTCCTTATCAACGATTCCTTCAAACAATTACGGCTAGAGAAATTGAACATAGACCAAATGAACGAAATCCAAGATCGGGAGATCATCAATATCCCGAGTTATTTACTCCAAAGTTAAAGAGTCGTATTAATGCTACTTTGGAGTTTGGAATGCCGATTCTAGATTATTTATTCGATCGGGTTCCAATTAGTGATGAAAGGATTTGAACCTTTAGGAATTCGCTTGCTCGTATAGAACAATCAGAACCGATTGATCCTTCCCAACGAGTTTTAGCGCCTAACCAACGTGAGGGTTTAGATTTTAGTGAGCGATTTGACAAATATGTTGATGTTGGTGGAAAAGATGAAGAGAATGATGATGTCAATGAAGAAGTAGGGGTGATGGGAAAATTGTGGTTGTACAAACACCAGTACACACTTCGGTACTTGTACTAGCTAGTCCTTCGGGCAAAAATGAGAGTGTAGTTGTAAAATTAGTAAGTGAGGGTGTGTGAAAAAGAGTGGCGTCAAAAAGAAACGTAAAAGAGTCCAATCCGAAACTAGACTAGACATCGGGCCACCAAATCCACTATCCTTAGTCGTTTGTCGACAGAGGGTCTTGAAAAAGACGTTGACTCCCCACCAACGCAACCGGCGGATACCACTCCTCTCCACTCATTATCCCACTAGATAATTTTCAAAAAGCATTGGAACAAACCCACATTTACGAACGTCTACTCATTCGGAACAAGGTGTTATTGAAAAAGAATGTCAAGATTCCCGACTTTCGACTTCATTTCTTTATAAGTCATCGAGTCCTCACATAGATATTACTAGGACTTCAGAAGATACTCCTATCAATCTTCGTGACGATAGCGGAATAGTTGTAGGTTCACAATCCAAACGCTTCTGAGGATCGACTGTTGGTTGAGGAAGTTCATCTTGATATGATTTTGGAGTCACCTTAATTATCGATGCAATTACTATTCCTCAAGATTATGTACCTACTTCCTTGGAGGATGTGTTTCAATGTGAACAAAAGGAACTTCTCACCATCATTACCAAATATTGGGATCTTGCATCACATTTTCTTGTTGAAGCTTAAGGTTCACTTCAATTGAAACATTCGGACAATGATCCCGATGATCATCCGAATAAGGGGAAAAAGGAGCGTTTAAAAAAAGTAACATTAGAATACGCGCCTTCAAAACGGTTAAAGGTTCGAGGTCTTCAAAGAAAAATGAAAGAGAAATAGTGAATTTGGAAGCAATTGATTCTGAGGTTGACGAAGAAATAGAAATGGAACAACGTGATTTGGATGAAAATGTGATGACGAAAAAAGAAACGGGTGATATGGAAAAGGAAACGGAAGAAGAGATTGTGATTGAAGTTGAAAAAGAAAGGGATTTTGAAATAGAAGAAAATGATGTAGATGCGGAGTTTAGAAGGGCGGTGATTGGTAGGCTTTATGAGTGGAGTTTCTTTGACATGGAGAACGTTGAAAAGATGAAGCCGGAAAAGTATGATTTTGATAATAGTTTGAAACAAAGTGATTTCAAATAAATACATGATGAATATGTTGATCGAGAAAGAATAAGGTTGCAAAATGAACATCTTGAACTCTACAAGTATGCGTTGACAAACGAGTTTGGAATTCCTAAGTATGGGAACGTCAATCGAAAGCAACAAAAGAAGTGGCATAAACGATTAAACAGACCTTTCATGGAAGATATGGTAATGGACTTCTACGTGGAAAAACCAAAGGAAGTAGAACCGGCGATTCTATTTGGGCTCGAAAGAAAGAAAAGACGTTATGCAAAGATTTCAAGCATTTTATTCACTTCAAACGTCAAGGAATTTCGAAAGCCCACTCTCCTTATGAAATCGATAATGTTAGAAAGATCGGTGAAGAATGTCGCAATGGTATTAAAAATCCAACATTCATCGTTGAAAGAAAAGAAAGGAAAATCTACAAGTTCACCGAAGCTGACTTTAAAGACCTTAATTCTGATGACATAGAATGGTTCTCCACTTCAATGAAAAAATGGGAAAAAAGAAACTGGATGTTCGATATGAAGAATCTTGTATCAAGCGGTTTATGTAAGGTCAAGTAAAAGAAGAGACCAACTTTGATTTTCAAATTTCTCTAGAAAGTGGTCGAGGAAAAGTGAACTTGGTGCAAATAAAAAGAGTGTTTTCGGTAAAACATATTCGACTTTGGCCATTTTTAATGTTGAAGGAAAGGGAATTGTGTATACAAGTCCTCATTGGGATGGAAACGTGGTCATGTTATTCAAAGAAGTTCATCACTACTCTACAAGCATTGTTAGATTGATAGTCAAGGAAATTAAAGACATGATTAAGAAAGGCGATGAAATTGAAGATACTAACTCCGATAAATATTCTAAGTGGAAGCTTGATCGAAAAGAATATGAGTTTGGAAAAGATGCAATTGAACCTTGTTTGAAGAAAATGAGAGATATCCAAAAGTATAAAATGTATTTGAAGATTCGGGAAAACAAGTATCCTATCTTTGCTACAATTAAAGCTCAACGTCAATATGAAATGCAAAAGGAGCAAGAAGAATGTGTCAAGTTATATCCCGAATTCAAAGAAAAGGAAACTCAAACATCTCAAGCTCAAGATTAAAGAAATGAAACTTAGTGTGACACCCCGCCAGTGGCGGAAACGCAGGGTGTGGTCGATTGGCCATCGTCCGAAAACAAAATAAAAAAAGACATATCTATATGATAAAAGGAAATAATGTATTGTTATGACGTCTCCATACTCAAGGTATAATCCTTGGTATACGAAAACCGTCAAACACTACAAGTAAAATATTCAACTAATAATCAACGAAATGTAACAATACTTGCGCATGCAAGCCCGAAATACAATCCCAAATCTAATATCATAAAAACAGCCACAATGCAATCTATAATCCTGAAGGTATGCTAGAATACGACTCAAGCCAGGTCCTACGCCTGCTCATTACCAGAAAGTAAAGCTAAAAATGTCAACATAACGTTGAGCGAGTTCATCAAGTAAGTAGTAAAATATAAGGTAGAAATCATATCTCAAAATCAATAGCAAAATAAATGTGTAACTATTGTATGTAAGTAGAAAGAAAAACATCATTTACAATCTTATAACATGAGCATGTATCGTAAGTAAGCATCGTAAGTACACCTCATTAGTAGGAAAGGTATACCAATGAGTGTGCAGTATCAGTAGGAAAGTATACTGATAATCATCATAAGTAAGCATCGTAACTACACCTCATTAGTAGAAAAGGTCTACTAATGAGCGTGCGGTATCAGTAGGAAAAGTATATTGATAATCATCATAAGTAAGCATCGAACAACCGTCTCGTAAAGTTTTAGAAAAATTCCATTAGTTTTGTTACACATTCATGGTTTCTAGACAAGTAAGTTTCCAACAAAAGAAGTATCTATTCATGGCAAGTTTCCGAAAATAGTAATGTTTCCATAAAATAGTAAGTATGGAAGTAAATTTCATTTCTCGTAAATCATTTCTTTTAAAATTAGTAAGTATGGAAGTAAATTTCCTTTCTCGTAAATCATTACTTTCCCCGATTTATAAAACGTAAACACTAGTAATGTAAGGGCGATGAACTCACCTTATCGACCAAAGCGATAAATACCCGAACAGTGTGAATAGTGTGTATATGTAAGAAAGTACGTAGGTTACAAATAATGTCCCCAACTAGTCATAGAGCTCCCCAAGATAAAGGTAGTAACAATTATAAGAATGAGGTTAACGAGTTTTAGACTTTAAATAAACTGACACAATTTTCAGGGAATACCTATGTTCGTTCAAACTGAAATATGTAGAGTTCTAGGAAGAGTTAGACGATGAATAAGATATATTTGAAAACTAGACTCAGAGGGATTTTAGACCAAGTTTTTGATACACACGAGTTTGTTATGAAAAAGATATGGTGAAGACAAAAATGACCAAACAATCTGTCCAAAATCGTATAATTTATATGTAAACAAGATAACCATTTTTACGAATCGTTATACATGTTATAAATAAATAGTAAAACATTCAAATTATGTTAAAGATTGTGTAAGTGCTTACACAAATTTAATTATCAAAACCTAATAATTTGTTTCAAAAATTCAGATTAGACCCTCAGTTAGTATTTTATGACGTTCTTTAAAGATTTAGACAATGAGTCTTACGTTTTTTAAAACTAGACTCCAAGACCTACAATATTAATTTTGGTCACAGATTCTAATTTATTACTAAAACAGAGTAAAACACTGAAGAAGACAGACCAAAACATAAACTCAGAAACTGTCCAAACTTTTAATAATTGTGTAACAACTTAAGGTTTTCTACCGAATAAAGTTACAAGCGAAATGATACGATATAGGTAATGATCAAACAACATAGAAATAGTCATAAACAAGTCCAAATCATTTCACAAAGATTCACCAAAAGGTTTCATAACAACGAATAAAACAAAGTAACAAAGGTAGAGTTTTATACCAACAATCGCAACGGTTTGATTTCCAAACTTTGACGAATACCGTTACAAGCAAACAATCAACGATGACACTAGGGGATGTCCAAGATCAGTCATGGTCACCAAGCCAACCACACAAATCAGTTTACAACGATTAGAATTTCCCAAAAAAGAAACTACTATTTAATTGCAATGAACCGATTAAGGAGTGACACTTACATGAAGGATCTTTGTGATTACAACTAGTTGAAAACCGATCAAAGGATCAACCACAATCTGAAACGATCAGCAAGATCCATAATCATATTACACACAATAATCCAATACACCAACATGAATTATCAATTAGGTTAAGAACACAAAAATGTTATTATACATATAAATGTATATAATCAGCCCTGGAACAGAAATGAACAAACGATTTAATAAAAGATAGACCAACCTTCTTGATGATGATGATCTAGATCAGATTACACTCGAGATGGATCACTACTTCAAGGTTTTGATCTCTGGCTGGCAAGAAAAAAAACACCGGAAATGAAATTTAGAATTAGGTTTTCGGCTAAACAAACTCACAAGAAAACAACACCATACCTTGATTGATCTTGTAATCATGAAGACGAATACAATGGCTGGAAATGGAGACTCGATGGTGATTATGAAGGTGGAAAAACACTGGCTGCAAGAGTTGATTATCGTGGCGGGTTAGAAAGAAACCAGATTAGGGTTTCGGATTAACAAAACTCACAAGAAAGCAACACAATTCCTTAATCAATTTGATGCTAATGAGGACAAATTCAGTGAGGGGGAATGGGATGCTCGATGATGATGGAGATGGAAAGAAGAATCGGATGCAAGGTGATGATTGTGGTGGCGGTTAGAGAGTAAAACAAGATTAGGGTTTTGTTGTTTGTTTAGTGTAATGATAATGATTAGGTTAGAATAGGGATATTAACACACGACTAGTGAATGGCTAGGACTGTAGTATGAGTCTTGGCTCGATTGTAGAAGCAAGGCTTGAACAATTCGACTCTAATCACGGCTCACCCACAAGCAAAAGAAGAAGAATCTGAATCTGGCATCACGCTGCGGCGCAGTGATCCCATTGTGCGTCGCAGTCCCCCATCAGAATTTAGTTTTTCAAAATGAACGTAACGAAAGACACACAACGCAAAGGTTATAGAAAAGACGTGATTTTGAATCGTTGTTACGTTATGATATAGATATAATCTTGAACCCGGAAGTTCTCAAAAGTTTAATAAAGCTTATCGATTACAAAATAGTAAGTTTACGAAATCTGTAAAGTTTCTCGTTAGAATATCTAGGAGCTCGTCTAGTGGGAACTAACTATTGTGCACCTAACTAACACGATAACATCACATATAGGACATACATACATGTCAAAGTAATAAACACACATAAGTAAAATGTAAAGAACTTTTAAGATTAAACGGCATACTAGACTAACCTGATTCGGAAGAGTGACGGTTGTCACAGTATCCCCACTTAAGAGAATTTTGTCCCGAAATTCAAGTGAGAATACGGACACCTGAAATAATCATTGAAATAAATGAGGGAACTTGATTTTCATCTGATCCTCGCACTCCCAAGTGAACTATGGACCCCGACGAGAGTTCCAGCGGACTTTCACGATAGGAATACGACTATGCTTGAGAGTCTTAACCTCTCGATCAACAATCTCAGTTGGTTCCTTCACGAACCTCAAAGTATCATCAATCTGAATATCATCGGGTGGAACTTGCAAGTCAGTGTCGGCAAGACACTTCTTCAAGTTCGAAACATGGAAGGTATCGTGAACATTACTCAACTCCTGAGGTAGCTTTAAACGATAAGCCACCGTACCAATACGCTCAGAAATCTCAAAAGGACCCACATAACGTGGTGCAAGCTTGCCCTTACGGCCGAAATGAACAATGCCCTTCCAAGGAGAAACCTTCAGAAAGACAAAATCACCCACACTGAACTCAAGCAGTCTACGAAGAACATCGCCATAACTCTTTTTCCGATCTCTCGCCGCACGAAGTCTGTCTCGAATCTGGTAAATCTTGTCGGTGGTATCCTGAACAAGCTCGGGACCGACAAGCTGAGACTGACCAACCTCTTCCCAAATAACTGGAGAATGACACTTAAGCCCATAGAGTGCTTCGAAAGGGGCAGAACGAATACTAGAATGGTAGCTGTTGTTATACGAAAACTCAGCTAACGGAAGATACGAATCCCAACTACGACCAAAGTCAATGATAGAAGCCCGGAACATATCCTCAAGTGTCTGAATGGTATGCTCACTCTGACCGTCGGTTTGGGGATGGTAAGCCGTACTCATGTCCAAACGTGTACCAAACGCTTTATGCATGGACTTTCAAAAGCGAGAAGTAAATCTAGCGTCTCGGTGTGAGATGATAGACATTGGAACACCGTGACGAGAGATAACTTCTTTGATGTAGATCCTAGTCAACTTCTCCATTTTATAATCTTCCCGAATAACCGTATGTTAACTATAACCATACTGTATCGAAACCACTAGATGAACTCGTTAACTTAGTAATGAAGTCCATGGCTATATTTTCCCACTTCCTTTCAGGAATCTCAGGTTGCTGAAGTAACCCGGATGGTTTCTGATGTTCTGCTTTCACACGACCACAAGTGACACATTTACTAACAAAGGAAGCGATGTCACGCTTCATACCCGACCACCAATACATATCCCGAATCTCGAAGTATATCTTATCTGCTCCAGGGTGAATCGAATACTAAGAGTTATGCAACTCATCCATAATCACTGTACGAATACCTCCAACTAACGGATCCCAAATACGATCGATGAAGTATAAACCACCATTTTCCCGCTTCTCAAACTGACGATCTAACCCACGAAGTGCTTCAGTCGCTAAGTTCTTCTCCTTAAATGACTCTACCTGAGCATCTAAAATATGCTGACGAATACCCGACCCAACTGTCATTCTCATGGCTCTAACATGTCTTGGTTGAACTCTTTGTTTCCTACTCAAAGCTTCGGCCACCACCTTAGCTTTACCCGGATGATACTTGATTTTGCAATCATAATCACTGAGAAGCTCTATCCACCATCTCTGTCGCATATTAAGGTCTTTCTGATCAATGATGTGTTGTAGACTCTTATGGTTAGTGTAGATGACACTTTTGGTACCATAAAGATAATGTCTCCACACTTGAGTGAAAAGACCACTACTCCAAGTTCAAGATCGTGAGTGGTGTAATTCTTTTCGTGAACCTTCAACTGCCGAGAAACATACGCAATAACCTTACCCCGCTGCATCAGAACATGACCCAAACCCTGGCCGGAGGCGTCACAATAAACCACAAAATCATTTGTACCAGCAGGAAGTGCGAGGATAGGAGCATTATACATCCGCTCCTTCTGAGTCTGAAAGGCCAACTCCTTATCATCTCCCCAAACATAGTTCTTATTCTTCTGTGTTAGAGTGGTGAGAGGTTTGGCGATCTTGGAGAAATTCTTAATAAATCTCCGATAATAACCAGCTAATCCCAAGAATGAACGGATCTCGGTCGGTGAGGAAGGAGGCTTCTAGTTTTTAACTGATTCGATCTTGCTCGGGTCAACATGAATACCCTCCTAATTTACGACATGACCCAAGAAGTGGATTTCTTTCAACCAGAAGTCACATTTAGAGAATTTAGCGTACAAGGATGCTCTTTCGAGTAACTCGATAATCAGACGGAGATGAAGTGCATGTTCTTCCTTAGATTTAGAATAAATGAGGATGTCATCAATGAACACGATTACGAATTTATCAAGATAAGGGTTACACACGGTGTTCATCAAATCCATAAACACTACAGGAGCATTAGTAAGACCGAAAGGCATAACAGTGAACTCCAAATGACCATAACGAGTTTGGAAGGCAGTCTTAGGAATATCAGATTCGTGAACACGTAACTGATGATAACCAGAACGAAGATCAATCTTCGAGAAACAGGTAGCTCCTAGGAGCTGATCGAACAGATCGTCAATGCAGGGAAGAGGGTAACGATTCGTAATAGCAAGCTTATTAAGCTCGCGGTAATCGATGAAAAGCCTCATATATCCATCTTTCTTTTTCACAAACAGAATCGGTGCTCCCCACGGGGAATGACTGGGACGAATAAACCCCAGATTTTGCAACTCTTGCAACTGATCGGATAACTCGCGCATTTCAGAAGGAGCAAGTCGATATAGGGTTCCGGCCACAGGGGTGGCTCCAGGAATTAGGTCGATACTAAACTCGACCTGACGAAGAGGGGGTAGACCAGGAAACTCCTCAGGAAAGACTCTGTAAAATTCACGAACGATCGGAACATCAGAAATACTTCTCTCCCCCATCTACATACTCAACAATCTAGTTGTCTTCTCGATCAACTTCTCCCCAAGTACCTCTAGTGCAGAGCCGTCTGACAACGGAATACGAATGAATTTCTCGAAGCAAACAATCTCAGAATGATATTTGGACAACCAATCCATACCTACTACAACATCGAACCTACCAAGATGGATTGGTATCAAGTCGATGTTGAAGAGGTGGTTCTCCAAAACGAGAGTACAAACGCGGACAATATGATGGGATACAAAATTCCTACCATTTGCTAATTCAATCTCATAACCCCGTACACATCTAGCAGGCTCTACCCTAAGAAAGGACACACAATCAAGCGATACAAAGCTAACATCCGCATCCGAATCAAATAACTGTAACAAAGTGATGTTGAATGAAAATATACCGGCAACGGTATTAGGATCATGTTGGGCCTCTGCCGCTCCCATCAAGTAAGCACGAGCACGAGCTGGGTTCCCTTGGTTTTTCTGACCTCCCTGATTATTCGGACCACGATTACCCTGATTATTCGGACCATGATTACCCTGATTATTCGAAACACGATTACCCTGATTATTCGTGCAGGCTGGGCTCCCTGAATCCTCGGTGAATTATTACGACCATCATTTCCCTGCTTATGAGGCGAATCTCTGAGGAAATGACCGGTACCTCCATATCCGTAACAAGAGTTAGGCCTTACTGCATTTACCGGTACAGCACCAATAGGCCTAGTACGACACTCCATGGCCACATGGCCCTTCCGATTACACTGAGTACAAGTACATTGCGAGTTCCCTCATGATGAAGGTTACACTTCTGACACAAAGGAAGCGTACCGCTATAACCAAACCTCACTCCACTGCTAGAGCTACCAGAATCCCGCTTGAACTTCTTCGACTTCCCATGCTGATCATCTTGATCCTTACGATTCTCCGATGAAAATATGTTATCCCTGATTAAGTCCTCAGTAATGGAGTCGGCACGGTGAATAGCATCCTATAGCGTAGAAGGATTTAATACCCCTCAATGACCGACGAACCTCCGAGTGAAGACCATGGATAAACCGCTCCACAAGACGAGCCTCGGTATCAACCATTCTCGGGGATAACGAACAAGTTCGTGGAAACGATCGGTATATTCAGTCAACTTGGGTCCCTCCATGGTATGACCCAAAGCTCACCCTCTAGTTTCTTCATCTCGTTACGAGACACGAACTAGTCTAACATAAGGGTCCGGAAATCCTCCCAGGATAAAGCCATGGAAACGTCCCTGCCAGGGGTACTGATCACATAATTCCACCAAGTAAGGGCCTTTCTATTCAGGAGGTGGGTAGAATAACGAAATTGGTTCTGAGCACCGAAGTTGCTGATTTTGAAGACCGACTCAGCTTGCTCGAACCACTGGCTGAGAGTAAGGGCCCCGCCCCTTTCGTCGAACTCGATTGGCTTAAAGTTCAAGAAGTCCTTGTAAGTACAACCATAAGGATGTGGAGGTAGAGAAGGTTGGCCGTAGAGGTGGAGGTAGTGCTCCCCCCGGTTGCTGATTGAGATCATTTGTGACCTGTGCCACGATCGTGGGTACCACCGCAACGAACTGCTGGCCGATCAAGGCGGAAATATCGGGTTCACTGAGATATCTCGAGCAGGAGGCATCTACATAAACAAAGGTAAATGGGTTAGTACGATTAGATAGTAATTTAAACAAGAGGTATCATAATGATGTAAAGATCATGAACTAATTGGTATGTTTTGCGTCGAAATTACAAACATGGTCACGTAGACATACATATAACTCGCCATGGATATAATTACGTTGTAAACCCATAATTATATCCATACCTTTTCATACACACGTCTTCTCCCCAAGTCCTTATTACAACGCTCACATTCACCGATCATTAAAATAAGGTAGCTGGTCTGAGTCTCTACTGCGACGTAGTGGAAACGTACTAGCGACGCATCAAGACCTCTAATTTCAAACTCATAAATCCAAATAAACCAACAATGAGAGAAATATAAAGCGAAACATCACATGAAAAACGATCGTATAGGAAACTCGTTCGGCGTCATAAGTCTTTGCGGTTCGTCGTCTTCCTTAGGCGATATAGTCGTTAGGTACGAGTAGTGAAACGATATGAGATAGTAAAAGACCCTAAATATCTATATGAGGACTCCTAGTTATAGTATAGGTCAAACCACCTAGTTCTCTATAACCATGTGCTCTGATACCAATCTGTCACACCCCACCAGTGGCGGAAACGAGGGTGTGGCCGATTGGCGATCGTCATAACACAATAGTATTTAAAGACATATATGTATGATAAAAGGAAATAATATATTGTTATGACGTCGCCATACTCAAGGTATAATCCTTGGTACACGAAAATCGTCAAACACCAGAAGTAAAATATTCAACAAATAATCAACCAAATGTAAGAATACTTGGGCATGCAAGCTCGAAATACAATCCTAAATGTAATATCATAAAAACAGCCACAATGCAATCTATAATCCTGAAGGTCTTCGAGAATCCAACTGCTAAAGCCAAGTCCTATGCCTGCTCATTACCTGAAAGTAAAGCTAAAAATGTCAACATAACGTTGAGCGAGTTCATCGAGTAAGTATTAAAATATAAGGTAGAAATCATATCTCAAAATCAATAGCAAAATAAATGTGTAACTAATGCATGTAAGTAGTAAGAAAAACATCATCCACAATCATACAACATGAGCATGTATCATAAGTAAGCATCGTAAGTACACCTTATTAGTAGGAAAGGTATACTAATGAGCGTGCGGTATCAGTAGGAAAGTATACTGATAATCATCATAAGTAAGCATCGTAACTAAACCTCATTAGTAGGAAAGGTCTACTAATGAGCGTGCGGTATCAGTAGGAAAATTATACTGATAATCATCATAAGTAAGCATCGAACAACCGTTTCGTAAAGTTTTAGAAAAATTGCATTACTTTTCTTACACATTTCATGCTTTCTAAACATAGTAAGTTTCCATAAATAGAAGTATCTATTTATTGCAAGTTTACGAAAATGGTAATGTTTCCATAAATAGTAAGTATGAAAGTAAATTTCATTTCTCGTAAATCATTTCTTTCAAAATTAGGTTTTGGTTTATGATGAGGTTAGTAAGGATTACCGTTACTACAATCAAGTCTATTCCAACCAAGCCCGGTCAGCTGTCAGTCCCAGCGTCTGTCAAGCGGACCGCGTTTGTCAAGCGGACCACGTCTGTCAAGCAGACCGCGTCTGTCAAGCTGACCGCGTCTGTCAAGCAGTCCGCGTCTGTGAAGAGCGGCAACGTCGGTCAACCAGACCGCGTCTGTCAAACCGCCTGTCCAAGTTGACAGCGTCTGACTGCTTTATTGTCACCGCCTGTCCAATGTGACTTTTTCATCTCATCAACACACACAGAGTTCATATACTCTTGCTTTCATCTTCAACCTTGATCACCCTAGGTTCGTCAAGAGCTTGTTGGGTTTGTACTGTCATAATAGCAAGACGTTACATATATTAATGATCAAGACCGTTCAAGTTTTCATGATCATCATTAATGATCAATGTTCCATATACTTGACACTGGCCATATAAATACATGGTCCAAATCATTGTTGAGCGTCACTTTTTCATCTTCAACCTTGATCACCCTAGGTTCGTCAAGAGCTTGTTGGGTTTGCACTATGATCATCACAGGAGATCCAAGGTTGATATCACCTCACCTTCGTGTTTGACAATCGTTGCTCAAACATTGGCGCCATCCGTGGGACTCGTTTTTTAAACGGCGTTTCACTTTTCCAATTTTTTTTCCAGTAATCAACCGTTTCCATGGACCCAACACATCCATCGCATATCACTTCTTCAGTGCCAGAAATAACCACTATTGTGGCTACCACTGCACCAGAAGTGGTGATGACTTCACTTGTTCATACCACAATGCCGGAATCATACGTCGATTCTGAGTGGACAGTGTCGGATCTAAGGTCGACACAAGGGTATCCCTCTTTAACAAGTCCCCTTTTCTCCACAAGGCTGGCAGGTCCAAGTACGTTTACTTCACCACCGCCAGTGACAGCCATCTCTCCCTTCCAGCCTCTTTTGTCCCACGGGAAAAGCTCTCAGGAGGACGGAACGGATCAAGTCAGACAACCCGTTTCAAACTTTCCTTAGACCGCTACTCAAGGAGTTCGGGAGTGTAGGTCCCAGTGGTCCGATCTACAGGATTAAACCAACTAATCACGAGGCGGAATCTCGTAATCAGTATATCAAACAAGTAATAATCGATATTAATAACAATAAGAACAAAACGTAATTACTGAATTCCAAATACTTTATATATTGAATCACTCAATTACAATAAAGTATTCTCAGAACTCTCTCCCTCTGTCTCTAACCATTAACCATTAACTAACTGATTAGCCCTAAACCTAAACTCAATGTCTCTTTATATAGAGACATGTTCACAGGCTTGGGCCACTAATGGGCTCATGGACTATGCAAAGTCCATTAACACCCATAACAGACTAAATAGCCCCATTAACAATACAATGTTATTGGGTCATTACAGACTCAAACAGACTATAACTAAAGACTTAATTAATCTAGAACAACGGTCACAGATATTGCACCAACAAACTCCCCCTTGACTGTTGCTTCTAGATTCCGTTATACACTCAAAGTCTTTATAGTCTTTTATTCCTTGTAATCTTTGCAGGTTCTTCTAACTCATCATTGTCTTGAATAACTCCCCCTGAAGTGTTGCAATATAATTCGGTCTTCTCCGTTTACGCTTGTAAAGAGTTAGTCTTCTCCGTTAATGCTTGTGAAGAGTTAGGCAGCTCCCTTTGTTGTTGTGAACGTCATTCTTTATCAGAGTCTTCATCACGAGTTGACTCAACTAAGTTCATCATTTTTGCTTGTATTCTTTGAGCTTCCATAAATGACAACAAAACTCCCCCTGAGCTGGCTGACGATGAACAACGTCTCAAACAGCAGTTTTCAAGAGTAGAGTCTCGTACGCGTGTTATAACCTGCAAACAAACGTTAGTAATAATTTTATATTTTCTTTTTTCTTTTTTTTTTCTTTTTTTTTTCTTTTTTTAAGATATCGACACGAAATTTTGAGTTTTTCATGTCGATTCTAATTTTCATAAAGATAAATATACAATATTACAAAAAATTTCAGCTAAGTTAGCAATGATCAGTTATAGTGGGGAACCCAAGCCATAACGCGTCTTGATTGTCCTCTCTCATTCATGTAGACAAACTCCTTTAAGAAACCATCATCTTTAGTAACAGTAGCTTGAACTTTAGAATGCAGATGTTTCCTCGGTGGACAATAAGAGCTCGATTGCTGATAAAATGAATTTACTCTCTGACTCGGGCAGTATGGAGTAGAAGTTCTAAAAGACGGTCGAAATGGACGCGGTTGAAATGAGCGATCATTAGAAACACCTGGGTGTTCCTGTTTCTTTATCCACTTTTGAGGCACCTGTTTCCGTACAGGTGATATGACCGAGCCATTGAGTGCCGAGCATGCTGCACCTGTTTCGGTACAGGTGAGTGTTAATGAGCCATTTGTTTAGTCTTCGGTGAAGACGATCTGCTAGCTTGCTCTTTCTTCGGAGAGGGCGATCTGTTGGCTTGCTTTTGCTTCTTCTTTAGACATACCGAGCATACGTGACCATGTTCACGGCATTTAAAACACTTTAAATCATCCATAGGTTGTTTGGGTTTTGAGTTTTCAGCTAATGTACTCATTACTGTTTTCGAAACACTGGATTCAGTTGAAGCACTTGATTTGGGCTGATCATCCCTTGTAGAGGTAGATTCACAGGAAGAGTCAACACTGTTCTCCTTCACTTCACGTTCAGTTTTAAGAAAACTATAATTGTGATTAAAAGGTGGAGGTGTTTCATTGTATCCCAAACCAGTGCGATTTCCAGTTGGCCTTTGACGACTCAAGATAGAATTTAAGGTACTAGAAGAAGTGCGAAACTGTTCGATCTTCCTTTCATGCTCAGTTAATCTTATTTCACAGTTGTTCAACTCTTGGACTTTCTCAGCAAACTTTTTCTTTTCGTTTTCGATACAATCACATAATGTGTCAATTTGACGTGTTAAGGCACCAACTTTTGACAAAAGTGCCTGACGGTCCTTCTCGTTTTGATAATATTTCTTAGCAAAATCATCTTTTTGACAAGTTTTTATTGATAAGTTTTGCTCAAGTTCAGTTTGCTGAGATTCCAAATGAGATACTGACTTAGCCAGTTTATCATTTGGTAGAGTTAAAATAGTGTGAGATTTACATAACTCCTTCACCAATTTAAAATCAAGAAGTACCTTTGACTTTTCAGTGTTGAGGGACAGCCATTTTAGCAATGAAGTTCTCATTGGATAAATCCACTGTGCAGCTACAAACCTTTGATTCAACATTTTGAATATTCTCTTCATTCAGGCTAATTTCACTTGCAGTACTAGAATCACCTTCAGTACTACCGGCTTCACTGCGAACTTCCTCAATAGATGTCATGAGTGCTTGATCCGTTATCGCGTTTTCAGTTAAACTTATTGACTCATATTCTCTAAATCTTTCAATGATCTGTGCCAGAGTTAACGTTCGCTGAGCTTGTCTTTCTACATTTTCAAATTCATCCCTTATTAAGTTTACATATGTCTCCCACTGCTTAGGCAAAGCATCCAAGAATCGCTCTATTTTCTCATTTTCATTAACTACTACACCGTGTCTTGAGAAATGTGTAAGTAGATAAGAGTATCTTTTGACTGTATCTTCAAATGTTTCGTTGATGTCGGCTCTGAATGTAGAAAATTGTCGTTTAAGGAAGTTAATTCTACTTTTCCTTTGCTCTGTTCCAGCGTACTGAAATTCGATAGCCTTCTAGAGTGCATGTGAAGTAGTATGATGTTTGCATATATGCACCCTTTCAATTGGCAAAGCCATCTTCAGACTTTCCCAAGCTTTGTTTTCAGCGTCATAAATTTTTCGTTGAGCAGGTGAGAGAGAAAGAATTGGAATTCGTGTAGCCATGCCGCCTGCGGAATTATTTGTTGGAGCGACATATGTTGTTTCGATACTTAACCACATTTGAACATCATTGAACCTACAGTAAGATTCAAACTCGTCTGCCCATTCGTAATAAAGAGACTTGTCACTTAATTTAGGTGGACTATCAGATTTTAACGATTCCATTAAAGAGTCCATTTCTTTATTATTTGTCAAATTAGTTACGTCCATCGTCCAAGTAATAAATTCAATTAATCAGTCCAATTAATAGTGGCCCAAGTTTAAATCAATTTCGAGCTCAATCCAAATTAAAACAAGTCCAATTTAACTGTAGGCCCAATGAGTCTAATTTAGTCAGCCAGTGCCTTTCACTTCAAACGAACATGAATCAAAATCCAAACAAAAACTTCACGAACTTGAAATCGAGTCTGGACGAACCATTTACTGAGTCACAAACATAAGCACAACCACGAACTTGAAACCGATTACAGTCACGAACAAAACAAAGATACAAAGATGAGTTTAATTTGCTACGAGGATGATATTCGCCGCCTCAGTCAATCAGCCACGAACAAACACTTCACGAACATCAAGTAAATTCAAACAAACATCAACTTCATCAATTACTCAATCAGTTACGAATCATAAAATTAGCCTGTTAAAATCAATTAAATATCAAACGAACATCAGAAATATGAAGACGAACTTGGTGTTCGTCAAAATCTCCGAAGATGAAGATGGTTGTTCGTCGCCGCGCGAAGATGATTACCGCCGCCGCCAAACGAAGATGATAACGAAGATGTCTTCAAACGAAGATGATGTTCGCCGTCGCTGCCGAAGATGTTGACGAAGATGCTAGATAATTTCAAAGACGAAGATGATAGATAATCACCGTCACGAAGATGTTCGTCGTCACTTATGACGAAGATCCCAATTTAATTCACGAAGATGATTGCTAATAAATCCGTCTTGCTACGAAGATCCCCCTTTTTCCTTTTGTCTCAGTGTAATCTCAGTCGTCGCCCCCTTTTCAATTTAAAAAGAATCTTTTTGCTTTGTTTATCTTCGCCGCTGCTTTCTTTCTTTTTAATTCCCCTCAATCTTAATTTAAGCTGCCACGTTCTTTGTGTCTGCCTATTTCTTTGTTTCCACCATTTTTAATTTCAACTTCTTGACATCTCCGGTAGTCAGAGCAGAACAAACAAAATTAAACCATAAAAACGTTATAATCTATTCAATTAAAACGAAAAGTGAACAAAATCGAATAAATTGAAACGTACATTGGTGGCAAGTCGCTTCCTTGGAGCTTTTCCATCGGTTGATTTACGAAAGTGTTGTGGAGGTGGAGGACACGTGTTAAGCAAGTGTTGTGGAGGTGGAGGACACGTGTTAAGCAAACCAAGAAAGCAGACTAACGACCTAAAATTGAGTGAGAGCCCAATATCTAAAGTAAGCCCAAAACAAATATTCCGAACCCAGCCAGCCCAGCCCAGACGAATAAAAAATAATAGTTGGCACGCTTAGCAATGTATCCACAACATTTAATCTATAGGGTAATGTGTCTGTGTCTTTTTTTTTTAATCACTCGCTGGCTACCAACTCACAATCTTATTTGAAGCCCAAACCCAATTAAGATGACAATTACACTCGAGTAAGGTGAAGCCCAATATGGAAATTTGATTTCTCAAAATTTAACGAACTTTGTTTAACTCCACGAAGTCAGCCGCCACTAGCCCTAATTCTGAAACTTCCGCCGTCACAAACTCTAATATTTTAAGTCTGCAGCCGCCTCAAAAAATTAAGAACCCTAATTTTTAATAACAGCCGCCAGGAAAATTGAAGAACCCTAATTCCTAATAACAGCCGCCAGAAAAATTGAAGAACCCTAATTCCTAATAACAGCCGCAAGAAAAATTGAAGAACCCTAATTCCCAAAATCGATTAAAACCTGATATATAATCCTGAACCAAATCTCGATAGAGAGCAAACAATGCGTTTGCTCTGATACCAATTGTAGGTCCCAGTGGTCCGATCTACAGGATTAAACCAACTAATCACGAGGCGGAATCTCGTAATCAGTATATCAAACAAGTAATAATCGATATTAATAACAATAAGAACAAAACGTAATTACCGAATTCCAAATACTTCATATATTGAATCACTCAATTACAATAAAGTATTCTCAGAACTCTCTCCCTCTGTCTCTAACCATTAACCATTAACTAACTCATTAGCCCTAAACCTAAACTCAATGTCTCTTTATATAGAGCATGTTCACAGGGTTGGGCCACTAATGGACTCATTGACTATGCAAAGTCCATTAACACCCATAATAGACTAAATAGCCCCATTAACAATACAATGTTATTGGGCCATTACAGACTCAAACAGACTATAACTAAAGACTTGATTAATTTAGAACAACGGTCACAGATATTGCACCAATAGGGAGGATCCACTTGTGGAGTTGCTTAGAAGGTTGGCTCAGAGTACTCAACCACCACCACCCCCACCACCACCTGCTTCGTCAGATCTGTTGTCACAATTAGTGGAGGTATTGCGCCCAACGCCTCAGCCAGAGCCCGTACAACCAATGGATCCGTTGTCACAACTCCTGGAGCGGCTAAGGCAACCAAGCATACACACCCCGCCAACACCTCTACCACATGACACATCTAACGACATGCTAAGAGTGTTGCAAACCTTAGTGACAGCAGCAGTTCCACCCCGTGCAACCACTATGCCTTTGTCAGTGGTTACTTCAAAGTTCTGTGACTGGGTTGTCAGATTCCAACTTCCAGATAAGCAAAAAGTCTCGTCCGTTTTTGGTACTTACGATGGTACTCGAGATCCAGACGACCACCTTGCTCTGTTTGAACAGGCTATTATGACGGAGAAATGGTTAGACCCAGTCGCTTGCCACATGTTCCCTGGAACATTACAAGGTTTCGCTCGTGATTGGTTTGCTGACTTGCCTGAGAGGAGTATTCAAGATTTCGCAGATCTAAAATCCGAGTTTGTGACTCAATTTGTACAACAAAAGAAGCAACATAGAACTCATATAAAGGCTCATTTGATACGACAAAAAGGAGGAGAGGGGTTGCGTGACTTTATCCAGCGGTACACACAAGAATGCCAGAAGATTGCCATGTTACCAGAGAGTCAACAAATTTATGGCTTTACTCTTTCCCTGCTTCTAGGACAACTGCAAGAAAAGTTAATCAAGAGAACTCCAGTTACTTTCAAAGAAGCCACGGACAGGGCATATGACTATCTAAGGTCAAAGGAAACTGTCTCCCTGACAAGAGCGGTAGGCGGCAAGTCATGGACCGACACTCGACGAGATGAAAGGAGCAACATGAGGTTTGGCCCATACGATAAACGTGCGTCCGAGCCTGCTCTTAGCATAACACCAAAAGAAATCTTGATAACAGAGCAGGTGTGCGCTACCTTCGCACCTCCACCCCAGATGGAGCATAGGTCAGGTACGAAAAACATGAATAAATATTCTTATTTCCATGAAGACCATGGACACGACACAAATGTATGTAGAGAGCTCAAAAGGGAAATCAGACGGGCTTTGGAAGAAGGCAACCTAGAACACCTTGTCCCTGGCGCTAAGCAGCAAGCAAATAAAACTCCACCTAAGAAGAATTACGCCTGGCAAAAGAAGGGGGAAGACACAGAACACCCCGGACCACCTGATGGCCATGTCTTCATGATACATGAGGGAGCCAATATGAACTGACCTATCAAGGTGCAATAGTCTTTACTGTCATTTTTTCTTTTATGTTTTCAATAAATGTTTCCAGGCACATGGAATGTCATGGTCATGTATGAAACTGGAAATAATAGCATTTGGTCTGATCTTGTATCCCAATATTATCTCACAATATCATTTTTCTATGATATTTGCATAAACATATAAATATTGAAGTAAGGATTCAATACAAAAAGCATAAGGCCACAATAGACATCTCAGTCTAAAGCCAAACATGCACTTTAATTACATACAATGTTACAACTTGAACACGCATGCGCACATACACAACTAAGAACATAGTTCAATACAACATGTATGAAGCCAAGAAAGACAACCTTGTCTGGCCAAATAACATACAATCATATTCGTCTTTTAATCTACTTGATAAAAGATAAGCACTTCTCACTGGGAAGCGACAATCCTCGCGAGTAAACAAAGTAAAGGTTAACCAACAAAAGTGCCATTGGCAAAGTGTCACAGGCACAGTATGAAGCATACATCAACATCTACCTATGTCATTGGCATGCAAAGGAACCATGGGTCCTCAAGAAAGTGTCATAGGCACAACCAAATTTACACACTATCATGCACACCCAAGACGGTGTCATGGACAACATCCATAATAAAAAGATAAAAAAACAAAAATGTGTTATTGGCTTGATCATCCAATAAACACATTATTTTTAAAAGCTAGACAATGTCACACAAAGCAAGGCTAAGCCTAGACAACGCCATGTCAAATCACAACAACGACAACTACAATATGCCTAATAAATAACAACGTATATTAAACATTACTAATTAAGCAACCAGCTAAACCTGCTGCAAGACAAACAATTACAGTTAGAAGGTTGAGCTTATGACTTAAAACATCAAAACAGCCGGTACACCAAGAGAGTACAGCCGGTACTAGGCTTTGTTTGTCGCCGCCGGTACACGGGCTACGAACCGCCGGTACCTGGCTTTGTTAGATTGCCACCGGTACTAGAGCTTAAACAGCCGGTACCATTTGCTTGCCCGGGCTTAAACTGCCGGTACGGTGCAAAAACTCCCGGTATCCGGAATTCTCGATCCCTAAACCGCGCGGTACCCGGCTACAATCGCCGGTACCCGACACCCTCACACGAACCGCCGGTCCCAGGCCCTTACAGCCGGTACCCGGATTTTGTTACTCGGTACCGCCGGTACCTGGCCTAAACAGCCGGTACCCGGCTTTGATTATACCGCCGGTACCAGGCTAATGCCCTGGTACTTGGCTGCTACTCCGGATTTGAAAAACAAAAAAAAAACGAAAAAAAAAAAAAAAAAAAAGACGAGACTTACGAGTACTGATAGTTACGAGTACTGATAGTCGCAACGTCTGTCAAGCAGACCGCGTCTGTCAAGCGGACCCGCGTTTGTCAAGCGGACCCGCGTCTGTCAAGCGGACCGCGTCTGTCAAGCGGATCGCGTCTGTGAAGAGCGGCAGCGTCGGTCAACCAGACCGCGTCTGTCAAACCGCCTGTCCAAGTTGACAGCGTCTAACTGCTTTATTGTCACCGCCTGTCCAATGTGACTGCTTTATTGTCGTCATAATAGTAAGACGTTACATATATTAATGATTAAGACCGTTCAAGTATTCATGATCATCATTAATGATCAACGTTCCATATACTTGACACTGGCCATATAAATACATGGTCCAAATCATTGTTGAGCGTCACTTTTCATCTTCAACCTTGATCACCCTAGGTTCGTCAAGAGCTTGTTGGGTTGGCACTATGATCATCACAGGAGATCCAAGGGTTGATATCACCTCACCTTCGTGTTTGACAATCGTTGCTCAAACAGTTGAGCTTTACTTTCTCCCGATTTATAAAACGTAAACAATAGTAAAGTAGAGGTGATAAACTCACCTTATCGAGCAAAGCGATAAATACCCGAACAGTGTGAATAATGTGTGTATGTAAGCAACTACGTAGGTTACAAATAATTTCCCCAACTAGTCATAGAGCTCCCTTATATAAAGGTAATAACAATTATAAGAATGAGGTTAGCGAGTTTTAGACTTTAAATAAACCGACACAATTTTCACCGAATACCTATGTTCGTTCAAACTGAAATATGTAGAGTT
Source organism: Senecio squalidus (assembly GCA_910822075.1). NCBI lineage: Eukaryota > Viridiplantae > Streptophyta > Magnoliopsida > Asterales > Asteraceae > Senecio > Senecio squalidus. Next base: position 32,237,585 of record CAJVGC010000065.1, on the reverse strand, counting down.
CTAGGAAGAGTTAGACGATGAATAGGATATAAATATGAGAGGGATTTTAGACCAAGATTTTTATAGACACGAGTTTGTTATGAAAAAGATATGGTGAAGACAAAACAGACCAAACAATCTGTCCAAAATTATAGTGTTATATAAGTTGAGTTTTAACACGATTCAAAGTCGTATAATTTTATGTGAACAAGATAACCATTTTTACGACTCCTTATACATGTTATAAATCAATAATAAAACAATCAACTTATGTTAAAGATTGTATAAATAGTTACACAAATTCAGTTATCAAAACCTAGTAATTTGTTTCAAAAATTCAGATTAGACCCTTTGTTTCTTTTAGGAAGTTCTGTAAAGAGTTAGAAAATGAGTCTTACGTTTTTGAAACTAGACTCAAAGACCTACAATATTCGTTTAGGTAACATATTCTAATTCATTACCAAAACAGAGTTAAACACTAAAGAAGACAGACCAAAACATAAACTCAAAAACCGTATCCGATGGAGACCCGAAAACCGAATCCGAGTTGACCGAGTAAATCCCCGAGTTGACCGGGGACGGGGACGGATAATAAACGAATTCAAAAATCGGGGATGGATGCGAGGATGGTATTACCTATCGGGTATCCATAACCGTACCCGAAACCGGCCCCGATGGATACCCGAATATATATATATATATATATATATATATAATACATTTCTCCAAGATTAGATTGTATATCTTCAAGACTCTCGACTCCTCGTGGCCCTAACTCACAATTTCATCAGAATTGTCATTCGCCCAAATATATTAGGGCTATATTTTTTTTTGCATCGACAAATGAATCGACACTTCGATTGTCTCGATCCCTCCCTTAATTACTTTCCTACGTCTACAAGAATTCCATGTTATCTCCTCATTCGATTATCGGCTCCCATTTTTTGTGATATGTCTCTCCTTATTCCTGCGAATCACCACCGCCGGCCTGAAGCCCTGAACAACCCCTTTACTCCTACAACCAGTCAAAGAAGCACAATACAGGTTTATACTTTTTAACAACCATATTTTGGAATCTTTTCTTAGATTAATAAATAGTTGCTATAGATTTGATTTCTATATAAACTTTATTTGATTGACCCATCTACTATTTAGTATTATTTATGATTTTTTTTTTTGTACTAGTATTATTTATGGTATTTTTTTTTTCTTGTTATTTAATATTATCTACTTTTCAAATTCAAGTCCTTTTGTCGAGGAAGATGAAATTTAAGACTTTTTATTTAATATTATCTACTTTTAAAATGAGTAGTAATGAGAATGTTTTGGACAGAAAATGGAAGAGGTTGCCTTTGGAATTGAACCACAACCTCAATCAAAACCAATCAACACTTCAAATGCTCAAGTTGAACACGATTTTACTAGTCCAAATGTTCCATCGGTTGAAGAAACAACTCAACAACCACAAGATGCCGAGGTAAACCCACCAAACAAAAGACAAAAGAGTGTTGCTTGGGAGCATTTTGTCAGATTAACAGTAAATGAGAAACAGAAAGCGCACTGAAAAAGGTGTAGTAACTTATTAGGAGGTGAATCAAAAAATGGCACCTCACATTTGTTAGCACATATCATAAAATGCAGAGCGAAGGGCCAACGTGATATTCGTCAAAAACTTTTGGCATCTAACTTGAAATCCGATTTGTCTACATATGTATACAATGAGAAAGATAGTCAAAATGCATTGGCTCAAATGGTTATATTACACGAGTATCCTTTTTCTTTATTGTTGAGCATGCTGGTTTTAAGAATTTTACCAAGACTATTCAACCCTTGTTCAAAGTACCTTGTCGAAACACATTGAAACGTGACATTATAAAGGCGTATGGGATGGAGAAAGATAAGGTTATTCAGACGATTGAGAAAATGCAAAGCAGAATTTTCATTACAACTGATATGTGGACTTCAAGTAATCAAAGAAAAGGGTTTATGGCTATCAATTGGCATTACATTCAGTATTGGCGTCTTCATAGTAAAATATTGAGGTACTAGTTTTTTCGAGCTTTATTTTAATTTATATGCTAAGCGACTTCCTCTATTTTGTTAACTTTATGTTTATTATGTGTGTCAGTTTTGTTTATGTGCCTTGCCCACACACTAGTGAAGTTCTCACGGATGTTTTGATGGATGCATTGATGGAGTGGAATGTGGACACCAAATTGTCTACTATCACAGTCGACAATTGTACTACGAATGATGCATTAATCGGTAAGATCAAAGAAAAGTTGCAGATAGACAAGTTAATGCATCAGGTTATAGTGAAAACGGTTTTAAAAATTTTCAAAAGTTTTCGAAACCAAACTATAACCAAGGCTTTTTAGAAAAATCATTTTTCGAGTTCAAACTTTAGTAGATTAATTCCACAATTGCATGATTGTTTTCAACTACGCATAACTTGATCAACTATGCTTTGTTCAAAATGAATTATGTAAGAACGGGAAGTAATTGCTATTGTTAACGGTTTTGAGTCAAAAAATTCTCGGTCTTATCGATTCCCGATTCTCACGTAATTGACCCGCCAAGATTAGATTGTATATCTTCAAGACTCTCGACTCCTCGTGGCCCTAACTCACAATTTCATCAGAATTGTCATTCGCCCAAATATATTAGGGCTATTTTTTTTTTTGCATCGACAAATGAATCGACACTTCGATTGTCTCGATCCCTCCCTTAATTACTTTCCTACGTCTACAAGAATTCCATGTTATCTCCTCATTCGATTATCGGCTCCCATTTTTTGTGATCTGTATCTCCTTATTCCTGCGAATCACCACCGCCGGCCTGAAGCCCTGAACAACCCCTTTACTCCTACAACCAGTCAAAGAAGCACAATACAGGTTTATACTTTTTAACAACCATATTTTGGAATCTTTTCTTAGATTAATCAATAGTTGCTATAGATTTGATTTCTATATAAACTTTATTTGATTGACCCATCTACTATTTAGTATTATTTATGATTTTTTTTTCTTGTACTAGTATTATTTATGGTATTTTTTTTTTCTTGTTATTTAATATTATCTACTTTTCAAATTCAAGTCCTTTTGTCGAGGAAGATGAAATTTAAGACTTTTTATTTAATATTATCTACTTTTAAAATGAGTAGTAATGAGAATGTTTTGGACAGAAAATGGAAGAGGTTGCCTTTGGAATTGAACCACAACCTCAATCAAAACCAATCGACACTTCAAATGCTCATGTTGAACACGATTTTACTAGTCCAAATGTTCCATCGGTTGAAGAAACAACTCAACAACCACAAGATGCCGAGGTAAACCCACCAAACAAAAGACAAAAGAGTGTTGCTTGGGAGCATTTTGTCAGATTAACAGTAAATGAGAAACAGAAAGCGCACTGAAAAAGCTGTAGTAACTTATTAGGAGGTGAATCAAAAAATGGCACCTCACATTTGTTAGCACATATTGCAAAATGCAAAGCGAAGGGCCAACGTGATATTCGTCAAAAACTTTTGGCATCTAACTTGAAATCCGATTTGTCTACATATGTATACAATGAGAAAGATAGTCAAAATGCATTGGCTCAAATGGTTATATTACACGAGTATCCTTTTTCTTTATTGTTGAGCATGCTGGTTTTAAGAATTTTACCAAGACTATTCAACCCTTGTTCAAAGTACCTTGTCGAAACACATTGAAACGTGACATTATAAAGGCGTATGGGATGGAGAAAGATAAGGGTTATTCAGACGATTGAGAAAATGCAAAGCAGAATTTTCATTACAACTGATATGTACTTCAAGTAATCAAAGAAAATGGTTTATGGCTATCAATTGGCATTACATTCAGGATTGGCGTCTTCATAGTAAAATATTGAGGTACTAGTTTTTTCGAGCTTTATTTTAATTTATATGCTAAGCGACTTCCTCTATTTTGTTAACTTTATGTTTATTATGTGTGTCAGTTTTGTTTATGTGCCTTGCCCACACACTAGTGAAGTTCTCACGGATGTTTTGATGGATGCATTGATGGAGTGGAATGTGGACACCAAATTGTCTACTATCACAGTCGACAATTGTACTACGAATGATGCATTAATCGGTAAGATCAAAGAAAAGTTGCAGATAGACAAGTTAATGCATCAGGTTATAGTGAAAACGGTTTTAAAAATTTTCAAAAGTTTTCGAAACCAAACTATAACCAAGGCTTTTTTAGAAAAATCATTTTTCGAGTTCAAACTTTAGTAGATTAATTCCACAATTGCATGATTGTTTTCAACTACGCATAACTTGATACTATGCTTTGTTCAAATGAATTATGTAAGAACCGGAAGTAATTGCTATTGTTAACGGTTTTGAGTCAAAAAATTCTCGGTCTTATCGATTCCCGATTCTCACGTAATTGACCCGCCAAGATTAGATTGTATATCTTCAAGACTCTCGACTCCTCGTGGCCCTAACTCACAATTTCATCAGAATTGTCATTCGCCCAAATATATAAGGGCTATTTTTTTTTTTTTGCATCGACAAATGAATCGACACTTCGATTGTCTCGATCCCTCCCTTAATTACTTTCCTACGTCTACAAGAATTCCATGTTATCTCCTCATTCGATTATCGGCTCCCATTTTTTGTGATCTGTCTCTCCTTATTCCTGCGAATCACCACCGCCGGCCTGAAGCCCTGAACAACCCCTTTACTCCTACAACCAGTCAAAGAAGCACAATACAGGTTAATACTTTTTAACAACCATATTTTGGAATCTTTTCTTAGATTAATAAATAGTTGCTATAGATTTGATTTCTATATAAACTTTATTTGATTGACCCATCTACTATTTAGTATTATTTATGATTTTTTTTTCTTGTACTAGTATTATTTATGGTATTTTTTTTTTCTTGTTATTTAATATTATCTACTTTTCAAATTCAAGTCCTTTTGTCGAGGAAGATGAAATTTAAGACTTTTTATTTAATATTATCTACTTTTAAAATGAGTAGTAATGAGAATGTTTTGGACAGAAAATGGAAGAGGTTGCCTTTGGAATTGAACCACAACCTCAATCAAAACCAATCGACACTTCAAATGCTCAAGTTGAACACGATTTAACTAGTCCAAATGTTCCATCGGTTGAAGAAACAACTCAACAACCACAAGATGCCGAGGTAAACCCACCAAACAAAAGACAAAAGAGTGTTGCTTGGGAGCATTTTGTCAGATTAACAGTAAATGAGAAACAGAAAGCGCACTGAAAAAGGTGTAGTAACTTATAGGAGGTGAATCAAAAAATGGCACCTCACAGCACATATTGCAAAATGCAAAGCGAAGGGCCAACGTGATATTCGTCAAAAACTTTTGGCATCTAACTTGAAATCCGATTTGTCTACATATGTATACAATGAGAAAGATAGTCAAAATGCATTGGCTCAAATGGTTATATTACACGAGTATCCTTTTTCTTTATTGTTGAGCATGCTGGTTTTAAGAATTTTACCAAGACTATTCAACCCTTGTTCAAAGTACCTTGTCGAAACACATTGAAACGTGACATTATAAAGGCGTATGGGATGGAGAAAGATAAGGTTATTCAGACGATTGAGAAAATGCAAAGCAGAATTTCCATTACAACTGATATGTGGACTTCAAGTAATCAAAGAAAAGGGTTTATGGCTATCAATTGGCATTACATTCAGGATTGGCGTCTTCATAGTAAAATATTGAGGTACTAGTTTTTTCGAGCTTTATTTTAATTTATATGCTAAGCGACTTCCTCTATTTTGTTAACTTTATGTTTATTATGTGTGTCAGTTTTGTTTATGTGCCTTGCCAACACACTAGTGAAGTTCTCACGGATGTTTTGATGGATGCATTGATGGAGTGGAATGTGGACAGCAAATTGTCTACTATCACAGTCGACAATTGTACTACGAATGATGCATTAATCGGTAAGATCAAAGAAAAGTTGCAGATAGACAAGTTAATGCATCAGGTTATAGTGAAAACGGTTTTAAAAATTTTCAAAAGTTTTCGAAACCAAACTATAACCAAGGCTTTTTAGAAAAATCATTTTTCGAGTTCAAACTTTAGTAGATTAATTCCACAATTGCATTATTGTTTTCAACTACGCATAACTTGATCAACTATGCCTAGTTCAAAATGAATTATGTAAGAACGGAAAGTAATTGCTATTGTTAACGGTTTTGAGTCAAAAAATTCTCGGTCTTATCGATTCCCGATTCTCACGTAATTGACCCGTGCATGCATTTCATTTACACTTTTCCTATTTTAGTTTCCCCTATACTTACGTAACTCACTATTCGTAGATCCGTCATGTCTCAGTCATCTCGTTCACGATCACCTTCCCGATCCCAGTCTCGCTCACTCTCCCGAGCTGCTTCATCGCGCGAAGCTTCCGAGGATCGCACCGCTTCTGAGAGTCAGCGTCACAAGACTACGGACCCGAAAAATGAGACCTCTATGGCCGTCTCCAGCAGCATCGGTTCCAGTCCGAGGACCGTGTTACTGCCTGCTCCCCCGGTGCCTGTTCCCACACCCCCTAAGCAGCACGGACCTCGCACGAGATTCACTGCTCGTAAGCAGATCATTCTCCCTGGCCGTCTGCCGGACAGGATGGTCGGACAGTAGCCCGGTCCATCCAGACCCGCTCCTCCTCAGTCCTTCGTGGACCCGTACCACCCGGCAATGCGTACACCGGTTATGGCACGCTATTCTTGGGAGAGTCAGTTCCTAGAGGAAAGGCGACGTGCCGAGAATGCCAGACCTTCTAGCCCATGATGCCGCCTACTCTACAGACTCCTCCACCAGCAGCGTTCCTACACCTCCACCGAGAGCTACGGGGACTTTCAGAAGAGGCCCAACAGTAGGTTCTTCTTCTCTGGGAAGTCTTCGACGCCGCACATAAGCTGTCGGAACAGTCGATGCGAGTCATCGTATCGGCTCAAGCCACAGCGAGGACAGTGCAGCGTCTCGTTGGCGCGTGTTTGGTCATGGGGACCTTGATCGCGGTTATTGTGGCGAAGATGTTCCTGGAGAAGCGTCGTTAGTCATTTCTTTTATGTATTGTACTGTAAGCTAAGTCGTATTTTTCCATGTACACGACTATTTATCTTATTATTGTATTGTACTGTCGTTTGAACTTTTATTTATCTATTAATCTATGTAATTGAATATTTATTATTTAATGGAAATTCTACTTTTATTATCCGTAATTGTCGTTGTCGTGTGAATCGTTATATTTATTATCGTATCATTATATTATTATCTCTTGAATCATTATCGTGTGTGTGCTGTTATTTTCCTTGTTTACTCTTTTGTCATTATCGCTGTTACATTCATTAATTTAAACTCCTTATCATTATATTATTATCTATTCGTGCGTTCTAAACTTTTCTCCTTTCTGTTATAGAATCATGGCACCCAGACGATCCAACGCCGAAATCATCGTTGAGCAAGTTGCGGAGCAACTCAACGCGGCCATGCCGAATATGATCGCTCAGATCACAGTCGGTATCAACAACAACATCAACAACCACCATTAGCAACAGGGACAGCAACAACAACAACAACAAGAGCAACAACAGCAGAACCAGAATCAGAACCAGAACCGAAACCGTCCTGCTTGCAACTATAAGAGCTTCATGGTCTGTAAGCCAAAGGAGTTTCACGGCAAAACTGGTGTCGTAGTACTACTACAATGGTTCGAGAGAATCGAATCAGTCATGCACATCAGCAGGTGTGCTGAAGCGGACAAGGTGGAGTACGCCTCTTGCGTGTTCCACGACAGAGCCCTATCATGTTGGAATAGTGTGGTCCGCACCCGAGGGCGTGAAACTGCCTATGATCTTTCCTGGAACACCTTCAAGAATTTCATGATTGAGGAATACTGCCCCAAAGGGGAAATCAAGAAGCTCGAGGCGGAGCTTTGGGATCACAAGATGGTCGGCAACGACATCGAAGGGTACACCACCCGGTTCCATGAGCTCGCCCGACTAGTCCCAAGGTTAGTGACCCCCGAGGAGAACCGGATCGACCTTTACATCTCCGGTCTTGTTCCGGAAATCCGAGGCATGGTTATCTCTTCCGAACCCAGACACTCCAGAGCGCAATCATCTTAGCTCACCTCCTCACCAGCAACCTCCTCACCACTCCTACATCTTCCAAGAAAGAGTCGGGTGAGAAAAGGAAAACTGAGCAGACCCCAAGAAGAAGTGACCGGAATAAGAAAGCCAAGACCACCCGTAACTACGATGTGACTGCTGCATCTGCACCACCAACTGGACCCTGACCTTACACTGGGCCGCACCCCAAGTGTAACAAGTGTAACTACCATAACACCAGGAACTGCCCGACATATCACACGTGCCAGAAGGTGGGGCATTTCACCAAGTACTGCCCAAACAAAACATTTAACCAGGGTCAGAAGTCGGTATGCTACGAATGTGGTAGCGACAAACATCTTCGGAATACCTGCCCTAAACTCCAAAATGCCCAACCACACCAAGGCGGGCGAGGTCGAGGACGTGCCTTTGCACTCACCGCAGAGGAAGCTCGTCAGGACCCGAACGCGGTTACGGGTACGTTTTCTATAAATGACCACTATGCCTATGTATTATTCGATTCAGGAGCTGAGAGAAGCTTTGTGTCCTTAGAATTTTGACCCCTTATTAACCTAGGATCTAAAGTTCTTAAGGATAGCTTTACTATCGAATACGCAAACGGTCAAGAATTCGAGGCTAAGGATGTGATCGTAGGATGCCTCATGTGCTTATCTGACAAAACTTTCCCCATCGATTTAATTCTTATCGAGCTGAAGAGCTTTGACGTCATCGTTGGGATGGACTGGTTATCCCGTTTCCGAGCCGAGATCGTCTGTTTCAACAAACTCATATGTATTCCCCTTTCGGACAGTGAGACTCTCGTTGTACAGGGAGACAAACCTGGATGACAACTTCGTATCTTCTCTATCATCAAAATGCGCAAATACATCAAAAAGGACTGCGACGCATTCCTTGCGCATGTCGTTGAACGCAAACCCAAGGAAAACCGAGTACAAGACATTCCAGTAGTCAAGAATCATCCGTAGGTCTTTCCAGAGGATTTACCTGGGCTACCGCCGCATCGACAGGTGGAATTCCGAATAGACCTCGTTCCTGGCGCAGCACCGGTTGCCAAGACACCGTATCGTCTAGCACCACCCGAAATGCAGGAACTGTCAAAAAAGTTGCATGAACTTTTAGATCATGGTCTTATTCGTCCAAGCTCGTCCCCCTGGGTAGCCCCAATCCTCTTTGTCAAAAAGAAAGACGGATCTATTCGTATATGCATCGATTATCGTGAACTTAACAAGCTGACCGTCAAGAACCGATACCCACTTCCGAGGATCGATGATCTGTTCGACCAGTTGCAGGGTGCAACTTATTTCTCTAAGATGGACCTCCGTTCGGGTTATCATCAGGTTCGTTTCAGTGAGACCGACATTCCAAAAACCGCATTCCGAACTCGATATAGACATTACAAATTCCTCGTCATGCCACTTGGTCTGACCAACGCACCAGCAGTGTTCATGGACCTAATGAACAGGGTGTGTAGACCATATCTAGACAAATTCGTGATCGTATTCATAGACGACATTCTTATATACTCAAGGAATAAGGAAGATCATGCGAAGCATCTAAAGCTCATCTTAGAACTCCTCAGAGATCAGAAACTGTACGCCAAATTCTCGAAGTGTGAATTTTGGCTCCGGGAAGTACATTTCCTTGGTCATGTGGTCAACCAAGAAGGAATTCATGTAGACCCTGAAAATATTGAAGCGATCGAGAAATGGAAAGCCCCAACGACTCCTACGGAAATCCGACAATTCCTAGGGTTGGCTGGCTATTATCGAAGGTTCATCGAAAATTTCTCAAAGGTCGCTAAGCCTCTGATTGAACTCATCAGAAAGACAAGGAATTTATTTGGGGAAAAGAACAGGACGCATCCTTTCAGAAACTCAAGCACCAACTTTGTCACGCACCGATTATGTCCCTACCGGAGGGCACGGATAATTTCGAAGTGTTTTGCGATGCGTCTCACCAAGGACTTGGGTGTGTCCTGATGCAGAAGAACAAATTCATCGCATATGCTTCGAGACAGCTGAAGGTGCACGAGCAGAACTACTCGACACACGACTTAGAGCTGGAAGACGTTGTGTTTGCATTGAAAATATGGAGGCACTACCTGTACGGCACTAAGTGTACGGTTTTTACGGATCATAAAAGCCTTCAGCACATTCTTGATCAGAAAATGCTCAACATGAGGCAGTGGAGATGGATTGAACTTCTGAGCGACTTCGATTGCGAGATCAAATACCACCCGGGTAAGGCAAACGTAGTGGCAGATGCCCTGAGTAGGAAGGAAAGGGTAAAACCATCTCGAGTTAGAGCATTGGGAATTCAGATTCAGACGAGCTGATATCGCTCATTTATACGAGTATTTTATCACGATATTTATTATATTTCGAGTCCTAAACGTAATGGAAAGACCCTTTTATGCTTTATGTTTGTGTAAAGTTATATTTTAGGTTGATTAGATGTATTTGGAACAAAAGAGATGGAGTTTTGGACCTAAAAATGAAAAGGAGAAAATCAATGTTGGCGGAGTTGGAAATGGAGACGCATTCAGCTAGGGGAGGAAAAGCAATCAGCTCGGAAGGCCGAATGCGCCGCAATAGGGGCAGATGGCGGCACATTCAGGCGCTTGGCATTTACATTTCAGTTTTTTTCATTTCTAATCATGGGAAAGCCAAGAGTTTATTAATTGGTTACTTAAAGAAAACGTGGGAAGCAGAAAACAATCATCTTTTCATTGACAATTGAGTTTTATCATCATAAATTGGGCATCATTTTCGAGAAGGAACAATCATTTTCCGGAATTTCATCGAACAATTGTTATTTCATTTTCGTTTAGTTATTTTAGAGACACTTGGAACTTGTTACCTACAGTTTGGTATTGAACTATTTTCTCATTTTTAATTGCAATTGAATCATGTCTTTCATTTATTTGGTTAGTTTCGTCACCGTTATGAGTAGATAATTACCTTAAACGTTTGCTTGGATTTGTGATCGTTTGTGTGTTAGATTTTGGGTATGAAATTAGATTGATGTGTAGAGGTTAATCAGGGATCCGTTTGGGTTAATATCTTAATTATATTGTTAAAATTTTTTATACTTTTATTTGGTAATCTAAAAACGGGTATTCGAAAGGAATCCGTAATTTTTACTAAAATAAGAACGAATTAATCGACCGGTCTTTAGTTGATTAAGAGTTAGTGGTATTCGAAAGAAATCACTAACAACAATTTAAACAAGAAAGTAATAACACGAACGCTAGTTAATAAATTAAGAGAAATCGGTCTATTAGTTAGTAAGCTATTCGAAAGGAAGCTTATAGGTTAATTCTCACACATCGGCTTGGAACTTTATGCACAATTACTTGAGGTGTTAACTATATTCGAAAGGAATAGTTGCATGGTTAGGTAATTGGAGAAATCCGGTATTCAAAAGGAACTTAGGATTTTACATTAGAAGTTTATCGACATTTTTATACCTAGGAAATAACACACATTCGTAAACGGTCCGAGAAAGCGTCTTCTATCCATATTTGAATTCAAAAAGTATTTTTATCGCTAGTATAATCTAGTCTTCTTAAGACTAAAACCCAAATTGTTACTTGTTACTTATTATTTCAAGACTAAAATTCTCGATTATAAATAGTCCCTGTGTTCGAACCCGATATTTACCTATACTATTTTACAACTGACAAGGGTACACTGCCCGTGTAGTAATCTAGTAAAAGTTTATTTTTGGTAAACTAGATTTTTCACATCAAGTTTTTGGCGCCGCTGCCGGGGACTTGATTTAGTTGAGATTTTAGTTTTTGTTTGTTTACCTGTTTGGAATATTTTCACGGGTGTTTGTTTGTTGCGTTGTGATTTTCAGGTTATTGTTAGTGGATGTTTACGAGGTCCCAAGGGAAGCAAGTAAACAACCCTCTTTCTGACCCGGAAAGACTTTTGAGACGAAGAGGTTTAGGAGCCGCAGTTACTTATAGTGAGAACGATTCTTCAGAAGAGGAAGTTCAGGTAGTATTTGAAGAAGAGATGGAAGGAGACGGAAATCCAAACGGAAACCCAAATGGAGCTGTTATTCGACCCGACCCATTTGATCAACCAATGATAAACCGAAACCGTACAGTACCATTGACTCGGGGTTCAGCGATTATCCAACCAAACGTGGGGGATAATTTTTCAGTTAAGGGGCATCACCACAACATGATCCAAGAGAATGCATTTGACGGGAATTCCAAGGCTGACCCACACAAACATATTGCTACATTTACCGAAATCCGCAAAATGTTTAAGTACGGAGAAGGTTTGGAGGAAGGAGTGATGCTCATTTTGTTCCCATCATAACTTAGGGGAGAAGCAAGGACTTGGTTTTATGAGCTAGAGCCGAAGTCGATCGAGACTTGGGAGGAGATGCGTGAGTTATTTGTGACCCGGTTTTTCCCACCGATCTTGGGTAGGAAACTTTTGAACCAAATCAGGAGTTTCTTTTAGTTTCATATTGAGACAACAACCGATGCTTGGATTAGGCTCAAAGATTTTCTACGTAATTGTCATGGGCACGGTTTGGATAGGGAGCAAATTATTGACATTTTCTATCACGGATTAGACAACCGGTCTCAACACGATCTCGACTTAGCAGGTGGAGGAAATTTCCTCTTCAAATCACCAAATGATGCCTATAGGATGATGGAGGACCAAGTACAAGCGGTAGTCGCAAGGGATCGAGTGAGTAAGAACAGAAAAGTACGGTGGTCATTGAATAAAGTGGAGGAATCGAGTAGTAGTGGCAATAATGAAGTTGTGAACGAGATTAAATCTTTGGGTGATGAGATGAAGAATAGGATGGGAAGTTTGGAGAAAGATGTCCATTTGGTTAAGAATGGATGTGGGAAATGTGGAGGACCTCATCACACGGACGATTGTGAGCCGAAAACCGAGGAAGCAAACTATGCCAACTATGGGTACCAAAACCGAGGAAATAGTGGGTATGGAAATCAGAATCGGGGCAATAGAAATGAGGCACGCTTTCAAACCAACCAATCAAAACCGAGAGAGGGAAATGAAGAATCGAGCTTCACAGAAATGATGAAGGATTTCGTTTACACCCAAAAAGCAACAAACGATTTATTAGCAAACTCAATGAAGGGATTTAACGAGAAACTTGAACAAAATCAGAGGAACACTCAAGCTAATATGCAAGATCTAGAGCTGAAATTTGAGAGACTAAACGAGAGGTTTTCAAACCGACCAACGAGTCAAATGCCTAGTTCAACTCAACCCAACCCGAGACCAAACCAAAACAACAATGGAGGATCATCGAGTCAAGGTCCAAGATACATACCACCGAATAACCGGGATGAACATGTGAATGCTATTGAGACTATGTCGTGTTTTAAGTATGGGGGAAATGGAGAAAATGAGCTGAACAAGAAGAAAAATCAAAACGGTGTTGGAACTGAAGGGAATGCGCCGCATTCAGGAAGAATGTGCCGCATTCAAGAGGAATGCGCCGCATTCCAACATCCGAGGCTGATGCTTTTGTGAATGCTTCACCTGATGCAACTCCGGACCTTGGGAATGCGCCTCCAGTTTCTGGAATGCGCCGCATAGAGCCAGTAGACAGCGATTCGTAAGATGTAGAAGAGATATAGATGGAGTCTCGACCCGGGAAGGAACCAATGGTTCCTAACAAAGAAAAGGAGCTTGACATTGAAGTTAAGGGAGCATATAAGCTGCATATTCCATATCCGCAACGGCTTAGGAAGGAGAAAAAAAGGGAACAATACAGGAAGTTTATTGAATTGATGAAAACCGTTAAAATTAATGTTCCTTTAGTTGATCTTATTTCAGGTATGCCCAACTATGCTAAGTTCACGAAGGAGTTAGTAAGCGGGAAAGGAGATCACATGGAGAAAATAACCGCGTTCCTTAATGTCGAATGTTCGGCCATTGTGAAGCGATCTATTCCACCCAAACTTGAAGACCCAGGAAGTTTCTTACTCACTTGCACGTTTAATGATAACTTTACTTTTAGTGCATTAGCGTACTTAGGGGCAAGCATTAATTTAATGCCTAACTCTATTTACACTAAACTTTCCTCGGGTGCTTTAACACCAACCCGAATGAGCATAAGATTGGCCGATCGATCTTATCAATATCCATTGGGTATTGCGGAAAATATGCTTATACGGGTTGGAGAATTTTTATATCCGGTAGATTTTGTAATTCTTGAGATGGAGGAGGATGAAAAAGTTCCTCTCATCTTAGGAAGACCGTTTCTAAATACCGCGGATGCTATCATCCGTGTTAGGGATACGGAAATTTCTTTGGGTTTGGGTAACGAAAGGGCCACATTTTCTTTAAATCAAGCTATGAAACATTCTTATTCAACTGACGAATCTTGTTTTAGAATTGATTTCATAGACGATGCAGATTATGATTTAGATTGGGAAGGCATTTTGGAGGAGGAAGCGGAAATGGAAATGTTGAATGCTATTGGGAAAGAGGATTATGAAGAGAAGAGTTGGGATGAAGTGGAAGAGTTGGTAATGGATGATGGGGCGAGGATCAAAACTTCCATTGAAGATCCCCCGAAAGACTTGGAGCTAAAAAAATTACCCAACCACCTCGAGTATGCATTCTTAGAGGGTAATTCTAGTCTTCCCATTATCATCTCGTCTTCACTTTTGGAAGACGAGAAAGTTAAATTACTAACGGTCCTTAAAAGCCATAAAAAGGCTTTCGCTTGGCGCATCTCGGATATTCCGGGGATTAGTTCGGATTTTTGTAAACACAAAATAAATATTTTGGATAATGTAAAACCCGTTGTTCAACGACAACAGAGACTAAACCCGAACTTGCAAGATGTGGTCAAGAAGGAAATTGTTAAACTTTTGGATGCAAGAATCATCTACCCGATATCGTATAGCCCTTGGGTTAGTCCGGTACATTGCGTGCCTAAGAAAGGGGGAATGAAAGTTGTGATGAACGAGAAGAATGAGTTGGTCCCTACTAGAACGGTGACGGGGTGGAGGGTATGTATTGATTATAGGAGATTGAATAAAGCGACAAGGAAAGATCATTTCCCTTTACCTTTCATGGATCAAATGATCGAACGGTTGGCCGAGAATGAATTTTATGGTTTTCTCGATGGCTTCTCGGGTTATTTTCAAATTCCAGTTGACCCCGAGGACCAAGAGAAAACAACATTTACTTGCCCGTTCGGTACATTTGCTTATCGAAGAATGCCTTTCGAATTATGTAATGCACCGGGGACATTTCAAAGGTGTATGATGGAGATTTTTCAAGACATGATAGAGAATTCGATGGAAGTGTTCATGGATGACTTTTTGGTTTACGGAAATTCTTTTGAGGGATGACTTAAGAACTTAGATAGGATGTTGGCACGTTGCGAGGAAACAAATTTGGTTCTCAATTGGGAAAAGTGCCACTTTATGGTGAAAGAGGGGATCGTTTTGGGGCATAAGATATCGAGAGTCGGGATTGAGGTTGATAGAGCTAAAATAGAGGTGATATCGAAATTGCCACCACCAACGAATGAGAAAGCAGTTAGGAGTTTTTTAGGACATGCGGGTTTCTATAGGCGCTTCAAAAGGATTTTTCGAAGATTACTAGGCCGATGACTAGGTTGCTAGAGAAAGACACGAAATTTGAATTTTCGACGGAATGTGTGGAGGCTTTTGAGTTGTTGAAGGAAAGATTGACGAATACACCCATTTTAGTATCACCGAATTGGGATTTGCCATTTGAGCTGATGTGCGATGCTAGCAATTATGCGGTTGGGGCTGTGTTGAGACAAAGGATTGAAAATCATTTTCGACCCATATATTTTGCAAGCAAAACTCTAAATAAAGCTCAACAGAATTACACTACCGCCGAGAAGGAGCTATTAGCTGTGGTGTTTGCATTTGACAAATTTCGGTCTTATTTGGTGTTGAGTAAGACGGTGGTATTCACGGACCATTCGGCGTTGAATTTTTTGTTTTCCAAGTTAGATGCTAAACCGATATTGATTCGGTGGATTTTGTTATTACAAGAGTTTGATGTTGAAATCCAAGATAAAAGGGGTCGAGAGAATGTGGCGGCGGATCACTTGAGCCGTTTGGAAAACCCGAGTCTTGGAGAGTTGAATGAAGAAGAGATTAGAGACACTTTTCCGGATGAGCGGCTAGCATTTGTTGGAAGAGTAGATGGTGAACGGGGACCTTGGTATGCCGATATAGCAAATTACTTAGCGGGAGGAGTTATTAATAGGGAGTTGAGTTATCAACAAAGGAAGAATCTATACTCGGATGCGAAATACTACTTTTGGGAGGAACCGTACTTGTTCAGAATGTGTGCCGATGGTATGGTACGTAGGTGTGTTTATGGGGGCGAAACAAGGAAGATTCTTGACGAGTGTCACCATGGCCCAACGGGGGGGACACTATGGACCATCGGTGACGGGTAAGAAAGTGTTTGATGCGGGGTTTTATTGGCCTACAATCTTCAAGGAGGCATATACTTTGGTTAGGACGTGTGATTCTTGCCAAAGGCAAAGGACGGTTACAAGACGGGATGAAATGCCGCAGCAAAGTATCCAAGTATGCGAGGTGTTCGATATATGGGGCATCGATTTCATGGGGCCCTTTAAACCATCTAATCGGAATGTTTACATCTTAGTGGCGGTGGATTATGTGTCCAAATGGTTCGAGGAAAAAGCTCTACCCACTAACAATGCAAATGTGGTTATTGACTTCTTGAGAAGTTTGTTTTGTAGGTTTCGCATGCCGAAGGCGTTGATTAGTGATAGAGGAACTCACTTTGCAAATTCCCAAATGGAGAAAGTGCTTAAGCGATACGGGGTACAACATCGATTTTCGACTTCCTACCACCCCCACACAAGTGGGCAAGTCGAAAACACCAATCGGGCCATTAAGCGTATATTGGAGAAGACGGTGCACAATAACCCGTCACTTTGGTCAAAAAAATTGGATGAAGCGTTGTGGGCGTTTAGAACCGCTTACAAGACCCCGATTGGTACTACTCCATTCAAGTTGCTATATGGGAAGACATGTCACTTGCCTATGGAGATCGAGCACAAGGCATATTGGGCACTTAGGGAGTGTATCACCGACTTGGTAGCAAGTGGAGAGACCCGGTTTTTGCAGCTACACGAGCTAGATGAGTTGCGATGGAATGCTTACGAGAATTCAACTCTTTACAAGGCGAGGACGAAAATGGTACATGATTTGAAAATCCGGCGCAAGGAATTTAAAGAGGGGGATAAAGTACTTTTGTTCCTATCAAAATACAAGTTCAAAGCACCTAAGTTGAAATCCAAGTGGACGGGTCCTTATTTAGTGAGACGGGTTTTCTCGGGAGGTTACTTGGAGTTAGAAACAGACGATGGAGGGTCGTTTATTTTTAATGGTCAAAGAGTGAAACTTTACCTCGAGGAGGACGAGGAAAATGGGATGACATTGGAGGATGAGTTTTACCCATTCTAGTTGAAGGCATAACGAGGAGTCAAGCTAGTGACTCGAGCCAAAAACGAGCATCTTCGGGAGAAAACCCGGTTTGTTGTATCTTTTACTTTCTCTTTCGTTTTCTTATTAGTTTTTATTAGCTTTAGTAAGTTTTAAATAACTTAGAAAAAAGAGAAAAAAAAAAAAAAAAAAAAAAAAAAACAAAAAAAAATTCGAGTCATCTACTGAGGTTCGAATGCGCCGCCAACCACCCCATTTGCGGCGCATTCGGTCGTTTTACCAGCCTTATGAGGCGCATTACAAAAACCACAAAACGCATTGTTGTTTCTTTTTCTTAAACGGCGACTCACACAAATAAACAAACACCGCGATTTTCAATCTTTCCCACCACAAATCATCAAAGAAATCCACTCATTAACATCATGGGGAAGTCGGTATGTGTTTCTAACATCGTTTAATTCTTAATTTTTACAATTTTAATTAGGGTTTATAGGTTTTAAATTAATTTGGGGAAAATATAGGATTAGGCTTAATTAGGTTTTCATTTGTCAATTAGCTTGTTATTAAGGTTAATTAGGTTCGATTTAGTGTATTTTGATTGTTAGATTACATGATTTAGGTTTGCAAGTTAACTGAAAATTTTCGCTGTTGTTCATACCCGGAATGCGCCTCCAGTTTGGCGAATGCAGCGCATTCCGGGATCCGTGGCTTAAAAAAAAAAATGTTTTTTCTTTCCTTTTGTTTGCTCCTAACAGTTTTGCTGTCTTTTGTTTTTCTTATTTTGTGCGTGTAGGGTAAACGTAGAGCTATTGTTGTTGAAGAAGAAGCGGAGGAAGTGTATGAAACCCGAAGAGTTTACAAGCCTACTGTCGAATCCGAATTGATGAAAAATGAGACATACGGGTGGTTGAAGTGGCCCGGGTGTAACGCTAATAGAAAAATCCAACTGAAAAACCAATTGGCGATTCTCCAAAACAAACCAATTGTTCCACCTCGCTTTTTGGATTGGGATTTACTTCATCGGTTGGGCATTTCACACGAGCTCGAGACATATTTCCTTACTCGAATCGTACATCATGAGGAAGCATGGGATATCCCCATTTGCAAACGAGCTTTTGATGTTCGTGAACCCGTCTATAGGGAATGGTGTTTGGAGTTTTACTCCATTTTAGAGGTGGATAAGCTTCCACACGAATGGGTTGAAGTGTTTCACGCCGAAGTAGTCAAGTTTAGGTTGGGAGGCAAGGAGCATCGGGTCTCGGTTGCTCATTTTGGGGTCTTAACTGGTTTTCTTACCACTGAAGAATTCGAGAATGCACTTATGTCTAGGTATTCAGGGCGAGGGATTTGGACTTATGAAAACGTGTATAATGACCGCGAGAATGTGTGGATGCAATTATCCGGGAGGGCAAACTACAAAACCACTAGCAAGGCCACTGATATAAGTTCTCCGATTCTCAGGTTATTGCAAAAGGCGCTCAGTTATTCATTCAATCACCGCTCCACCCACCATGACAAGGTATATAAGGAGGACCTATGGATATTTGCACCACTTTTTACAAAGGGATCCTACCAGTTTCGTCTATTTACCATGGGAATTGTTGAAGTATATGAATGAAAAGGGTTCGGGGAGGAAAGCAAATGGGTCGATGCTTTGCGGTCATTTCATCACCCGCATAGCTAAGAATTTGGGTCTTGACAAAACTGCGAATATGAGGGGGTTGACACGAGCAATTGATTGGAAACTTATCACCAAGGCCGATTTAAAGAAGGGTCATGCAGTCAACACATAGGGTAATTTTGAAAAACCCGGGGATTTTGGAAGTGATGAGGAGGATGGCAGCGAGGAAGAAGGAGAAGATGAAAAAGGAGAAGAGGAGGGTGCACGGGAAGCACCTGGCGGGTTTCTTGAGGGATCATCATCACACGCACCACCGCCACCCACTGCCCCATTTGACTACCAGCTGATGATGAATGAGGTGTTTCGTATTGGGAGACAGATGGATGAGACGCGGACTGACATGTCTCACATACGGAGGGATGTTGATAGGAAGCGACGTGAGGTGAATCGGTTCGGGGAATACACTCAGTACCATATGGAGAGGTACCAGCCTACATGGGAATATCTGACTCAGACCCAGTATCATCATAATGTTCCCGGATCCTCGAGTGGTTGAACCGATTACAACCCGCCATCATTGTACCCACCTATCCCTCCCGAAGAAGAAGATCATTGAGAAGACGGAAGTTGTTTGGTTGTTTGTTATTGTGCACTTTGTCGAACTATTTAATTTTCTTTTGTGTCGGTTGATGTTTGGAACTATTTTTATTTTTATTTGTTTAGGAATTTAATTGTGCTAATTAATTTGTTTTCTTTTGTGATGTGTACACTACCAAGTCTGGCATTAAGTTCAGCACGTGCGGAGTCGAGTCCGGAAATCACGCAACCTCAAAGCAACATGCACGGTTTTCTTTTCTTTCTTTATTTTATTTTATTTTTGTACTTTTATTTTTTCTTTTAATTTCCCTTAGTTTAGTTTTCTTTTAGATGGAACACATTAGGGACAATGTGTTAGTTAAGTATGGGGGGGGTCGGGAAATTAGTTAGTTTTATTCCCCTATATCCATTACATTATTTGCGTCCCATTCGAGTCTTTTAGAGTCGTTAAAAAAAAAAAAAAAAAAAAAAAAAAAAAAAAAAAGAAACGCTTAAATGTAGTTAGGGAAGATGATAGGGGCTTGTTTATTTAACTTAATTCCGGTACTTTAACGTGAAATTGTTTAGGAACATGTTTAGTTAATAAAATATTTGTAAATAAGAATTTAGGTTTTCTAGTTTTAGTTCCTTAAGTTTCCCCGAAAAATCTAAAATCTAGATGACCACTAGATATCCTTAGTACCGAGCCCTTGTAGTCCTTACACCCTTTCGGGGGTAGTTGGGGGATCCTAGTATCACTTAAGCCCATTGAAGAGTTAGAGGCGAAGAAAAAGGCCATAGGTCTTTCCCGTCAACAAAATTGAAATTGATCCTCACTATAACGAAGACTCAAATCCCGTTATGACCGTTCACTTCAAAGAAAATTTAAATATAAATCTATAATATTTGAAGTGAACAAAAGTGAGAGGAAAAGAAAAAGATGTAGACTAACCAAATAATTCTCAAAAGAAAGAAGTACTCAAACGAAGAAAAATGCTTAGTGATATTTTAAGGTTTCCCCGGAAAGCAAGGCGGTATAGGGGTCGGCCGTAAAGGCTGGTCGCTCTAACTTCGGTTGGAGAGTGAGGGAAAAGGGGTGGTTATTTGGACATATCAAAACTAGGGGATAAATTAGGAGTTGACATTAGGAAATTGCGGTTACATTTCAGTTTTTTTTTCATTTCTAATCATGGGAAAGCCAAGAGTTTATTAATTGGTTACTTAAAGAAAACGTGGGAAGCAGAAAACAATCATTTTTTCATTCACAATTGAGTTTTATCATCATAATTTGGGCATCATTTTCGAGAAGGAACAATCATTTTCCGGAATTTCATCGAACAATTGTTATTTCATTTTCGTTTAGTTATTTTGGAGACACGTGGAAACTGTTACCTACAGTTTGGTATTGAACTATTTTCTCATTTTTAATTGCAATTGAATCATGTCTTTCATTTATTTGATTAGTTTCGTCACCGTTATGAGTAGCTAATTGTGACGTCCCGTCAATTTGAGGTACTTAAATTACCGTCATTATTTATATTTTATTCGCAATTGATTTCGACCCTTGTATTTCGCTTTGTTTTGCTCAAGATTTACTGTTATTAAGTATCGGGTTTTCTGTATTTGCAAATTCGTCCCCGAGACGTAATAATTTTATTTTATCTAAGTGCCAATTAGTTAGTATCCTCACAATTATAAGTTAGAAGGTTTATGCCCAATTTGTCGGATATCGTATCCTTTATACTCGAGATATCGTGCTTTTGCTCTTGCTTACTCCTTTATTGAAATCGTGCGAATCTCGAAATCGAAAGTGAAAATATAATATTAAATGAACCTAATATAAAGTAAATCAAAGTATGAACTTTCCTAAGTTCAACGCAAAAAGAATCGGGAACTTTCGACGAAAGAAACTCCTTAACGATCGCGTAAACGAAAAAGCAGAAAAGTCTGGATTTTGGTCCAGTGCTGATCCTGCCAAGATTAAGGCCGTCAAAGATTGGGTTGCTCCTAAGACACCCACCGATATCCGTTCATTTTTGGGTCTGGCAGGTTACTACCGTCGCTTTATTGAGAATTTTTCGAAGATAGCCTCGCCTATGACGAAGTTGACCCAGAAGAACGAGGAGTTTATTTGGGGTGCCGAGCAGGAAGAAGCTTTTCAGTTATTGAAGAAGCGGTTGTGTGATGCTCCTATCTTGAGTCTCCCCGAGGGTACCGAAAATTTTGTTGTATATTACGATGCTTCGCATAAGGGACTCGGGTGTGTGCTGATGCATAATGGAAAGGTCATTGCCTATGCCTCTCTTCAGTTAAAGATTCATGAGAAGAACTACACGACCCATGATTTGGAGTTAGGCGCGGTGGTTTTTGCCTTAAAGATTTGGCGCCATTATCTGTACGGTACTAAGTGTACTGTGTTCACCGATCATAAGTCATTACAGCATATCTTTGATCAAAAGATGTTGAATATGAGGCAACGCCGATGGGTGGAATTGCTTAACGACTATGATTGCGAAGTTCGTTATCATCCGAGAAAGGCGAATGTAGTAGCCGACGCGTTAAGTCGCAAGGAATCGGTTAATCCGGTGAGAGTTCGCGCTATGATGGTTTCTATTAAGTCGAGTTTGAAGACTCGTATTCTTCAGGCTCAGCAGGGGGCTCTCACCGAGGATTGTCTGAAGGATGAAGGATTATTTAGTTTGGCGCGTCAGTTGGAGCCGAAAGACGACGGGGTATTGTATTTCTTGGATCGTATTTGGGTTCCCGTCGGTCTTAGGCAGTTGATATTAGATGAAGGTCACAAGTCTAATTATTCTGTTCATCCCGGAGCGGATAAGATGTACCATGACTTGAAGGATTTTTACTGGTGTCCTGGTATGAAGAGGGCGATTGCCGAGTATGTGGGCAAGTGTTTGACCTCCTCTAAGGTTAAGGCTCAGAATCAGAAGCCTTCTGGCCTTCTTCAGCAGCCGGAAATCCCACAATGGAAGTGGGAAAATATTACGATGGATTTTGTGACGAAGCTTCCTAGGTCTTCAGGAGGTTATGATACTATTTGGATCATAGTTGACCGACTGACTAAGTCAGCGCATTTTCTGCCTATTCGAGAAGATTACCGAATAGAGAAGTTATCTAGATTATATATTGATGAAATCGTGGCCAGGCATGGGATTCATGTATCTGTTATTTCTGATCGCGACGCGCGTTTTACTTCGAGGTTCTGGCAGACGCTACAGCGAGCTTTAGGCACTCGATTGGATATGAGTACGACTTATCACCCTCAGACTGATGGACAGAGTGAGCGCACGGTTCAGACGTTGGAAGATATGCTACGCGCGTGTGTTTTAGATTTTGGCGGGAGTTGGGATAGACATTTACCGCTGGTCGAGTTTTCGTACAACAATAGTTACCACTCCAGTATTAATTGCTCGCCTTTTGAAGCTCTTTACGGTCGGAAGTGTAGGTCTCCACTCTGTTGGGCTGAGATTGGTGATAGTCAGATTACGGGTCCCGAGTTGATCCAGGAGACGACTGATAAGATCTTTAAGATCAAGAATCGCCTGTTAGCCGCGAGAGATCGTCAGAAGAAGTACGCGGATTTACGTCTTAAGCGTTTGGAATTCGAGGTCGGCGATATGGTGTTGTTGAAGGTTTCTCCATGGAAGGGTGTGTTTCGTTTTGAAAAGCGCAGCATGTTAAGTCCACGATTTACGGGTCCTTTTAAGATTTTGTCTCGTGTTGGACCAGTTGCTTATCGTCTTGAGTTGCCACCTGAGTTGAGCGGTGTGCACAACGTATTCCATGTATCGCATCTCAAGAAATGCCTTGCTGACGAGTCCTTTATTGTCCCTTTGGAAAAGCTACGCTTAGATGATTCGCTTCACGTTATAGAGGAGCCGGTAGTAATCGTTGACCGAGAGGTTAAGCGCTTGCGGCGGAGTAGAATTCCTATTGTTAAGGTCCGATGGAACTCTAAGTTTGGAGCTGAGATTACGTGGGAACGGGAGGACGAAATGCAGCGGAAATTTCCCCATCTATTTTCTACTAGTGATGCTCATTAGTAATTTCGAGGACGAAATTCTTTTAACAGGGGGAGGCTGTGACGTCCCGTCAATTTGAGGTACTTGAATTACCGTCATTATTTATATTTTATTCGCAATTGATTTCGACCCTTGTATTTCGCTTTGTTTTACTCAAGATTTACTGTTATTAAGTATCGGGTTTTCTGTATTTGCAAATTCGTCCCCGAGACGTAATAATTTTATTTTATCTAAGTGCCAATTAGTTAGTATCCTCACAATTATAAGTTAGAAGGTTTATGCCCAATTTGTCGGATATCGTATCCTTTATACTCGTGATATCGTGCTTTTGCTCTTGCTTACTCCTTTACCGAAATCGTGCGAATCTCGAAATCGAAAGTGAAAATATAATATTAAATGAACCTAATATAAAGTAAATCAAAGTATGAACTTTCCTAAGTTCAACGCAAAAAAATCGGGAACTTTCGACGAACGAAACTCCTTAACGATTGCGTAAACGAAAAAGCAGAAAAGTCTGGATTTTGGTCCAGTGCGCAGCACTGACCTGCTGGACAGATTTTTTTGTTGCTTTGTGTGAGTCATTTTTGCATGGCTTGTGAGTGGGCACTTTGTCCAAAACGTGCACAGGTCTGAAATGGGGCAGAGAAGTCTCCCTAGAGGCCATAACCCACCTCACAAACTCATTTTGATCATTTCCCTTTCACCTACAAACTCCATTTCTCTCTCATTTTCCATACACTTTCTTTTGTTTTCTCTCATTTCTCTCTCAACATACAACACATTTCCAGAAACTTTGAGCCATAAATCAACCATTTGAAGAAGGATTAAAGTCTAGAATCATCAAAGGAACAACTTCCTTTTGCTCTCCATCAACTTTTGGTAAGGTTCTTCATAAGTTTTCTCCACTTATTTCCATTTTCTTCATTTTTCTCTTCATTTGTTAGAGATTTTAACACCAATCTATTTTCTTTTGCATTCCAAGTTATTGTCTACCATATTACTTTTCATGTGGGAAGATCCATCTAACTTTTCTTGAAGAGAAATCTCTTTGATCTTGGTAAGTAATCTTTTGACCGAAATCTCTCCAAAACGTTAATTTTTCTCTTTACATGCAAGGATCTAGACTAATGGTGGTTTTATTTTGTGTTTTGGAGCTGTGATTTTCCTATCATCTCACCACCAAAAAGTTACTTTCGGGTTTATCTTCTCAAGCTTAAGATCTTGCGGTTGTATTTCGGTAAAATCGACATTTTTCCCATATTCATCTTTTTTATGTATTCCGTTATTATTTTCCTTGTATATTGCGGTTATTAGCCTTGAAAATGGTTAGGAATAATATATTAGACCAACACTTGTGAATTTTTTGGTTATGGACAAAGATTTAGACTAAAATACTTAAAAATGTGTTTATTACCGAAATTAACATATTGTATGTATTAGTATGAAAAAGGATATATTTATATATGTATAATACATGGTAAAAGTATTTGGAACAAAATATAAATTATTAACAGTTTGTGTTTTAACCGAAAAGTCTTTAAATAATCGGATTTCGACAAAACGTTAAAATTCATAAATCTGGAAATGCACCTAGTGCGCCGCACCCATGTCCAGTGCGACGCACCGGCTGTTTTCCGTCAAAATTCAACACGTTGTTGCTTTTGTTGTTTAAACCGTCTTGACGTTTGTTCCCGTGAATTGTTGTTTCAAAGCCACTGATTTTATGATAAACTTATTTCAAGCTATAAACACTTGTATAAATAAACTAAAAGTAACATATTATGATAAAATACCGTCTTTGGACTCAAAGACGCCAACGCAATCAAAAATGACAAATACTTATTTAAAACGGACATATTACCTACATTTGATAAATAAACACTTGTTACAAATAACGATCGTAATCCTAAGCCGTCAAATATTATTTTTTCGATAAACTTGATTAAAAACATTTATATAAAGACATTTTACGCTATATTTTGATAAGTAAAGTCTTTTAAACCTTCAAAACGTCAAAGTGAGATATTTACGTCAACTTCAATTATCTATGTTTTTAACTTTGCAAAATCAACATCTTTGAAATTTGACTTTCATAAGTCAACATCCATGACAATTGACTTTTATAAGTCAACAATGTTGACATTTGACTTTTCTAAGTCAACTTCTTTAACATTTAACTTTTACAAAGTCAACAACTTTAACCTTGGTCAATCTAATAAAACCTTGGTATTCAATATTCCTTTCGAATCGAAGAAATCATTCGTTTCCAACGACATTGTGGACGTGAAAGACCGATATCTTGCCACTCGCTCTTTTTGACGCGGAACATCGTCTCCCGAATACGTCGTTTTGATTTAAATTATTAAATGTTGGAATATTTTATTAAACTTAATCTTAACCGACAAGGCTAAACCGGACTATACTTATAGAGATACTGAGACTATATTATTTACTGTTTTATGGCACTTAGACAGTGGAATTGTGGTCCCGTGATTGTATTTACCCGAGATTTGCTGAAGTTGTTTTGTGAGTTATTCGTAGCCCTTGTCTTAAATACTTTTGGGCTGTAAAGCGTATTTTAAATTGTCTGTGTATTTTTAAACTGTCTGCATAAGTGCGGAATCATTACTGATTATCTTGTTTACCTAATGAATTTGGTCTGCCTTAGTTTTAAGCGTTTAAGCCATGGTGGCTCCCCTCTAATACACTCGTTAAGCTTTTGCCCGTGGTTCATATGTATAGATCTGTATTGGGTTATGTACCTAACCCGCATTCCTCTGTAGGCTGTTACTACGAGCGGATGTTATGACCTTCATTTTAAACTGTATGATTAAACTGTTTGCCTTTGGTTTAACGCACCTTAGGATAGGGGATTAAACTGATTGGTTTAGGATCGAGATGTATGATTACTTAGGCATAGTACCTGTCACTTTTGGATGAATACAAGATATATGATTTTAAAATTACTTCTTTGCTGAAATTTATCGATGGGTCACTTTTTACTTAAAATTGCGAATAATTCACCAACATGTTGTTGATGTCGTTTTAACGCTTTGCAGGAAATTGAGGATTTCCATTGATCATGCCATAGTTTATTTTCGGATCGCTTGCTTTTGGGAAATTTGGATTTGAATTGTTTATTGTAATTTCCATGACGATCCGTTGTTTATTTCTTTTGGAATTGTATTTGTACTTGGCGTCTTATCGCCTTTGACGTTATGATGTATTTGTAACATTTGGCATGATCTATTTTATTTGAGGTTTTGTTTATAGGTTATATTGTTTTAATCTTGACTCTTGATATTATAACTGCAATATTCCGTGTTTCCGCTATAAGCGGGGTGTGACACTAATTACCTTAAACGTTTGCTTGGATTTGTGATCGTTTGTGTGTTAGATTTTTGGTATGAAATTAGATTGATGTGTAGAGGTTAATCGGGGATCCGTTTGGGTTACTATCTTAATTATATTGTTAAAATTGTTTATACTTTTATTTGGTAATCTAAAAACGGGTATTCGAAAGGAATCCGTAATTTTTACTAAAATAAAAACGAATTAATCGGTCGGTGTTTAGTTGATTAAGAGTTAGTGGTATTCGAAAGGAATCACTAACAACATATTTAAACAAGTTAGAAATAAAACGAATGCTAGTTAATAAATTAAGAGAAATCGTTTATTAGTTAGTAAGCTATTCGAAAGGAAGCTTATAGGTTAATTCTCACACATCGGCTTAGAACTTTATGCACAATTACTTGAGGTGTTAACTATATTCGAAAGGAATAGTTGCATGGTTAGGTAATTGGAGAAATCCGGTATTCGAAAGGAACTTAGGATTTTACATTAGAAGTTTATCGACATTTTCATACCTAGGAAATAACACACATTCGTAAACGGTCCGAGCAAGCGTCTTTTATCCATATTTGAATTCAAAAAGTATTTTTATCGCTAGTATAATCTAGTCTTCTTAAGACTAAAACTAAAACCCAAATTGTTACTTGTTACTTATTATTTCAAGACTAAAATTCTCGATTATAAATAGTCCCTGTGTTCGAACCCGATATTTACCTATACTATTTTACAACTGACAAGGATACACTGTCCGTGTAGTAATCTAGTAAAAGTTTATTTTCGGTAAACTAGATTTTTCACATCACGAGCCTTCAAGCGCAAATCGCCAGAGCTCAGCGGGAAGTGTTGAAACCCGAGAACATAAAGGATGAAACGTTACACAATCACGAGAAGGAATTCGAACTCAAATCAGACGGAATCCACTACTTCAGGGGCCGAGCATGGATTCTGAGATCCGAAGATCTTCGTAAACTCATTTTGGACGAGGGCCACCGATCCAGATACTCTATTCATCTGGGATCCGACAAGATGTATAAGGATCTCCGGGAATAGTACGGGTGGTCGGGCATGAAGAAGGATATCGCCTTGTACGTACCTAAGTGCCTTACTTGCTCGAAGGTCAAGGCGGAATATCAAAAGCCTTCAGGTCTATTGCAGCAGCTGGAGATTCCCATGTGGAAGTGGGAACAGATCTCCATGGACTTCATCACAAAGATACCCCGCACGGAAAGGGGTAACGACACGATCTGGGTCATCATGGACCGATTGATGAAATCCGCTCACTTCCCACCGGTGCGAGAAAACCACTCGATGGAAAAGTTCGCTCAAATCTACATCAACGAGATCGTCTCTCGTCACGGAACACCTCTCTCCATTATCTCCGACATGGATAGTCGATTCACGTCCCGATTTTGTAACGCGCTTAAGAAATCGCTCGGGACGCGACTAGACCTTAGCACCGCCTACCATCCTCAGACTGATGGTCAGAGTGAATGGACGATCCAAACGCTTGAGGATATCCTGAGGCGTGTGTAGTTGACTTCGGAGGAAGTTGGGACGTTCCCCTTCCTTTGGTCGAGTTTTCTTATAACAACAGCTACCACACTAGCATCAAGTGCGCACCATTCGAGGCCTTATATGGACGCAAGTGTCGGTCACCGCTTTGTTGGCTAGAAGTTGGCGCTCGACAACTTACGAGGCTCGATATCGTCCAGGAAACCATCGACAAGATTACTACCATCAGGGAAAGGCTGAAGACATCCCGTACCCGGCAGAAGAGCTACGCCGACAACCGGAGGAAACCCCTTGAGTTCCAAGTTGGCGACAGAGTGCTTCTCAAAATATTGCCATGGAAGGGGGTAATTCGCTTCGGGAAGCGCGGAAAGCTAAGCCCGAGGTACACGGGTCCATTCGAGGTGATAGAGCGAATCGGCCCGGTTGCGTATCGACTCCAACTTCCGCAGGCTCTTTCGAACGTTCATAACGTCTTTCATGTCTCGCACTTGAAAAAGTGCCTATCTGACGAGACCATCGTCATTCCGCTCGACGAAGTCCAGATCGATAACAGGCTCAATTTCATTGAAGAACCGCTTGAGGTTGTGGACCGCGAGGTCAAACAACTCAGGCAAAGTCGTGTTCCTATTGTCAAAGTTCGGTGGAATTCCCGACGTGGTCATGAATTCACGTGGGAACGTGAGGACCAAATCCGTCAGAAGTATCCACATATGTTCAAAGACGCTTCTTCCTGATGGGACGAACTAAATTTCGGGACGAAATTTCTTTCAACCGGGGGAGAATGTGACAACCGTCCAAAATTTCAAGTGAAATTCGTACTCTATATCTTTTAGATATCTGTTATTGTCTTTAACCGTACTTTTACCGGAAACACGTCAGTGTCGGAATCAAATTCGGAATCAATATATATAAGTCCTAATACCAAGAAATACCTAAGGAACTTTCCTAAGTTCATATCGTACAAAAATCAGAAACTTTCATTTAACGAACAGGTCTAACGGAACAAAAACGTAAAAACGAAAAATCAGTAAAATACTAAAAATGGGCCAGGACGCCGCCCTGGTGAAACCAGGACGACGCCCTGATGTCGCAGTTTCAAAAATTGGAGCTTTTAAAGCTCCATCTCGATTTATACAACACTCAACCAATCAAACTCGGGATTTGACACCCCTTGACAGAAGTTTACTGCCCCAAGATTGAATTATTTCTCTCCATTTCTCTCTCAATTTCCCTCAAAGAATATCACATTTCCAGTAAAATACAGCCACGAAAATCACCTTAATATACCCTTAAAATCGTTCAAATAACCAAGGAAGCAAGGAGAACCAATCCATTTCGGTTAAAAAGCATTTTCTACCGATTTTGAAGCTCAAATCTCTACCAAATCGTCATCCAAGCATTTCATCCTGTAGATTTCTTATTCTTTACTATCTTTATCTAAATAAACCTTTGCATGGACGATCGAAAGCATAAAAATGAGTTTTTATAAAGTTTTATAACACTTTTTATACAAAAACGGGTTTTTATCAAATATTACTTAGATCTACGTTTTTGTGGATAAAAGTTATTTATAAACTGAGAAAATAGTAAATAATGAAGTTTTTTACAATTGCATGTCGAGATCTATTACTTAAATAACCATTTTTGCAAGAAAAACGAAATTTGGAGAAAAATCAGCGCCAGGGCGTCGTCCCTTTTGACCCAGGACGACGCACCGTGACACAAAAGTGTTGAGGGCGCCGTCCTAGAGGACCAGAACGACGCACTGAGCCGTTGAGTTTTCCGAAAATCGTCGTTTGGCATTAAAAACTTATTTACACGTTCTGATTTTTCGAGACTAACATTTTGGAACTGAGTTTAGTAAAACACTTATGTTTGGGACATTTTATTGGACTTATTATACCTAAATGAACTCGTTTAATTATATTATGTAAATGTATGTGTTTTGTAAGCGGGAAAGTGTGGAATTTTTTTATCTATAAAAAGTATGGCGCGGAAGCGCTGCCCAAATTCCGTTAGAATATAATAAAACACTTCAGCGGCTAAAATATAACCTATCATAATAATAATAACGTTAACTTTGGACACTTTTGGACTAAACGTGACGATAACCGATTCGGACAATATTTGGACAATTTAACCTTGACACTTAAAGTTTAACTAAAGATTACAACTTAGAATATATTATATATATATGTTAACTTAATGTAATCATAATACTTAATCAATCTTGGTATTCTTTTAGGCCTTCCGTGATTCCCGGCACGCTTTTGACCGTTTCTCGCTCTTGTTTAATCTTCGCAATCCGTGAGTTATATCACCTCTATTTAATGTCTTTTAAGTACTCTTTTGGGGGAAATATTAGATCTAAATACTTTTGAACATTTTTGTGAACTATGACATTTTATGAACTATTTGACATTTATTGAACTCATATGCGTAAAAATATTTTAATTGCCCCTGTTCGGCACTCTTTGACACTTTGACTTTATGGCTTGCCCCCGATCGGCACTTGACTAAAAACTATGATTGATTGTATTATACGACCTCGCCACTGACTCGCCACCTCCGTTAACCCTTGATGAAAATATAACATGTATGTAAGTGCCTACTATCAGTTTTTAAATTAAATCAAAGTGCCCCGTTTCAGACGATTACATACTATTAGCTTTACGCCGTTAGTAACTATGAGTATCGATACTTAGGAGAGGATCGCTCCTTACTTTAGATGGCAATCTAAGTACATATTACTAAGTTCAGACGAACCTAGTAGATAGTGCGGGGTTGGGACTGTCCACGATCAGGATTAATCGGCTTAGTGTGAACACTTAAAGTTACATTATACCAAGTGGTTGATACAATGCTTTAATCATAAGTTACCTTTGTTTACGCATATACATATTAACTTTGCGACTGAATCCGCAGTTAAACTTTTCACAAGTTTTACTCTACTTGTTTATTATCTTCTTTAAAGTATATATATTTTAAGCGCCTTTTTCCACTCATCTTTCTTTTAAGAAACTTTCTACTTATATATACTTGTCGGAACTTTTGTCGAGAACTTATAAACTGTAACTCACTCACTACGTTATGTAGTTTGACACTTTATCTCATATTTTTAGGAAATCAAGTGTAAGTCATGAAGTGCACAGCTTGGGCGGGTCAGGAAAGTTACGTGAAGTTTAAATCGGGAGAAGACTTGTCTTATTTTGGGAATTTTATAAAAATAATTTAATTTAGTATTGTTGTCGTAAACTTTAAGTACTCTTGGTTATGTCTTTTGAACTTGTGAACTTTTAAACTTTATTTTATTGACTTGGAACCGTTGAATTTTGTTATGACTTGTGAAATGATTCTCTTGCTCTTCGCACCTCATGTTTCCTCTTTAGCGGGGTGTGACACACCATTATCTTCCTTGTTCTTCACCGAATTCATGGAGCAGATTAAGGTAATCAGATGTTCGTTGATTGTTATTTCAGATTTTGGCCGAAAATTTATTTAGGGTTCATAAAAAAAATCGTTTGCTGTTATTGACATATATTTTGTTGATATACTACAACCATCACTTGATTGTTTCATTATCAATCCGAAAATCTCATAAGGTAAAATCGATCCATATCCATTTCCTTGAAATCTATTTCGTCTAGATGTTAACATTGTGTTGTTTTCGAGTTTGTATTACTACTTTAGGCAAAGCTGAAATCACGAAGGTGTTACACCCTAATTCAGCCCCTAAACAGCTCGTGACCTTCATATTCAGGTCCGTACTGGAATTTTTCGTTAAGGTACTTATTGGTGTTTAATTCATCTTTCGTGTTTTAAAATCGTATTTAAAATTCTACCGTAAAACCCTAATTTCACATTGTTTCGTGCTAGGGACTACAAACTGTTTTGTGGATTGATTTCTGTCCTTAGAAACTGATTTTGGGCAGCGAGAATAAAGTGCCCGAGATCATCTTTAAAAGGTTCGTAATCTTGTGTATAGTCGTTACAAGTTCACTTTCAAATTGCTTGTAAATTCGAATTATTCTTATCGTTCATTATTCCAAATCAATTTGTCAAAACCGTGTTAACACTTGGATTATTATTAAGATTCTGAATTTTGAATGTCATTTTTGTTACTTCATCCCCGTGACTTGCCTCTCGAGTTGATGTTTGATTCGTGTTAGTCACAAGGATCGTATCTGTAAGTAAAGATTTCTAATCGAATTCACTTCAATTCTTTACTAGTTTTCATTTTCGAACCGTTACATTTTATAATCTGATTTGTGTCTTTTGTTTGGTGATTCATGGCTCACTTTGGATCACCCTCTTGTCGTTGTTGATCGATTTCAAGTCGTAACGGTAATCGACTTCCGATAACATAACCGTTACGAGTAACGGTAATCAATTTTCTTACTTTCCTTTGCGTATTTGTTTTTGGTGGTGATTGTATTGTTATTTATTCTTTATTTCGGACATTTTAATTGCATGGTTGTTTATATTACTCGTATATAACTGCGTGTTTGATTTCGTTATTCGTACCTTTTCGTTTTATCGTGAATTACGGACAATAGTGTATTTAAACATTTTTGGGTCCCATTTATTTGTATTTTGTATTCAAGTATATTTTCTCTATCTTGAACTGAGAAGTAGGATCTGTGACCTGAATATAAGTTGTAGGTCTCGGAGTCTAGTTTTCAAAAACGTAAGATTCGTTTACTAAATCATTATAGATTTGCCTAAAAACGTAAAATACCAGCTAGGGGTCTAAACTGATTATTTTGACTAAAGTGTCTAAGGTCATTAATCTATTTCGTGTAACCACTTAGACAACCATAATAATGATTAATTGATATTACACTAAGTTAATAACAAGTTTAAAAAGTAATAAAAATGTTTATCTTGTATACACCTAAATTATACGACACTTTAATGTAATAAACTCAACATCTATAAGAATAACGTTTTTGGACAGTTTAGATAACCAGTTTTGTTTTAATCATATCTTATGTGTAACGAACTCTTTTATAATGATGTCTTAGTAAAAAACGTAGCTCTCGGTGTCTAGTTTTCAAATAGTTTTTCTTCAACGTCTAATTCCTTCTAGAATTATAGTTATCTGAGTTTGAGTGAACCTATGTGTTGCTAAAACGTTTGTCGTTTTATCCAAAATAGTTAACCACCGAATTCTATTCTTATACGTTTATACTTTTATCTAGGGGAGCTCTAGTACTAGTGAGGACTCTAGTTGTGACCAACTTACTACACCCTATACCACACACATTACCGCTTACATACGCTCTCTCGATAAGGTGAGTCATCGCCCCTACTATACTATTGTTTACGTGTTACAAATCGGGGGAAAGTAAAGCTTAACCAAACTATTTTGAGAAAAATGATTTACGATAAACAGATTTTACTTCCATACTTACTATATAAGGAAACATTACTATTTTCGGAAACTTGCCATAAATAGATACTTCTATTTATGGAAACTTGCTATTTTTAGAACCATGAAATGTGTAACAAAACTAATGCAAATTTTTCTAAAACTTTACAAAACAGTTGGTTGATACACCTCAGTTTACCTTTCCTACTGATGCATACACGCTCATTAGTATACCTTTCCTACTAATGAGGTGTACTTACGGTAGCGCGGCTATTGCGGATGATACTTATCAGTATACCTTTCCTACTGATACATGCACGCTTATCAGTATACCTTTCCTACTAATGAGGTGTACTTATTATGCTTACTTGTGATACATGCACGCTCATTAGTATACCTTTCCTACTAATGAGGTGTACATACTATGCTTACCTGTGATACATGCTTACGTCGTATGATTCTTGGATGATGTTTTATTGCTACTTACATGCATTAGTTACACATTACTTTACTACTGCTTTCAAGATATGTTTTCTACCTTACAATTTTACTACTTACTCGATGTACTCGCTCAACTTTATGTTGAGTTTTTAAGCTTTACTTTCAGGTAACGAGCAGGCATAGGACTTGGACTTAGGAGTCGGGCTTTAGTTGACTTCAGGATATCTTTGCATTGTGGAAATTTTATATTTATACATTTGAATTACATTTAGGGTTTGCACGCCCAAGTATTCTTTCATTCGTCGATGTTTACATTTGAATATTCATGTTGTAGTGTTTGACGATTTTCGTGTACTAAGGTTTACACCTTGAGTATGGCGACGTCATAACAATACATTATTTATTTATTCATATAGATTATATTCTTTATATTACTGTTGTGTTATGACGATCGCCAATCGTGTTGCACCCTGCATTTCCGCCAGTGGCGGGGTGTGACAGATTGGTATCAGAGCACATGGTTATAGAGAACTAGGTGGTTTGGCCTAGACTATAACTAGGTGTCCTTCATATAGATTCTTTCTAGGATATTTTTACTATTTCATATCATCTCACTACTCGTACCTATCGACTTATCGCCTAAGGAAGATGGTGAATCACAACGACTTACGACGCTGAAGGAGTTTCTATTTTATTCACTTTTCATTTCCTAAAAATCTCATTTCTTGTTTGTAATTGAATTCGACTCAAACTCTTATACTTCTACTTCAATAAAATGTAAGCGTTACCATTATGATAATGAATACGGGAAGCAGATTTGCATGTTTTATCCTTGGATGACTTATCTAGTTGCCATACTAGAATCACGTTCTAATTCATTTACGACTCCACCCCTCACTTAAAATTCATGTTTTGTTTCATTTCGATTTCTCGATCTTCGTACTTTCGGAATTCTATTCTACCGTACGTGACGCTCTCGTGGAAGAACTTTCGTGCAGATTTGAAGATGTGAAGTTGAAGACTCGCTTAACCTATTTTGAAGAAGGTGTTATATTTTTCGCTTATCGCAATCTCTATATCCTTGAACTCTTTTCACGCATTACTATATTATGACAAAAATCGATATACGTTTGTTCAAACGAGATACTAATAGATTGTATCTATCCTTTCGATTGCTTCGTTGTTCAGAATTTGAGGAGGATTATTAATTCTCGCCATATCCTTTCGTAAGGATTCTCGTATTGACACTCGGAAATAAACATTTTAATCGGCAACAAATTTATGTCTCAGTAGCAAAACATCTATTTTCTCCTACCTTTGTTCTTTTTCAAATTTTGGTCCATCCTACCAAATCATTCAAATGTCGAAATCTAACTACCATATGAGAATTAGACCCCGAAACATTTTCACGATTTATACTGTTGTCTAAACATTCTTTCTCGAGCACCACTTCAAACTCTACTACTTAATCTCGAGTTGGTCAGAACTAACTCACTTGAATTTTTATTCTCTCAAGCTATGGATGGAATTGATTACGAAGTTGACATGCCCTCAAATCTGGATTCTTCTGTCCCTTTATCATAATCGTTGTATTCGTGAAACTCACTCAAACCGAAACTAGTTCCTGATGATGCGAACGTATCGTTTTCGCTCCAAAAGTTTACTCGTGATGTATTCGTCTCCGAGGAGATAAGCTATCCAATTCTAGATTTTTACAAATCATTTGATAATCGTTGATCTCGAAACCATGTGAGGTTTCCACATACTACAACCGCTGCTACTGGTCGAGTATATTCATAGAAAGACAGTATTTTCTAAAACCACCTGGAGTTGTAAACTATTGATTCCTTATCGGTCAGTCTATACAAACCGGTGAAACTCTTTTCTGTTCTCTAAGACGATGCCTTTTTCAACTCTAACATATTCTCAATTACTTCGAGCAATTACTATCTATTTCACTTCCGGTTGCAGAAGAAGATGTTACTTTGATTTATACCTATCCGGTTTCAATCTGCTTGTGACCTTCGACACGTTCCTTCGGTAAGACATATATTCTACTACGAGAAGAATTTTATTTCCAAAACTTCATTATATCTGATTTCGTATGCTTTAAGCACATCCCTCCTTGATTGTATCCACAATTTCCATGAGCGTTCCACAACAGATAGTTTTCCGAGT
The DNA here is from genome assembly GCA_910822075.1 of Senecio squalidus. Taxonomy (NCBI): domain Eukaryota; kingdom Viridiplantae; phylum Streptophyta; class Magnoliopsida; order Asterales; family Asteraceae; genus Senecio; species Senecio squalidus. Next base: position 32,200,887 of record CAJVGC010000065.1, on the reverse strand, counting down.
TAAGCTTTATCCTTGAATTCTTTATCATCGCAGTTCTTATCGAAACCTCGAAATGACTTTAGATGCGACTTGATACAGAAGACGGTAACATCTGACCACTATTTGTGACTCTTGAAACCTTATTCGTATACGTACCCACGAGGAGAGTAACCATTATCAGTCGAAAACTCAATAACTCGTACCTCATTGATACCCATACGACTCTCATTTAGTAGTGAAACCTTCAACAGACATTGCTTTGTGCGTTAGACTTCGACATCTCAAGATAAATTGCAAGCGTATTGTGCATTAATATACTAATTCATTCCATTATCCCGAGTTCGCTATTTCGACAGCTTTTCATGTCCACCTCGATGTAACTTGGAGATTTCTGGATGTAAATAATACTTGAAGCGATATTCTTTCCTGATATTAGTCACTTGAATCCTTTCGATCCGTGATATAGTGTAGACGCATCCAACGTGTAAACTTTTCGGTTAGTGCATTCAGATAGGTTGTTGAAATTTTACGATGATACCAAACGCTGATATAGACTTGTGGAATTGATTCGAGTTACGCGCTACAAAACAATCATCCTAATGCAACTCGTATGATAAAACGTCCCCTACGAACCTACTCTTATTACTTCCTGTTTGTGATACAGACTTGAGACATTCTTTGACGTGGATTTCTTCCTCAACTACTACTATTCAATCTAGCTATATATTCAACTCTCTGATGATTCAAAAGTCGTTCTAATGACATCGTTTTCCTTAATCTCCGCTTTGTTGATCTTAATTGTAATTCGGTACTTCATATTCAATGATAATTACTGTCAGGTAATGATAGGAATTCTCTTGTGTCTGATCAACATAAGAGGAAACTGGTTGTTATACGCGATCTGATAAAACCTTTCAATCCCTATTTTAATTTGCAAACTTTAGCGTAGCTTTTCGCTTTCAATGCCCTTTCGTATTACTTATGAAATTATTTCACTCTTATATCGATTACGTGAGATTCTTTGGTAACCAACAATTTTGTTCGTTAATCGTGACACGTGACTTCTTATGTTGAATGTGTTTCAACAATTAAGTGTTACATATCAAATTCTATAAACAATACTTAATGACGAGTTTTAAGTTATGTCTGGCCAACATAATGGAGAACTTATCGTTTACCTTGTATCTACCTAAATTCATACTCTCTGTTGAGCTGAACCTTGTGCATTGTTATACGATTGACCTTAAGCGCTTACACAAACTATCCATGAACTGTTATGGTAATGTGAACGTACATGTAGAATGCGTTTATAATTAGACGTAATTATAAATATATTCTAACGCGTATCTGTTCCAGTATCGGACGAAAATTCAAACTTTTCTAATCAGTGTTTAGATTCATGACACACTTCTTGAGCGAATCTTGAGGATTTGTTGTACGAAAGCCCCCTTAGGTACTCATTTTCGATTGATGCTTCTGTCAACAGTTATACAACTTGAAATTCTGGACGAAATTATTTTAAGTGGGGAATACTCTGACAACCATCACTTTTCCGACTCATAGTAGTCTAGTATGCCGTATGCTCTTACCGGGTTTAAATTTTTTTTTATAGAAAGAGCTTTACATTTTCTTTTTGTATAATGATTACTTGTGACATGTGTGTATACTATATATGTGATGCTATAATATTAGCTAGGTGCACAATAGTTAGTCCCACTAGAAAAGCTCCTAGATGAATTAACGGGAAATATAAGTTTTCGTACTATAAGTGGACTTGGGTATATCTAAGATTATATTACGAATTTCTAATATAGACTTATAACAATTTCTTATTTATCGCTCGTTTCTATATTACGTCTATCTTCTTACTTTTACGTCTCGTTGTTACATTCGTTTTTTAGTATTTTCTATCACCGAGTTAAAAATGAGTGTGGATCATATTTTAGCTAAAGGCTTGGGCCTTGGCCTAGTCTTGCCAAATTACTGGACCCAAAACACCCTGAGCCCACCTTAATCTATCCCTAACCATACTTAAGCAAAAAATAGCAAACCCTAACCCTCTTTTTGCCCTAATTTCGTCACCCTTGCAGCCTCCCTCTTCCAAACGACCTGCAACCTCTATCCTCCACTTCAGCCGTCGTTTCCCATCCATCAAGGAGGTAATTTCGAAGCCTAATCTCCTCATTCATCTTGATAATCAGTCCTAGTACCAAGGTAATCGAATTCTTATGATTTACTATCTTGATTTCTAGCCGAAAACCCTAATATGGGATTTATGAAACCGGTTGATAATAAAGCTTTTCTTGTGATCGATTACATCAGCCTAAGCCACCATTATCTTCCTTGTTCTTCACCGAATTCATGGAGCAGATTAAGGTAATCAGATGTTTGTTGATTGTTATTTCAGATTTTGGCCGAAAATCTATTTAGGGCTCATAAAAAAATTGTTTGCTATTATTGACATATATTTTGTTGATATACTACAACCATCTAATAAGGTAAAATCGATCCATATCCATTTCCTTGAAATCTATTTCTTTTTTATGTTAACATTGTGTTGTTTTCGAGTTTGTATTACTTTAGGCAAAGCTGAAATCGGGAAAGTGTTACACCCAATTTCAGCCCCTAAACAGCTCGTGACCTTCATATTCAGGTTCGTACCGGCATTTTTCGTTAAGGTACTTATTGGTGTTTAAGTCATCTTTCGTTTTTTAAAATCGTATTGAAAATCCTACCGTAAAACCCTAATTTCACATTGTTTCGTGCTAGGGACTACAAACTGTTTTGTGGATTGATTTCCGTCCTTAGAAACTGATTTGGGGCAGCGAGAATAAAGTGCCCGAGATCATCTTTAAAAGGTTCGTAATCGTGTGTATAATCGTTACAAGTTCACTTTCAAATTGATTGTAAATTCGAGTTATTCTTATCATTCATTATTCCAAATCAATTTGTCAAAACCGTGTTAACACTTGGATTATTATTAAGATTCTGAATTTTGAGTGTCATTTGTGTTACTTCACCCCCGTGACTTGCCTCTCGAGTTGATGTTTGATATTGTGTTAGTGACAAGGATCTTATACGTAAGTAAGCATTTCTAATCGAATTCACTTCAATTCTTTACTAGTTTTCATTTGCAAACCGTTACATTTTATAATCTTATTTGTGTCTTTTGTTTGGTGATTCATGGCTGACTTTGGATCACCTATTTGTCGTTGTTGATCTATTTCAATTCGTAACGGTAATCGACTTCCGATTGCATAACCGTTACGACTAACGGTAATCAATTTTCTTATTTTCTTTTGCGTATTTGTTTTTGGTGGTGATTGTGTTGTTATTTATTCTTTATTTCGGACATTTTAATTGCGTGGTTGATTATATTACTCGTATATAACTGCGTGGTTAATTTCGTTATTCGTAGCTTTTCGTTTTATCGTGAATTACGGACAATATTGTATTTGGACATTTTTGGGTCCCATTTCTTTGTAATCTGTATTCATGTATATTTTTCTCTACCTTGAACTGAGAAGAAGGATCTGTGACCTGAATATAAGTTGTAGGTCTTGGAGTCTAGTTTTCAAAAATGTAAGATTTGTTTCCTAAATCTTTATAGATTTGCCTAAAAACGTAAAATACCAGCTAAAGGTCTAAACTGATTATTTTGACTAAAGTGTCTAAGTTCATTAATCTATTTCGTGTAACCACTTAGACAACCATAATAATGATTAATTGAGATTACACTAAGTTAATAACAAGTTTAAAAAGTAATAAAAAAATTTATCTTGTCTACACCTAAATTATACGACACTTTAATGTAATAAACTCAACATCTATAAGAATAACGTTTTTGGACAGTTTAGATAACCAGTTTTTTTTAATCATATCTTATGTGTAACGAACTCTTTTATAATGACGTCTTAGTAAAAAACGTAGCTCTCGGTGTCTAGTTTTCAAATATTGTTTCTTCAACGTCTAATTCCTTCTAGAATTATAGTTATCTCAGTTTGAGTGAACCTATGTGTTGCTAAAAAGTTTGTCGTTTTATCCAAAATAGTTAACCATTGAATTCTATTCTTATACGTTTATACTTTTATCTAGGGGAGCTCTAGGAATAGTGAGGACTCTAGTTGTGACCAACTTACAACACCATATACCACACACAGTACCGCTTACATATACTCTCTCGATAAGGTGAGTCATCGCCTCTACTTTACTATTGTTTACGTTTTACAAATCGGGGGAAAGTAAAGCTTAACCAAACTATTTTGAGAAAAATGATTTACGATAAACAGATTTTACTTCCATACTTACTATATATGGAAACATTACTATTTTCGGAAACTTGCCATAAATAGATACTTCTATTTATGGAAACTTGCTATTTTTAGAACCATGAAATGTGTAACAAAACTAATGCAAATTTTTCTAACACTTTACAAAACAGTTGGTTGATACACCTCAGTTTACCTTTCCTACTGATGCACACACGCTCATTAGTATACCTTTCCTACTAATGAGGTGTACTTACGGTAGCGCGGCTTCTCACACCCCGCTAAAGCGGAAACACGGAATGTGAAGAGCGAAGAATCATTTCACGGGTTACACTAAAATTAACGGTTAGTTCCTGAAACATGAGATAAAGTGTCAACTACGAAAACGTAGTGAGTGAGTTACAGTTTATAGATTGATGAAAGGTTTCAATTTGAAGGTTCATAAGAGTTCGAGACAAGTTCAAAGTTCATGAAAGTTCAAGATTCGTTCAAGGTCAAGGTAATTCAAGATAAGTTCAAGTGCTTTGAATTCAAGAATAATTTAAATTCAAGATAAGTTCAAGTCCAAATAAGTTCGAACTCAAATAAGTTCAAAATAAGTTCCAAGGGAGTTCAAAATAAGTTCCATTAAGTTCCCAAGTTAAGTTCAAAGTCAAGTAGCGTAGCGAGCGAAAAATTTCATAGTCATTACCTAGCGGTGGATTAATCCACATAAGTAAGACAGTAAGTAAGTATATGCGTAAATAAAGACCTATGATCCTCGATTTGTACCAACCACTAAGCTTAACATACGTAAGATTTAGTTTTTCCACACTAATCCGATTCTCGTCAAGTTCCTGCCCACTAGTTCCAGTCTAGAGTTCGAGTTCGCGAGAACTTAGCAATATGTACCCAGGTTGCTACCCATAAGTAAGGAGTGACCGCTCCTAAGTATCGATACCCATAATCTATGCTAACGGCTTGTGTTAATAGTGTGAGAGTTCAGTTCCAAGAAAATATGCGGGGCATTTAGTTCGTTCCGTTTCTAAAAATCGTTTGTTTGTACTTACGACGTTATATCCTCACCTAGGGTTTTGCTCCAAAAATACAACCAAGCTATCATTCTCTAATCAAATATCCAAAGAGGCAAACCTAGGGAGTCTAAAGTAAGCCAATCCGAACAATTGATGTTGTTTACGCATATTAGTTCCAAGTTCCAAAATAGTTCAATAGTTCTCAAAGTTCAAAGAGTTCCAAGTTCAAAAGTTTCCAATAGTAGAAAGTAGCTCAATTAGTTCAAAAGTTTCCAAAAATAGAAAGTAGCTCAATTAGTTCAAAAGTTTCCAAAAATAGAAAGTAGCTCAATTAGTTCAAAAGTTTCCAAAAATAGAAAGGTAGTTCAAATAGTCCAAAAATTTCCATAAATAGAAAGGTAGTTCAAGTAGTTCAAAAGTTTCCAAAAATAGGTCACAATACGTTGTACATAGATTAAAGCACGCAAGATAGTTTCACATAAGGATTTTGTTCACAAAAGAGTTTGATCTCATGTTTCCCCCAAAAAGAGTACTTAAAATGTAAGAGTAAGGAGGGGTGTAACTCACGGTTTGCGAAGATAAAGAGCTCGGGAATCGGTCGGAGCGGGAATCGGGAATCACGGGTCGCCTAATAATACCAAGATAGTCCAATTGTTATTATCTTATTATTTTATTGTGCTTAAGATAATATAATCGAGTTTTTATTTAAACTTTAAGTGTCAAGGTTATGTATAATTAAAATAGTCCGAAAACGGTGAAAGTTACGTTTTTGTCCAAAAGTCCAATTTTTGCGTTTATTATCATTATGCACTAAGTGTTTTGCTCGCTGAAGTGGTCCACATTTTTGTAAGGAAATTTGGGCAGCGCTATCGCGCCCAAATTTCATATCCAAAAATGTACCTACCAATTCCGCTCACAAATACATAAAACACAATATTATATCCAAACAAGTCCTTTTAAGTTCCAAAAGTTCATTACAAGATACCAATGTATGTTATTTTCCAAACTCAGTCCCAAAATATTTGTAACAAAAATCCAGAATGTCTACACGAGTTTTAAACGACCAAAAACGACGATTTTCGGGGAGGGCAGTAGAGGTGTGCGCCGTCCTGGTCACAGGAACGACGCACCTACTGCTGCCTTTTCCCGTTTTGAGTTTTTCTTGCCCAAACGATTATTCCAACCTTAGATTTCGACATGCAAACAGTGGATACTTCATAAAACATCCTTTTTTTTACAGTTTCTAAACCATTTTTAACCATAAAACTATAGATCTAAACAATATTTCGGTTAAAATCGTTTTTGTACATAAAAAGTTATAAATCTTTGTAAAAACTCATTTCAAGTCCATAGATCATCCATGCAAGTGTTTATTTATACAAGGATAGTAAAATAAAAGAAATCTACCGGATGAAAATGGATGGAGGATGTTTTGAACGGATTTGAGCTCCAAAAATCGGTAGAAAAGCTTTGAAATCGACACAAACTTGTTTCCCTTGCTTCCCTTGATGTTTATAACTATTTTTATGGTTGATTTTGGTGGGTTTAAAGGCTGGAAATCACTGGAAATCGTGATGCTCTTGAGAGGTGTTAGAGAGAAAATTTAGTGTGTGTGTGTTTTATGTTTATGTAAATGAAAAATGAAAAGGAAAAGAAAGAAAAGTAGTAAAAGTGGGGTTTGGGACTGCTAAAATGCAGTATTGAGTGCTTATTCTCGAGTTTAATTGGGGGTTGGGTTTACAAAAACGAGACAACAATAAAAATCCAAAAATTTGAATTCTGGACATCCAGGACGTCGCACAAGGCCACTGTGCGGCGTCCTGGCTTATTTTTGAAATTTTTCCGATTTTTGTTATTTTGTGTTTTGTTTCGTTGGACCTTTTCGTTAACTAATGTTTTAAAATATGTTACATTATGAACTTAGGAAAGTTCATTAGGTGTTTTCTTGGCATTAGGACTTATATAGGTTGGTTCCGATGGTGATTCCGACACGTGCGCGTTTCCGATAAAAGTTCAATTAAAAGTAATAAGAGACAAAACGAGAGACATAGAGCGTAAAGAACACCTGAAATTTGACGGTTGTCACATTCTCCCCGGGTTGAAAGGAATTTCGTCCCGAAATTTAGTTCGTCCCATGGGGAAGAAGTGTCGTCGGATTATGGTGGATTCTCCTAACGAGTTTCGGTCCCTGCCTCTTCACGCGGTCGTGGGGCTACGTCGGAGGCTCCACCGAACTTAGAGATGGGAACGAGGTTCTGTCTAGGTCGTCTGACCGTGGGGTCAACAACCTAAGCGGTTCATCAAGGAAATTGGGTTTGGTAACAGTTTTGACCTTGTCTTAGAGAGAGATGACAAGGGTCTCATCCGATGAACACTTTTCAAGTGTGAGAAGGGAATACATAAGAAGGTTAGGATACGACTGAGAAAGTTAAAGGCAATGCAAAATCGGATTGATATGCTCTAGGACTCAGGTTGGACCGGGGTACCTCAGGCTCTTTTTGCCGCGTTTCTAGAAGCAGACTATCCTCTTCCGTGGCGATATCCCGGGGGATACTCTATTGCCATCTTAGGGGTTGAGGGCTTTTCTTCTAGATGGTCACGCAGCTCCTTGGCCGGGTACGGAAAGCTTCCAGTCTTCCACAGGGTAGAGATGGGCATCGGGCCCTGCAAGTTGTCGACCGTCAACTTCTGGCCGATAAGGTGGTGTCCGACACTTGGTCATATAGAGACTGAAGGGTGCGCACTTAGTGCGGGCACGGGAGCTGTGACATAAGTGAACTCGATCAGAGGAAGGTGAATGGTGAGGGGTGATGAGGTCTAGTCGCGTTCCTAGCGATCCTCTCGAGGGTTCTCCGAAGAGGGAGTGGGACGCGGATTGATTAATAAAGGGATGGGTTTTCGGTGTCCCGCCTTGACCTCGGAGTAAGTGAGGCACCCGGCTGGATACAAGGTAATGTCCTTATTCATGTCTGGCCAGAACAGTATTCTCGGGGACTCCTGGTACAGCAAGTCGGATCCCGGATAGATGGACCAATAGTTCGATGGCCCTTGACAGGAATGGGTTCACGAATACCTTCGAATTTCAGAACTCGTGCTTGGAGCTTGGCGTAACGAGTTTCGTTTAGCCTGAGTTCGAGTTCTTGCATGGTTGGCTATGAAATCGGGGAAATGTTCTTCTCGGGGTCAGAACTTGCACTTTGGAGAATTGGTGTACAACTCCTGGCCTCGGGAGAGTTCTAGGGTGAGCTCGGGATGTTCACATGATCTTCCTTGAGTAGGTGAGAGTGTTGACAAGGAGTATGGTTATTAATCGTCCAAGTACGGCCTACACACTTTGTTCATTAAATCCATGAATACCGGCTGTGTGTTGTTTAGGCCTACTGACAGAGGGAAAGCTTGCATGACTTGCATCGAGTTTGGGGACTGCGGATAACGTCGCGAATCTGATGGTAACCGGGGCGTGGGTCGACTTTTGAGAAGTAAGCTGCATCCTGCAACTACTCGGATAGGTTGTCGATCCTCGGGGATGGTTATCAGTTCTTGATGATTTGCTTGATGATTTCATGACGCTCAGCGTACAAACGGAAGGGTCCTTCTGTCTCTGGTTAGGGAAATTGGGGCTTCCCATGGAATTGGATTTGAGTGGTAGAGTCAGGGTTGGGAAGTTCCTACAGCAGCTTTGGTTGCCTTAGCATCTCAAGTGGTGCTAGATGGTAGGGAGCCTCGGCTATTGGCGCCGTGTCAGGAGCGAGGTTTATTCGAGATATCCGCTTGTCGATTTGGCGGTAGCCAGGCAATTTCTCAGAAAGGCTTTGGATGGTCCTTGACTACGGGAACGTCTTGGACTCGGCTTTCCTTAGATTTACGTTCGACGTCGTGGGCGGAGGGTGCGTCGTAGTCCTTCTCGAGATACTGGTGCATCATCGAGGGATACACGCTGCGAAGTTGTCATTCAGGTTTGTCCTCCTGAACAACAGGAGTTTCACTTCATGGGAAGGGATACGGGTGACCTTGTCGGAACGGACGATCTTGGCTCAATAATGGGGTGACCGGTCCATCCAACGATAGCGTCAAAGCCTTAAGGGTTCGTTAGGAGTTGGGTGGATGGGAACAGGCCTCTAGCAAATGGAGTGTTGGAAATTCTAAGTTGCATTCGCAGCTTCGACTATGGATCATTGGCATATTCGATGGAAAGCTATCCGCAAGGCTTTAGGTCCTAAGCCGACGAGGGTCTAATTTCTAAGGAAGCAAAGTTCCGTTCAGTTCTTGGATTAAGTGGTACGAAAAAGATTATCGTTGAAAGAGAACGTACCGGTATCTGTATTGGGGTCCTGAGGGGTTTCCTCGGCCGTGATTGCGAGAGCACTGAGGGTTTCTGTGGTACGCTCTAGGATACAATCCCCGCGGAGGTGCTGGTCACTCCCACATTCGAGGCATAGCAGCTTTTTGTTTGCATTTTCCGGACAACACCAGGGTAATGCCCTACTTTGTTGCAAAGTCTGCATACCGGGCATTTTTCGGGCATGGTGGAAGTGGCACCTGCTGCACTGGGGGCGTGGTCTGGAGTGGGTTCGGGTTACGGTGGTGGATTCCTGGTTGATGCTGGTCCATGAGGTTTGGTGGTGGATTTTCCTTCTCTTATTCTCACTTCGTTGGAAGAGGGCTGGAGGGGGAGGTAGGAGGTTGGTTCCAAAATCTTCGTCCTCGCCCTGCCTAGTCGGTCCAAGAGGGAGAAGGGGTTCGTTGATTCCGACGATCCCTTGGTTGATTCCAGCGACGATCTGGGCGATCACGCTTGGGAGTAGCGCTTGGAATTGCACAACGATCTGCTTGGCTATGCGATTCTCGCGTCTTCTCCTGGGAGGCATAGTTCTACAAGGGAAAGAAGAAACTAGTTTAGAATGCGCCATTTGGAATTTTCTACTAGAATTCAACTCAGAGTTAGTGATTATAGAGTACACGAGAGTAATGAGAGTGAACAATTAGCACAAGTATGATAACGATAGTAGTAAAAGAATGTACAAGCAAGGTAACAGTATACGCGCGATGGTGATTTAAGAATTTGTAATAATGTTTGACAATAGAGAAAGGTTCACGTGGCAAGAAAAGTATAGTAAAATAAAAGATAGAAGTTTTCATTAATAATAGAAGGTTTTAGTACATAGAACGAAATACTGAAAGAAATACAAGTACAACACATAGAGAATAATAGATAATGGCTTAAGTCGTGTACAATGGAAAAAATTACGACTAAACCGGTACAGTACAAAATAAAGGAAAATATGCCTAATAACGCTCTTCAAAGAACATCATGGCGGCGAGGGCTACGATAAGCGCTCCCATGACTACGCAGGCTCTGGTGAGGCACTGCACGGTCCGGGCGGTGGCCTGCGCCGTTAGGATGATCCGCCGGGACTGTTGTGCCAACTCGTTCGCAGAATCGGAGACTTCAAAGAGAAGGAGACCCTGCTCCTGGGCTTCTTCCGCGAGTCCCCGGACCTGACGGTGCAGGTTGAGGAACGCATCCGGTGGAAGAGGCTGGTGAGTAGGTGGCATCATGGGTCGGGAGGGTCCGGACTCCTGAGCACGTCGTCTTTCCTCGATAAACTGACGATCCCATGCGTAACGCTCCGATATCGGAGTACGAAAGGCGGGATCGTAGGGATCCAAGAAATACTGGGGAGGTGCGGGTCGGAACGGGCCTGACTACTGATGCAAAGGTGCTCCAGCGTTGGGTCCTCGAGGCTGTGGTGCTGCAACGGGCACCAACCTAGGAGGTGGGAGTAATCGTCCTTGGGCTGGGACCCATTACTAGCTGCTGATGGTCTGGGATGTGTCTTCCGTTGGGTCAGTCGTCTGGTGACGCTGACTTTCTGAAGCCGTGTGGCCCTCAGAGGGTTCGTGAGAGGGGGAGGCGGCTCGGGGAAGTGATCGAGTCTGGGATCGGGAGTGCGAGGACTGAGACATGGCGTATCTGCGAATAGAGAGTTACATAAGTACGGGGGAAACTAGAAATAGGAAAACGTAAGTATAATGCATGCACGGGTCAATCATGTGAGTGTCGGGAATGACAAGACCGGGAATTTTTCGGACGTAAAACCGTTAACGATAGCCATTTACTTTCCGTGCTTGCATAATCCATTTTGAACTATGCATGTTTGATCAAGTCACGCATAGTTGAAAAAGATAATCATGCAATTGCGGAAAGTAATGTTCTAAAGTTTGAACCCGAAATGAATTTTCTGAAAAGCCTTGGTTATAGTTTTGGTTTCGAAAACTTTTTGAAAAATTTTTAAAACCGTTTTCACGATTACCCGTGCTCTGATACCAAGTCTGTCACACCCCGCTAAAGCGGAAACACGGAATGTGAAGAGCGAAGAATCATTTCACGGGTTACACTAAAATTAACGGTTCAAGTCATTAAGATTTAAATTGAAAAGTACAAGTCAAAGTTACAACCAAGATTCAAAGTTAAGACCACAATACATAATAAGATGTTTTTAATTAAAAATTCCCAAAATAAGGTCTTCTACCCAAGATACACTTCACATAAAAGACTTGACCCGCCCGAGCAATGCACTTCATAACTTACGCTTAGTTCATGAAACATGAGATAAAGTGTCAACTACGAAAACGTAGTGAGTGAGTTACAGTTTATAAATTGATGAAAGGTTTCAATTTGAAGGTTCATAAGAGTTCGAGACAAGTTCAAAGTTCATGAAAGTTCAAGATTCGTTCAAGGTCAAGGTAATTCAAGATAAGTTCAAGTGCTTAGAATTCAAGAATAATTTAAATTCAAGATAAGTTCAAGTGCTTAGAATTCAAGAATAATTTAAATTCAAGATAAGTTCAAGTCCAAATAAGTTCGAGCTCAAATAAGTTCAAAATAAGTTCCAAGGGAGTTCAAAATAAGTTCCATTAAGTTCCCAAGTTAAGTTCAAAGTCAAGTAGCGTAGCGAGCGAAAAAATTCATAGTCATTACCTAGCGGTGGATTAATCCACATAAGTAAGACAGTAAGTAAGTATATGCGTAAATAAAGACCTATGATCCTCGATTTGTACCAACCACTAAGCTTAACATACGTAAGATTTAGTTTTTCCACACTAATCCGATTCTGGTCAAGTTCCTGCCCACTAGTTCCAGTCTAGAGTTCGAGTTCGCGAGAACTTAGCAATATGTACCCAGGTTGCTACCCATAAGTAAGGAGTGACCGCTCCTAAGTATCGATACCCATAATCTATGCTAACGGCTTGTGTTAATAGTGTGAGAGTTCAGTTCCAAGAAAATCTGCGGGGCATTTAGTTCGTTCCGTTTCTAAAAATCGTTTGTTTGTACTTACGGCGTTATATCCTCACCTAGGGTTTTGCTCCAAAAATACAACCAAGCTATCATTGTCTAATCAAATATCCAAAGAGGCAAACCTAGGGAGTCTAAAGTAAGTCAGTCCGAACAATTGATGTTGTTTACGCATATTAGTTCCAAGTTCCAAAATAGTTCAAAAGTTCTCAAAGTTCCAAGAGTTCAAAGAGTTCCAAGTTCAAAAGTTTCCAATAGTAGAAAGTAGCTCAATTAGTTCAAAAGTTTCCAAAAATAGAAAGTAGCTCAATTAGTTCAAAAGTTTCCAAAAATAGAAAGTAGCTCAATTAGTTTAAAAGTTTCCAAAAATAGAAAGGTAGTTCAAATAGTCCAAAAATTTCCATAAATAGAAAGGTAGTTCAAGTAGTTCAAAAGTTTCCAAAAATAGGTCACAATACGTTGTACATAGATTAAAGCACGCAAGATAGTTTCACATAAGGATTTTCTTCCCAAAAGAGTTTGATCTCATGTTTCCCCAAAAAGAGTACTTAAAATGTAAGAGTAAGGAGGGGTGTAACTCAGGGTTTGCGAAGATAAAGAGCTCGGGAATCGGTCGGAGCGGGAATCGGGAATCACGGGTCGCCTAATAATACCAAGATAGTCCAATTGTTATTATCTTATTATGTTATTGTGCTTAAGATAATATAATCGAGTTTTTAATTAAACTTTAAGTGTCAAGGTTATGTATAGTTAAAATAGTCCGAAAACGGTGAAAGTTACGTTTTTGTCCAAAAGTCCAATTTTTGCGTTTATTATCATTATGCACTAAGTGTTTTGCTCGCTGAAGTGGTCCACATTTTTGTAAGGAAATTTGGGCAGCGCTTCCGCGCCCAAATTTCATATCCAAAAATGTACCTACCAATTCCGCTCACAAATACATAAAACACAATATTATATCCAAACAAGTCCATTTAAGTTCCAAAAGTTCATTAAAAGATACCAATGTATGTTATTTTCCAAACTCAATCCCAAAATATTTGTAACAAAAATCCAGAATGTCTACACGAGTTTTAAACGACCAAAATGACGATTTTCGGGGAGGGCAGCAAGGTGTGCGCCGTCCTGGTCACATGAACGGCGCACCTACTGCCTCCTTTTCTCGTTTTGAGTTTTTCTTGCCCAAACGATTATTCCAACCTTAGATTTCGACATGCAAACAGTGGATACTTCATAAAACATCATTTTTTACGGTTTCTAAACCATTTTTAACCATAAAACTATAGATCTATACAATATTTCGGTTAAAATCGTTTTTGTACATAAAAAGTTATAAATCTTTGTAAAAACTCATTTCAAGTCCATAGATCATCCATGCAAGTGTTTATTTATACAAGGATAGTAAAATAAAAGAAATCTACCGGATGAAAATGGATGGAGGATGTTTTGAACGGATTTGAGCTCCAAAAATTGGTAGAAAAGCTTTGAAATCGACACAAACTTGTTTCCCTTGCTTCCCTTGATGTTTATAACTATTTTTATGGTTGATTTTGGTGGGTTTAAAGGCTGGAAATCACTGGAAATCGTGATGCTCTTGAGAGGTGTTAGAGAGAAAATTTAGTGTGTGTGTGTTTTATGTTTATGTAAATGAAAAATGAAAAGGAAAAGAAAGAAAAGTAGTAAAAGTGGGGTTTGGGACTGCTAAAATGCAGTAATGAGTGCATATTCTCAAGTTTAATTGGGGGTTGGGGTTTACAAAAACGAGACAACAATAGAAATCCAAAAATTTGAATTCTGGACATCCAGGACGTCGCACAAGGCCACTGTGCGGCGTCCTGGCTTATTTTTGAAATTTTTCCGATTTTTGTTATTTTGTGTTTTGTTTCGTTGGACCTTTTCGTTAACTAATGTTTTAAAGTATGTTACATTATGAACTTAGGAAAGTTCATTAGGTGTTTTCTTGGCATTAGGACTTATATAAGTTGGTTCCGGTTGTGATTCCGACACGTGCGCGTTTCCGATAAAAGTTCAATTAAAAGTAATAAGAGACAAAACGAGAGACATAGAGCGTAAAGAACACCTGAAATTTGACGGTTGTCACACGGTTATTGCGGATGATACTAATCGGTATACCTTTCCTACTGATACATGCACACTCATTATTATACCTTTCCTACTAATGAGGTGTACTTATTATGCTTACTTGTGATACATGTACGCTCATTAGTATACCTTTCCTACTAATGAGGTGTACTTACTATGCTTACCTGTGATACATGCTTACGTCGTATGATTCTTGGATGATGTTTTATTACTACTTACATGCATTAGTTACACATTACTTTACTACTGATTTCAAGATATGTTTTCTACCTTACAATTTTACTACTTACTCGATGTACTTACTCAACTTTATGATGACTTTTTAAGCTTTACTTTCAGGTAACGAGCAGGCATAGGACTTGGACTTAGGAGTCGGGCTTTAGTTGACTTCAGGATATCTTTGCATTGTGGAGATTTTATATTTATACATTTGAATTACATTTCGGGTTTGCACGCCCAATTATTCTTTCATTCTTCGATGTTTACATTTGAATATTCCTATTGTAGTGTTTGAGGATTTTCGTGTACTAAGGTTTACACCTTGAGTATGGCAACGCCATAACAATACATTATTTATTTATTCATATAGATTATATTCTTTATATTAGTGTTGTGTTATGACGATCGCCAATCGTGTTGCACCCTGCATTTCCGCCAGTGGTGGGGTGTGACATTCATCGTGTATCAAATGGACGTCAAAACTGCATTTCTCAGTGGAGATCTTAAGGAAGAAGTTTACGTTGAACAACCGGAAGGTTTTGTTGATCCACATCGATCGTATGATGTTTACAAGCTCAAGAAAGCATTGTATAGTTTGAAACAAGCGCCTCGTGCATGGTATGAAAAACTTTCGTCTTTTCTTTTAGATGCATTACTAGAGCGTCAATCGATACTACTCTTTTTAGTCGTAAAAAGGGTCAAGATGCAATTTTTGTGCAAATCTATGTCTATGACATCATTTTTGGGTCAACAAGTCAACACTTATGTAAACAGTTTTGTGCGTTAATGTCTAAACGTTTTGAAATGAGCATGATGGGTGAAATGTCATTCTTTTTGGGCTTACAAGTCAAACAATTACTAGATGGGATTTTCATAAATCAGTCAAAATATATCTATGAAATGCTTAAAAAGTACAAAATGGTCGATTGTTCTCCAATGGCTCCTCGAGTAAACTTACATGATGATCCAACAGGATTATCCACGGATGTAACATTGTACCGAGGAATGATTGGCTCATTAATGTACTTGAAACCGAGTCGTCCAGATATTATGTTTGCAACTTGTATGTGTGCCCGATACAAATCAAACCCAAAAGTATCTCATTTTTTGGCTGTAAAAAGAATTTTTCGATACTTAAAAGGTACTACCGATTTGGGTTTGTGGTATCCAAAGAATACGGGCTTTGATTTTATTGCTTATTCTGACGCAGATCATGGAGGTTGTAACTTAGACAGGAAACGCATTTCGGGTGGTGCTCATTTCCTCGGAAACAAAATGATAAGCTGGACTTCGAAGAAGCAGAATTGTGTTTCCATTTCAACATATGAGGCGGAATATGTGGCGGCAGCAGTTTGTCTTTCACAAGTTCTATGGATACGAACACAACTTCGGGATTATGGCTATGAAGCGGACTCAATTCCGATCTATTGTGATTCAACAAGCGCAATCTCGATTTATGTTAATTCGGTTCAACATTCTCGTACTAAACATATTGATATTTGTTATCATTTTCTAAAAGATAACATTGAAAAAGGAATAATTGAATTACACTTTGTTGAAACCGACTTCCAAATTGCCGACATTTTCACAAAAGCTTTGGATGAAAAACGATTTAAATTTCTTATATCCAAAATCGGCATGTTTAATTTGAAAGATTAACTCGGTTACTTAAAGATTGTAATTTGATCGTTTCTTTTTGTTATTTTTTCATTTTGCCTATGTTTTTAGTTACGTTTTTGAGAGGGAATCATAATTTGAGGGGGAATTCCGACTTAAGGGAGAATCCCAATTTTAGGGGGAATAACTGGATTGTAAATACGTGATTCTATGATTCCGTGTTTTTTATTTATAATTTTTTTAAAAAAAAAAAAACAAACAAACTTGAGGGTGAAGAATGTAAATTTGAATTTCATTCTTTGATTTAAACTCCATGGATAACCCATTGGGTTTTCGGATCATATATAAGGTCAAATACGTTTTGATTTTCATAATTCATTCGAATTTCATTCTTCAAACTCTCTGGGAAAAACGTTTTTCTGAAGAAATCTAACGAGTTTTATGGATCAAACAAGCGATTTAACAAAGAACACAAGTTTTTAGGTAAATTTTTCTATTAAGTGTTCTTAGTGTTAATCGAACGTGTTAAATGTGTTTATGTGCTAAATTTCTTATGTGTTTGTCAGTTTTGATTCGATTCGAATAGGCTAAAATGATATTTTTGTGTTTGTGTCCCATATTCTGAAGATCTGTGTGTGTTCGCATAGCTTAGGTGTTCTCATAGCTTAGTGTTCCCTCGGATGCCTTTCCAACTTACACGAACTGCTTTACACGAATGTGTTTTCAACTGGCACGAACTCCTTCACACGAATAGGCTTAAATGTTTAGCAAAATCTTCTAAGTGTTCACACGAATGCCTTTTCACCTGACACGAACTGCTTTACACAAAATTTTCAACTGGCACGAACTCTAGTACACGAATAACTTTTGTACTCACACGAACGTGTTCGTTCGAATAGGAATAACGCTTAGGAACATCTCTTAGAATCTACATGTTTCCTGGTACACGAATAGGGGTCATCTATTCGAATAGGATTCCCATTCGAATAGGATGACGATTCGAATAGGATGCTCATTCGAATAGTTAACTTGTTAGGTGGCTTATATGAATAGGTGTGTTACACTTTAAATGGTTAAATTTTTCTAAGTGTTGCTTCGAATGGAATTTCAACATACACGACTCAACTCTTTCGACTGTTTTTTCAACATACACGAACGACACCGTTCGAAGTGTTTTTTAACGTCCACGAAATCATCCATTCGAACAAAAACAAAAATCAATTTTTCTCTAAGTGTGAGTTCGAATACATCTTCAAAACATACGAATTCAGTCGTTCGGATAGATGGTGGGATTTTCAAACAAGTATGTATTCGAACGAGTTTTACACATACACGAATGGGTAAGTTCGAATACATTTTTCACAATCACGACCACTGTCACCCGAATGGATTTTCCGTCTTGGTTCAAAAAGATTTTTCTCGGAAAAGACTTCCAATTACATCAAATTGGGACTCGTTCTGAAAACGAACTTGCGCGTAAACGAAACGGTATCTATACATTTTATGTGTATTCATTACGGGTGAATTTTAGTAGCGGACTACAAGTCTCGACTAGAACTGGTTCATTCGTTGTGTGTTCATATATTATGTCTAGATCTCGTTATCTTTCAAAAACTTGAAGTCTCAAGAATTGAGTTTTTATGGACTAGGGTGGATGTATTTTAGTAGCGGATTCTCAAAATCTCGACTAGAACTAGTGCATTCATTCCACCTCTTCAAAAACGAATATTCATTGTTACTTCATGATAAATCAATAAAATTTCTGTCACACCCCGCTTTAAGCGGAAACACGAGGTGTTCTAGTTACGATATCTAGAGTCAATGATTACAACATTACAACCAATAAACAAAGCATAGTAATAACTTTAATCATGCCAAATGTTTACAAAATACATTACAAGTCAAAAGCGATGAATCGCCGAGTACAAATACAATACAAATGTCACAAAACGGATCGTCATGGAAATTACATAAAACATCACAAGTTCCAAAATACACAAAACAAGCGATCCGAAAAGCAAGTATGGCATGATCAAGGAAATACTCAAACTCCTGAAAAGCGTTAAATAAACGACATCAACAACATGTTCGTGAATTATTCGCAATTTTAAGTAAAATTTGACCCAACGACAAGTTTCAACAAACATTGTAAATTTCAAATATCATATCTTGTTTTATAACCATAGTGAGAGGTACTATGCCTAGACTAGCATACACTGAACCTCACCGAGCGATATAATCCCCCTTCCTAAGGCGTGTCAAGCCAAAGGCAACAGTTTAAAAATAACGGTCATAACATCACTCCTATTCAACATCCTAGCGAGTAATGAGGGTTAGGTCTATACGACACCTAATCTAAGGCAGACCTAGTCTACTAGGTAAACAAGATAATCAATAACGCCTCGCATGCATGCGGACAACAGTAACGTCTCACATAAGGAAAACAGTTTAAAAATACATTTCCAGCCCAAAAATAGTAAAGACAAGGGCTACGAATAACTCACAGTGAAAGATTCAGCACCAATTAGCGGGTACACAAACACGGAGCTACAACTCCACCGTCTAAGTGCCTTAAAACAATAAATAACATAGTCTCGGTATCTCTATAAGTCTAGTCCGGTTTAGCCTTGTCGGTTAAGGTTAAGTTTATTAAATATTCCAACTATTATTAAGTCGAATCAAGATGACGACTTAAGAAGACGATGTTCCGCGCCAAAAAGGGCCGATCGGAAAGATATCGACATTGCACGTCATGAACGACAATTAGGGAAGAATGATATTCCGAGTCGAAAACGACTACCAGGGATATCGGTCGAAAGAAATATTGA
Organism: Senecio squalidus; assembly: GCA_910822075.1. Lineage (NCBI taxonomy): Eukaryota > Viridiplantae > Streptophyta > Magnoliopsida > Asterales > Asteraceae > Senecio > Senecio squalidus. The sequence continues at coordinate 32,181,566 of CAJVGC010000065.1, read as the reverse complement.
TACCAAGGTTTTATCGATATCGACCAAAGTCAACGTCGAAGATGTTGACTTGGTCAAAGTCAAAGGTGTTGACTTTATAAAAGTCAAATGCCAAGGATGTTGACTTTATAAAAGTCAAATGTCAAGGATGTTGACTTTATAAAAGTCAAATGTCAATAATTTGAGGTAAAATCAAAGTCAACTTGAAAGAAAGTTAAAGTCGACGTAAAAGTCCAACTTTGACACTTTGGAGAATTTAAAGTCTTTACTTTTCAAAATATTAGAGTAATATGACTTTTTAAAACGCTTTAATAAAAGTTGTCGTAAAAACATCATTTGATGATTTTTGATTACGATCGAATTTTGTAACAAGGTTTATTTATTGAAAAATAGTTAAAACGCTCGTTTTAGCAAGTATTATGATATTTTTGATGACGTTGACGTCTTTGAGTCCAGAGACGATGTTTTAGCGTTATATGTTACCTTTATATGTTTTAGTTTACTTATACAAGTGTTTCGGGGTTGTTTAAAGTCATAAAATGTCAATTTGGGCAGCGCTTCCGCGTCATAAAAATTATGTCCATAATTTTCACACATTCCAGCTTAAAATATTTATAACCATATTCACTTTTAACTCATGAAACACAATAAAGATTATGCGTGTAATAAGTTACCTTATCCTAGGTTATAATTCATAAATACAAGTTTTATACATATTATTAAAATGGTAAGTTTACGGTTACAAATTACAACTCGACTAAATTTACATATCCTGTGTGCAGTCCCACTGCTACGCGGTGAGTCCACTGCGACGCTGCGAGGTTACACCTCCACTGCTACGCGGTGAGTCCACTGTGGCGCGGCGGAAGAGTGGAATTTTAGAAAACTCGTTTTTGTTGTAAAACTTATACTTTTGTTGAAATAGATTTAGACATGCAAGTTATAGGATCTTCAAAACACTTTCAATTTACCATTTTGTAAAGGTGTTTCAATCATTTAAACAAGGATTTAAGCATATATTTATAAAACTTGTTTTTCTTAGATTATTAACCATCAATCTTTATAAAATTTATTTCCATGTTGTTAGATCACACATGCAAAGGATGAATCAATGTGAAAACAGTAGGGATGAGTTATTATACCTCAAAGAAAATGAATGTTTAATGATCTAGAACGATTTGGTGGAATTTCTTGATGCTTGATGGTGATTTTGACCCAAAAATGAAAGAAATAGATGTAGGCAACCAAAGGGATGAAAAACTCTTGCTTCCCTTTATGAAAATGTCAATTTATAGTGACGAAATTGGTGATTATTTGCTAGAATTTTACTGCACAAAGGAGAGGTGAAAGTGAATGTGTGGGTTTTGCAACATATGAAAAGAAAGAGTGAAAAATTGTGTTTGTGAATGTCAAAGTGAAGTGAGGGCTTGTGTGAGGCATTAGAGGGAAAAGATCAGTATTAAGAGGGGTTTTGACACCTGTTGGACAGGTGTTGAAAGAGTTTAACACGTTTTGATGACTCACACAACCAAATCACCAAGTGGTGTCTGCACCTCCCAGTGCGGCGCACTGGGTGGCAGCAGTTGGTGTTTCGTTTTTCGATTTTGTTAACGTTACGTACATGCGTTCGTTTAGAGTTCCCAATTGATTTGCAATGAACTTAGGCAAGTTCACTGTATGTATTCTTGGTATTAGGATTCATTCAATGACTAAATTTAGAATCCGATTCCGAGACACGTGCTTTTCGGTAATAGTATAAACAAGAGGAAAAGCACGATTTCTCAAAGATAAGGAATACGTTAACCGAAAAATTTGGCGTAAACACTCTAACTTATTATCACGATAATACTACTATTTGGCACTTATTTAAACATAAAGATTACGTCTCGAGGGCCGAATCAACAAACACATAAAGCCCGACTCATATTCAATAAATCGTGAGTAAATATCAAGCGAAATACAAGGGTCAAAACAATTGCGGATAAAAGTAAAATAATACGGTAACATAAGTACCTAGAAATGACGGAACATCACACTTTCAATGATGAATCAAACAATAACATGTGATTCACGGGTTTGTTTTTATACATATTAAGTTAATCACGTGAAAAGTGAAATAGTAGAAAATTTTTTGAACTACAACTAGAACTTGCGCATTTTTAATTTTGTGAAAATGTGTTTAAGTAGCATATTCAATTGATCACGACTAGAACTAATCACTTTTTACGATGTTAATGAATATATTTCGGAAACATTCACGTTCAAAATGTGATAAAAATGAAAAATCTTAACAACCTCACACTTTGCAAAAGTTGCAGATTTATTCTAACGGGTTGTTTCATTTTCAAAGCTTCAATGGCGCGAACAAAGAAAACAGGTAAGACGGATTCTCATGTTCAAGCGTATCACAGATTGGAGGGATATACCGGGCCCATCGCACGAAGGATAGCATTTCTATCTGAAGAAACGATTCATCCTACTCGGTTATGGTTGGACATGGTACCAAATAACACGACGATTGACGTTGAAACGTACCAATGTCCATTCCCCATTTTCCTCTCGATCATAAAGTATCACCAATGGGGAAGGTTCATTATCAATCATCCACGGGTCCGAGGGTATATTTGCAACACATGTGGTATCATATGAAGTATCAAGAAGCAGATGATTCTAATCCTGAAGACCTCATCGAAGAATCACTATTCTGTGATTTCAAGGTTTGCCATATAGACATGTCGGTTGAAGCACTGAGGGAAATTTTGAATTTACCAGTTCATGATGAATATGAAGAAATACCACGAAATGATGAAGAATTATTCCCGTTCATTTATCAGTTGGGTTATCAAGGGGATTTATTTTCGTTAAAGCTTGATTGGGATATGATTCCGCACCGATGGCAGTTTCTCCTACAAATGATTATGCATAATGTAGGATCGATATGATTACTTAGATCAAGATTTATCAAAGAAGTTGCAGCGGATAAACATTTTGATATTCACAAGTTTATGATAATCGAATATTGTATATAAAAGAACAATAAGAACAAACAATAACGATTACCATCAAGCCTCAATCTATTAATAAATTAACAGACGTGTTTCTTTACATACTAGGATCTATAAAAGTTCTTCAGGCTAAACCTAGCTATCCTAGGAAACATCTAATAACACGAGCCTCAATCTATTTGATCAAAATAAACGTGTTTCTTCTCTTTACAAGGATCAATCTTGACCTTGAGGCTGAACAAAGGGGAAACGATCTCAAGTGGTGAGATCGTTTGGTGTTTTCCTAAAGAATAAACATGATGAAAACCACACCTTGAAAATGTCTAGAGATCTCTTTATATATAGAGTCTCATATGACTTACATAAGAAACCTAGTTATATTAGGAGACTAATTCTTTTAGATCTTTATCTTGAAAATCAAGTCTTCCATAACTGAGTTGCAGCAACAATAACTGAGTTGCAACAGTAACTGGCTCTTGCAGTAGTAACAAAGAAGTATTAACAGAAACTGAGCATTATTAACAGAAACTGAGCAGTATTAACAGAAACTGAGCAGTATTAACGGAAACTGAGCAGTATTAACAGAAACTAAGCAGTATTAACAGAATCTGAGCAGTATTAACAGAACAGTATTAACTGTGCAGGACTGACCATGTTCTTTTAAACTGCTCAATACTAACTGTTGTATGCAACGCAACTCTAGAATAACAATCTCGACAATTTAATCCTAACAATATTCCCCTAAACTTATGCTTTCTACATGCAAAGCAATAAGTTTCTTCATTGTAAATTGTTGATGAGAATGCTATCACAACTACTATTTCAACTTTGTCTTCTCCATGTTTCCTTGATGTATATGCTCAGTTTATATTTTGTCTCATCAAATCAAAATATTATCCCAACAATCTTCCCCTATTTGATGATGACAAAACAAACACTAAACTGAGAACTTTAAAAACTTCCCTTTCAACTGAGATTTCATGTGAACAAGTTGATACTTCTTCTACCGTTGATATTCTTATCAAAACACGCCACTTTTTTTTTCTTAAGTATACTTTCGATACTTTGAAGCCTTCAAATCTTGTTCCATGCCACCACACTTTATATTTTCCCCTTTTTGTTATCATCCATTAGGGGAACATCTCTTTACGAACTATGAAAATGGGAATACCTTTTCCAGCCATAGCAGGTGTATTAGATGAAGATGATGACATTGTATCTGAGATTTATGTATTGATCGTTTAAGATTGGTAAATTTATTAAAATTTAAATCTTATTTGCTCTGATACCAGTTGTTAGGTCTTAATAAGATCCCAAATACTAGCTAATCAATTACAAATCAGTATTTAAACGTTAATTGTTACAAATCGATTAACACTCAGTTTCTTAGTTAATTATAGCAGAATTATAATAACAAAGTAACGAGAATAACACACAGTTATATTGATCAGAAAAGTTCAACTGATTACAATGTTCAAGCTCACTATTTATACACAATAATAGTGAGCTTGATAAGTACGAATCCTAGTAAATCTTCTAAAAAAGATAGAAGATTTAGTCTAACAAACTTACCTAAAATAAGGCATTACGTTTCATTATGGAGCTGAGTAGTCAGCTCCACAATGCCTTAGTTTCTTTTCGTCACTCAGACTCAAAGTGTCACTCAGACTCAAAACTAAGACTTTAATAAACAGATTTATTAATTTGGGTTAAATCGTTGATTTTCCCAACAATCTCCCCCCATCTGTTTAGATTAAAGTCTTTTACAATTGAACACATCAAAAACAAACACAAACTTAAAACATGTCAATATAAAAACAGTTTGTGAATAAAACATTACTCTCTCCTTTTGGAAGCTTTCTTGGGCTTTAATGGTGCTTCCCATGGTGTAGGCTTCAATGCTTCCTTAGCCCACTCAACTCTCTTAGCTTTCCAACTCATTAGCTTCTCCATCTCAGCATCTGACTTGCTGAACAGTTATTGATAGTCGGTCTTAATCAGCTCCACCTTGTCCACTAATGTCTCCATTTCTTCAATTCTTCTCAAGTTATTAAATAACCAGCTAATCAGCTTCGGGAGAAATGGAAGACATTGGTCAGATTGACACTCATTCATTAAGGCAATACAATGAAATATGGATGACTTGTTCAGACTTTCCTTTGATTGAAAGCATTCCTCTCCCCCACAGTCCATATAAAACAAGCCCTCATATTGGTCAGTCTTAAGATATGTTCTTTCTTGAAAGATTAAGCATGAAGGGACTGGATGAAGATGGCTTGATTCTAATCCAAGTGATTTAGCCCCAACTCTCACTCTATTGATTGTACAAAATTTCCTGTAGTCTTCCTTTGAGATCAGCTTCAGCATATAAGTAACATTCACATTTGAGACTGCTTCCCTTTTTATAGTAAGCCTATGTTCAATGTTGTTTATTCTTGAACTGACACTGGCAATTCTCTTCCATTCTTCCCATCCCAATGTATGCATTCTGTTCACTCCAACTCTGAATGAATCCCCTTTCATGTAGCATATCAACAGCAGATCAGCCTCAGTTTCACGACAATCCAAGTCACATACTGTATTCCCATATTTGCTCATGGTGAAGTTTGATTCAATATAGTCTAACCTGGCTTCTTCCCTCAAAACCTGCTTAGCCATTTGCCTGTCAGCTTCAACCCTCTGCTGTTCTTCATTGAATGCCAATTCCTCTTCCCTTTTCATTTCAGCTTCAAGCACTTCAGCAGCCTTATCACTTTGGTCTTGTATTTCCATTTGCTTATTTTCAAACTTTTCAAAATACAATCCTTTAACATATTCCTTGTAGCTTTCAACTGACATACCAGCATTGTATGCATACCTTTGTAGCTTAGACAGCTTTTCAGCTTCAGTTTGATCATCAGTTGGTTTTTCTTTTGTTGATCCCTCAGCCTGGATAGTTGGATTCTCCATTTCATTTTCAGGCTCATCCTTTTCTACCTCCTCCTTGTCACTCTCTTTCTCAGACTCACTTGAGATGTCACTGTAATCAGTCTCATAGTGATCCTCAGGCTGACCCATTTTCAGATTGAATATTATTGTCTTGATATACCTTTTCTCCCCCTCAACTGATGACTTGTCTCTCTTTCTTTTCAAGCTCTTCTTGGGGAGGTCAGACTCATTTGTAGCTGTGATATTTTTCTTCCCCTGAGTCTGATCACCCCTTGGTAACTCCTCCACTACATGTTTCCCCTTCCTCATCAGACTGAGCTCAGAGGTCAGCTTCATTACCATCCCCTTCAATTCATCCAACTCCTCAGCATTTTGACATTTTATGGCACTCATCTCAGCCTGCATCGCAGTCAGTTTGACATCAAACTGAGTTGACATGTCCTTAATTGCTTGTAATAGCAAAGGAACAGCCACAACAACCTCAGACTAAGATGTAAAAGTAACAGTAGAGATGGGTACAGTTGGTACAGCCTCACATCCCCCCTATTGACTAGGAGAGCGATCCTTGGCCATAGAAGTGAAAGTTTGTACCTCACTCAGTTTGAGAAGTAAGGCATTGACGACTTGTGCAGAAGAGTGAGAGAGATTTGGTGGTTCAGTATCGTGAACTAGTACAAAACTAGTGAAAATTGCCTTAGGAATAGGTTGTGAAACTGAGGGGGGTTTTCCCATACTAAGTACAGGGATATTCAGGAGTGGAATATCGTCTTCAATGCTTACCACATGTATCAGTGTGGCAGCAGCAACGTGTTTCTCCAAGCTGATTACTCTAGATTGGCTTTGGGTAGTCTGGGTAGTCAGTTCCACCTCTTGCTCTAGCAGATGGAGGATGGACTGATCTACAACACTTGAGGGGAGTTTAGAACTCTCAGCCTCATGGAATAGTGAGTCCATTAGTGCTTGATTTTGAGTGGGGCTAGATGTGAGAGCTTTCTCTAAAGAACTTGGTGAGTTGAATAGGTGGGTCGCTTGAGTTGCCAAAACATCAAGGTGTGAAGTGGACTGTACCTCAGACTGAGAGGGGATACTCTCAGACTGAGGGATAGAGAGAATGATATTCATACCTGAGACAGCCTCATCTTGCCCTGCCCCACCAATCCCAACCTCGACATCTGTGAGGGGAATGTTTGCCTCCAAATTTTCGTCAATTCCTTCACCTTGACCAACCGAGTCTGAATGGTCAGACTCAGTGATTTCAGGATCAATAAAAGGGTTATCAATCCACTGAAGCATAACGGGTGTCAAACCTGTCTCAGCTTCATTGATGTTGATTTATGTAAAAATTTTAGAGGTCAGTCTGGGAAGAGGACACACATAGAAAATTTGATCAAGTAGGTCATAAGCATCCTTTCCCAGAGCTTCCTCAAAACTGAGTGAGAGAACTCGAATCAATGGGACATCATTCGTTCTCTTTGATTTTAACACGAGGGAGAGAATCTCATCAAAATAGAGTTGTGAGTAAGAGATTCTTCTACCCGTGACCATTGAATGAAATAAGTGAGTCTCGAATTCATTCATTTGATTTAAACTCCCTGATTTACCCCCCACACACCGTGTAATACTTGAAAAGAGGAATTTCCATTTCCCGGTGAAAAATTTATATTCAATTACTCCCTGTATGACAGGCTGACCAATGACAGGGAATGCATCAGCTCGAGCTTGCTGTTAGTCAGTCTTGATTGAAATCCCCCTTCACCAGCTTCAAGATTAGTGGGAAGCAATAGTGCCGCTCGAATTGTCTCCTCAGTGATGGTAATAGTATGCCTTCCATCATTATAGGTGCCAGTAAGTGCAGTCTGATCAGCGTTTGTTGTGCATGTATACCACCACTCACATAAAACCGGTGGATACATCACCGTTTCACGAAAATATGCGCCATAGAGAGGATGTGATAACATGAACTGGCACAATTGTTCAAAACCCCGGTTCTGTAGATTGGCGGGAATATCAGTAGTAGCCACCCTATTGTTATCCTTAATTTGAACTCGACTGTGGAAATCAGCGCCAGCAACCATGCGAGGGGTAATGTGTAGGATCATATTCATGTCCGCCATTGAAGAAATCACAAGAAAAGATTAGAGAAAAGAAAAATTAGGTTAAAAATTGAAATTAAGTTGAATTTAAACTAAAGGAGCGAAATTGTAGGAACTTAGTTAGGAAACTTTCCATATGGACTATGCAGTTTGACACTATTAACATTTATGACCCTTGAGTTTGAAAAATATTTACAACTGACCCCTAAGATAAAAGAAATGTTATCAGTGTCACAGAAAAAAAAATGATTAAAAAAAATTAAAACTAAAATAAAAAAATTAAAAGCTAAACTAATAAAAAAGATAAAAAGATAAAAAAAAAAAAATTTGAAAAAAAAAAAAAAACTAATAATTACGAAGAGTACATTCAGTCTGAGCTTGTGGTCAGACTGAAAAGTCTCGATCTGACCAAAAGGTCAGACTGAAGTTTGATTCTTTGTTAAATTTCAAGGATTTAACATGCCTAGTTCTCCTAACAAATAGAAGAACCTGTCCTCACTCAGAGGTTTCGTGAAGATGACTGCCAATTGATCATGTGTGGCTACAAACTCCAGTCTGACTTTGCCTTTCTCCACACAATCTCGAATAAAATGGTGTCTTATTTCAATGTGTTTTGTCCTGGAGTGAAACACTGGATTCTCGGTTATTTGAATAGCACTCTTGTTGTCACACATGATTGGAGTGTTTTGAATCTTGATGTCAAGATCAGCCAATTGATATTGCATCCATAGTAACTGTGCACAACAGCTCCCTGCAACCACATACTCAGCTTCAGCTGTGGAGGTTGCCACTGAGTTTTGCTTTTTGCTTGACCAACTGACTAACTTCCCTCCCAGAAGCTGACATCCTCCTAAAGTGCTTTTTCTGTCCAATCTACACCCTGCATAATCTGCATCTGTGTATCCAATTAGTTTAAAGCCAGAATCTTTAGGGTACCATAGACCAAGATTTGGAGTACCCTTAAGATATCTGAAAATTTGTGTGACAGCTTTAAGATGAGATTCCTTTGGGTCAGCTTGATAGCGTGCATATAGACAGGTAGAGAACATGATATCAGGTCTACTAGCAGTTAAGTAAAGTAAAGAACCAATCATACCTCTGTAAGTAGCTTGACAAACTGACTTGCCAGTTTTGTCCTTATGTAACTTATCAGATGTACTCATGGGTGTTTTCATTTCAGAACAGGATTCAAAACCAAATTTCTTTATTAAATCATGTACATATTTGCTTTGATTTATAAAAATCCCATCTTTCTTTTGTTCTACTTGTAGACCAAGGAAAAACGTAAGTTCCCCCATCATACTCATACTATATTCACTGCACATGAGATTTGAAAACCAAGTACACAACTTTTCATTCGTAGATCCAAATATAATGTCATCAACATATATTTGTACCAAAATCACATGCCCTTTTTCCTTTTTGATAAAAAGTGTCTTATCAATTGATCCTCTTTTAAATTTATTTTTAAGAAGAAAGTCAGATAAGTTATCATACCAAGCTCTAGGAGCTTGTTTGAGACCATATAAAGCTTTGTTTAATTTAAAAACATGATCAGGAAAGTTAGGATCAACAAAACCTGGAGGCTGCTTGACATATATTTCCTCCTATAGATCACCATTCAAAAATGCACTCTTCACATCCATTTGGTATACCAAGAAGTCTTTGAAGGCTGCATAAGCTAAGAATAAACGAATTGCTTCAATTCTGGCCACTGGAGCAAAAGTTTCATCATAATCAATGCCTTCTTCCAGCTTGTATCCTTGAGCCACCAATCGTGCTTTGTTCTTGATCACCACCCCATCTTTGTCATATTTATTTCTAAATATCCATTTGAGTCCAATGATTTTCTTGAACAGGGGACGAGGGACCTTAGTCCATACATTGTTTCTTATGAATTTTCCTAATTCCTCTTGCATGCCATCAACCCAGTCTTCATCTAATAGAGCTTCTTCAACCTTCTTTGGTTCCATCAGACTCAAGAAGTTTGTGTAGAAACAAAAGTTAGTTGTGGCATTCTTGTGTCTGGTTTTGACTCCTTCATTTAATGAACCAATTACAGATGATAGTAGATGTCCCTTGAGAGTCTTAATATTTCCTGACTCACATTGTTGAGTTGCAGCTGCTTGAGACTGAGTATCATCAGTTTGAATTTCATCAGTCTGAGTGTTTTGGATCTGAGTTTGGTCGGACTGAGGGGTGTCAGTCTGAGTTTCATCATTTTCATTAGACACATTTGTTTCAATATCAGGAACACTCTTTGAATTGGATTCATCAAGTTCACTCTCAGACTCCTGATTTTGATGTACTACTTCTTCATTCTTATCTGCAGCATGGGAATCAGCTTCAAACGTTGTTACTAGAAGTTCATCACACAACTGATTGATGGTTGCTATGTCAGTCTGTGAGGTCAGTTCATCTTTGTCAGACTGAGTGGTATCATCAAAAGTGACATTGATACTTTCTTCCACATCTTTCCTTCTTTCATTATATACTCTAAATTCTTTAGCGATGCTTGAGTATCCAACAAACAATCCTTCATCAGCTTTAGGAGACATCTTACACAACAAATCCCGTTGATTAAGAATGTAACAGCGACTTCCAAAGATATGAAAATAATGGATTGAAGGGACTTTGTTATGGTACAATTTATATGTAGTTTTCCCATGTCTCTTCACAATGACGGATCCATTTTGTGTAAAGCAGGCAGTGTTCACAGCTTCAGCCCAGAATTTTATCTTCATGTTTCCATAACATAGCATAGTCCTGGAAACTTCAATTAATGTTCTGTTTCTTCTCTATGCAACTCCGTTTTGTTGAGATGTTCGAACTGAGGCAAAGTTTTTAACTATTCCCAATTGATCACAGAAATTTATCAAGACTGAGTTTTTGAACTCAGTTCCATGATCACTCCTCATCTGTCGAACAAGAGTATTCTTCTGTCGCTTTTCTCTCTTGATCAGGCTGATGATTTCCTCAGCTGCATCACTTTTAGCCCTTAAAAATATAACACAAGTGAATCTGGTAAATTCATCCACAATCACAAAGGTGTATTTCCTTCCTCCTTGGCTCTCAATTCCAATTGGTCCAAACAGATCAATGTGTAACGTGAATAGAGGTTCATCAATTGAGTGCAACATCTTGGAAGGGAATTGAGTCTTGGTTTGCTTTCCAAGAACACAAGTTGAGCAGACTTTGTCTTTGGAATAGGTCAGCTCAGGAATTCCTCTAACCAATTTACTCTTTGACAAGGCATTTATGTTTTTGAAGTTTAAATGTGATAATCTTCTATGCCATAACCAATTGAGTTCCTTTTTTGTTTCCGTAAACAAACATGTCTCAGCCTCATCATTAGTTGTACTCAGATCCAAGCAAAATACATCTCTTTCTCTTTTGGCAAGTAGCAATGGTTTACCCTTGGCATTGTAGATTATTCCTGCTTGCTTTCTGAATCTGACCTCATGATCTTCATCAGTGATTTTACTTACACTTAGTAAGTTATGTTGTAGACCTTCTACATAAGCAACTCTTTTGAATGTGACGGCTCCAGCATGTATCTTTCCATATCCTCTTGTCATTGACACCCCATTATCACCATATCTCACTTGAGGCCCAGCTTCTTCTTTATAGTCTTGCAGGAAAGACTTCATTCCTTTCATGTGCCTTGATGCTCCACTGTCTAGATACCATTTTGTAGAGTCCTGCACATGAAACAAAGAAAATTAGTTCCTTTTGGGTACCCACTTTAGAGTGGATCCATGAACTGAAACTGATTTAATTTTAGGTTCAATCTTGCATTCAGTTTTGGAGCTGGTGTAATTCCATTTATTGAGTTCTTTCATGTAGTTAACAGAATAATGACCTATAACTCCACAGTATTTACATGGAGTATCTTTGAGACTGACTTAAGGTGTAACTGACTTATTTTTGGTATTTTTGACTGACTTTGGCTTAGTTTGAAAGGTTTGTCTTTGCTTTTGAGGTGAGACTGACTTCGATTTTGATGACACTGACTTAAAGTTTGGTGAAACTAACTTCTGTGAGGATGGAGCTGACTGAAGTTTCGGTGAGACTGACTTCTGAAAAATATTTTTCTTTGGTCGAGACTGAGTCAGTTGCTTACAGAACACAGCTTCATGTCCTTTTTCACCATAATTGTAGCATGTCCTCTTAGGAGGAGTCTTTGGTCTGATATGATGAGTTGAGTTATTTCTGACTAGAGTTTTTACGATGTTAGTCAGTTCCAACAATTGATTTCCCAATTTATGAGTCATGACTTTTGTTAGTTATTTTGGAACTGACTTGACTCAGAACCTTAGGTTTACTCACAACCTTGGATAAGACCTTATTTATATGCAAAGAATTGTTCACAACATGCACATTTGTATTAGTTTCAGATAAATTAACACATTCAGACTGAGAAGAAGTTTAAGAATCACTTTTATTAAAAACTTGAGAAATTACAGGTTTAACAAAAGCATTTGACATCATAGTTTTTTCTCCTTTCATGTAAGTGAATCTGGTTTAAAAATAATTTTTTCTCTTTCAGCTTTTTCAGCTTCTTCTTCTTCTTCATTCATATACTTCTTCAGACTGAAGTCCTCACCCAACACAGCTTGAACTTGTTTGGGTAACTGTCTGCTCAAACAATCTTCATTTTTTAGGGATGATATGCACCATGATTTACAAATTCTTTTATAATGCTCAGTTTCTTCTCTCAATTTATAATTTTCTTTTGCAAGATCACTATAAGCTTCAATCTGAGCATTTAAAAGAACTTTATAACTTTCTAGTTCAATTATTTTATCATCTTTAATTTTCAAAACATTTTCAAGATCTTTAATCTTTTGTTTGAATTCAGATTGTTCTTCCAAAGTGGTGGTCAAATCAATAAAGATATATTCAAACATTTGAAGTTTTTGTTCATTTGTATAAGTATTGAAGTTGTGTACCTTATAAAGCTTTGATTTGTTCCAGTCTGAGTTGTAGCTCAGTCTCTCAGCTTCCTTCGGATCCTTCTCAAAATGAGATGCCGACTTCTCAGCCTCGGTCACTTCCTCTGTGAATGCCATTAAGCACTTATCCACCACTTCCTCATCCTCATCAGATGATAGTTCCTCATCCAACCATTCTTCAGCAAAGAATGCTTTCTGCTCAGTTTGAGGCTTTTGAGTATTTGAGCTATTGCCTTTCCTGTATTTAAGATACTTCTTTATGTATCTTTGAGCCCTCTCAGCAACCTCATCCATGTGCTCAGTCTGAGCATTTTTTACTTTACAATCAGCAGCCATGTGACTATACTCATTGCATTTAAAGCATTTAACCTTCTTTAAATCAAAAGGTTTATTTCCTTTGTAACCAGTCTTCTGTTCCAGCTTCATAGTCAATAACGCCAACTGATTCTTCAACTTTTTGACTTCAGTTTCATCATCTGATTATGAGTCTGAATTTGACTCAGACTCAGATGAGTCAGCTTTAGAATAGATTTCTTTGTTCCTTTTGCTGGTTGCAACCAATGCAGCTTCAGGATCCCTTGCAGTTCTTCTATTGTTTATCTTTTTCCTCTCTTGATATTCTTCAAAGTTCAGCAACAATCCAAAGAGGCCAGGCAGCTTGTAGATGGACAATTTCTCACTAACTACAATAGATGTGATAACAGATTCAAATTTATTTGGCAAGATATCAACGAATTTCTTGCATACTTCATCATCTTCCTTCATCACTCCTAGAGCTAATAGGTCATTCAACAAGATTTGAAACCTTGTATGCACGTCATCCAAGGTTTCCTTTTCTTTCACGTAGAAATTTTCATAATTTCTAATCAGACTATTCAATCTTTGCTCTCTCACAATTGGTACGCCTTCATAAGACACAATTAAGGTGTCCCATATTTCTTTAGCAGATATGCATCCAACAATCTTTGAGAATGTCTGCTCAGACACAGCATTTCCTAGAATACTTCTAGCTCTTGGATCTGGATTGAATAGCAGTTTGTCAAGATCGGTCCATTGTGATTTTGGAGTTTGAACCCACCTTGCACGTTGAACAACTTTGTCTCCTTCCTTGACTTCATCAATATGTTTTCCTGGAATGATCGGTCCTTCAGTTACGGTTCTCATCATTTCCTCATGAATTCCGGACAGATGCCACTCAGCCTTAAGTTTCCAATGGACAAAGTTATGTCCATTGAAAATGGGAATACCTTTTCCAGCCATAGCAGGTGTATTAGATGAAGATGATGACATTGTATTTGAGATTTATGTATTGATCGTTTAAGATTGGTAAATTTATTAAAATTTAAATCTTATTTTCTGTGATACCAGTGGTTAGGTCTTAATAAGATCCCAAATACTAGCTAATCAATTACAAATCAGTATTTAAACGTTAATTGTTACAAATCGATTAACACTCAGTTTCTTAGTTAATTATAGCGGAATTATAATAACAAAGTAACGAGAATAACACACAGTTATATTGATCAGAAAATTTCAACTGATTACAATGTTCACGCTCACTATTTATACACAATAATAGTGAGCTTGATAAGTACGAATCCTAGTAAATATTCTAAAAAAGATAGAAGATTTAGTCTAACAAACTTACCTAAAATAAGGCATTACGTTTCATTATGGAGCTGAGTAGTCAGCTCCACCATGCCTTAGTTTCTTTTCGTCACTCAGACTCAAAGTGTCACTCAGACTCAAAACTAAGACTTTATTAACAGATTTATTAATTTGGGTTAAATCGTTGATTTTCCCAAAACTTACAGCAACAAATTTTGAACATTAATATCTCACGGATTAAAGTTCAGATCGAAAATCCCTTCGGTCAGATTGGCGTTTATATGTGAAGAATCTAGAGTCAAAATTTCATCCAAATCCGACGGCTAATGAATGAGTAATGCCATGTTTACTACGGCTGCCCAGATTATGACGAACATAAACCCTAGTATTCAAACTTGTAGATCTCCTTCTTTCTTCTTCTTCTTCTTCTTCTTTTTCTTCTAAACTTGTGGATCTTTGATCTAGAGCACCTCATGTGCTCTGATACCACTTGTAGGATCGATATGATTACTTAGATCAAGATTTATCAAAGAAGTTGCAGCGGATAAACATTTTGATATTCACAAGTTTATGATAATCGAATATTGTATATAAAAGAACAATAAGAACAAACAATAACGATTACCATCAAGCCTCAATCTATTAATAAATTAACAGACGTGTTTCTTTACATACAAGGATCTATAAAAGATCTTGAGGCTAAACCTAGCTATCCTAGGAAACATCTAATAACACGAGCCTCAATCTATTTGATTAGAATAGACGTGTTTCTTCTCTTTACAAGGATCAATCTTGACCTTGAGGCTGAACAAAGGGGAAACGATCTCAAGTGGTGATATCGTTTGGTGTTTTCCTAAAGAATAAACATGATGAAAAGCACACCTTTACAATGTGTAGAGATCTCTTTATATATAAAGTCTCATATGACTTACATAAGGAAACCTAGTTATATTAGGAGACTAATTCTTTTAGATCTTTATCTTGAAAATCAAGTCTTCCATAACTGAGTTGCAGTAGTAACTGAGTTGCAGTAGTAACTGGCTCTTGCAGTAGTAATAAAGAAGTATTAACAGAATCTGAGCAGTATTAACAAAAACTGAGTAGTATTAACTTAAACTGATCAGTATTAACAGAAGCTGAGCAGTATTAACAGAACATTATTAACTGTGCAGGACTGACCGTGTTCTTTTGAACTGCGCAATACTAACTGTTGTATGCAACTCAACTCTAGAATAACAATCTCGACAATTTAATCCTAACAATCTTCCCCTAAACTTATGCTTTCTACATGCAAAGCAATAAGTTTCTTCAATGTAAATTGTTGATGAGAATGCTATCACAACTACTATTTCAACTTTGTCTTCTCCATGTTTCCTTGATGTATATGCCCAGTTTATATTTTGTCTCATCAAATCAAAATATTATCCCAACAATCTTCCCCTATTTGATGATGACAAAACAAACACTAAACTGAGAACTTTAAAAACTTCTCTTTCAACTGAGATCTCATGTGAACAAGTTGATACTTCTTCAACCGTTGATATTCTTATCAAAACACGCCACATTTTTTTTATTAAGTATATTTTCGATACCTTGAAGCCTTCAAATCTTGTTCCATGCCAGCACACTTTATATCTTCCCCTTTTTGTTATCATCCATTAGGGGAACATCTCTTTACGAACTATGAACCATATTAAACTCCCAATCTAAGCTTTCGAATGTATCAAATTACCCTCCATGACGCACAATACTAATAATGAATTCAAAAACAGTAGAAACTCAATATAGAAGTTGTAATAAAGTTAAAGTTTGCCTTACATAAACACAATAATTTTAACCTTACAGCAGCAGATTTCGAACATTAATATCTCACGGATAAACCTTCAGATCGAAAATCCCTTCGGTCAGATTGTACGTTTATATGTGAAGGATCTACAGTCAAAATTTCGTTCAAATCCGACGGCTAATGAATGAGTAATGCCTTTTTTACTACGGCTGCCTAGATTATGACGAACATAAACCCTAGTATCCAAACTTGTAGATCTCCTTCTTTCTTCTTCTTCTTCTTCTTCTTCTTCTTCTTTTTCTTTTTCTTCTAAACTTGTGGATCTTTGATCTAGAGCACCTCATGTGCTCTGATACCACTTGTAGGATCGATATGATTACTTAGATCAAGATTTATCAAAGAAGTTGCAGCGGATAAACATTTTGATATTCACAAGTTTATGATAATCGAATATTGAATATAAAAGAACAATAAAAACAAACAATAACGATTACCATCAAGCCTCAATCTATTAATAAATTCACAGACGTGTTTCTTTACATACAAGGATCTATAAAAGATCTTGAGGCTAAACCTAGCTATCTTAGGAAACATCTAATAACACGACCCTCAATCTATTTGATCCGAATAGACGTGTTTCTTCTCTTTACAAGGATCAACCTTGACCTTGAGGCTGAACAAAGGGGAAACGATCTCAAGTGGTGAGATCGTTTGGTGATTTCCTAAAGAATAAACATGATGAAAATCACACCTTTACAATGTCTAGAGATCTCTTTATATATAGAGTATCATATGACTTACATAAGGAAACCTATTTATATTAGGAGACTAATTCTTTTAGATCTTTATCTTGAAAATCAAGTCTTCCATAACTGAGTTGCAGCAGTAGTAACTGAGTTGCAGTAGTAACTGGCTCTTGCAGTAGTAACAAAGAAGTATTAACAGAAACTGAGCAGTATTAACAAAACAGTATTAACTGTGCAGGACTGACCGTGTTCTTTTGAACTGCGGAATACTAACTGTTTTATGCAACGCAACTCTAGAATAACAATCTCGACAATTTAATCCTAACACATAATCTCACACCGAAAGCATGTGGGAAAGATTATGCGAACAGGATAACTATTCTGATGTGGATTGCCTTCATCTTCAAAAAGAAGAATAAATTTGCCAGACTTATCTTTGATGACCTGCGAGACCTTATCACGACAAAGGATAAGTACTTTGATCAAGAGAGAAAGAAAGATGAAGAAGCGATGAATCCTCCTAAAAAGGTGTTGAAAAGGAGTAAGAAGGAAATAAAAAAGTCGTACATTCCTTATCAACGCTTTCTTCAAATGATAGTTTCTACAGTTCTTAAAGATGCTCCATCAGAGTTGAACAGACGAATAGGCGATCACACTTATCAAGAGTTCTTCACTCTAGTCTTTCGTTCTCGTCAACTTAAAACGGCGGGAGAAGGAATGCCAATTCCGGAGTATCTACTTGAGTGTATTCCACGGGATGATGCACGATTGATAGCCTTTAGGAATCCAACCACTTGTATGGAACAATCAGAGCCGATTGTTCCTACCCCTCGAGTATTAGCGCGTACCCATGGTGAGGGTCTAGATTTAGGGGAGAGCGAGGAGGATGTTGAAAATCGTGGTGGAAATACAAATTCTGATGATGATATTGCAGTAGGGGGTGAAGGGAGAAATGTGGTTGTACAAACACCAGTACACACTCCGCAAGTACTTGTACTAGCGAGTCCTTCGGGCGCATATGAGGAAGGAGTCGAAAAATATGTGAGCGAGGGTGAGAGAAAAAGCATGGGGATAAACAGAAAATGAAAAAAAACCCCATCTAGGCCTAAGGATAGACACCGGGCACCACATCTTCTAGTCTCAGTCGTATGTAGACAGAGAGTATTGAAAAAGTCGTCGACTCCCCATCGACGCAAATTGCGGTTACCCCTCCTCACCACTCATCATCCCCACCGGGTGATGTTTCAATACGCACGGGAATAAGCCCAAGTCAACTAACATCCACTCCTTCGAAGCCGGATGTTATTGAAAAAGAGAGTCAACATCCCCAACTCTCGACATCAGTTGTACACGCGTCTAGTCCATCACTTTATCTTTTATCACAGGTTGACCTTGCACCTAGTAGTCTACGTGACACTAGCGGAACGGTTATAGGACGTTCGCAAGCCGAACACATCCGAGGATTGACCGGAAATCCTGCCTCCGTTAACATCACGCCAGCGGTCGATGCAGGTTCGTCTAAACATGACTTTGTGTCACCGCTAAATACGGCAACGAGTAATATAACTGATCTCGGGTTTCCCCCATGGATGGTTGATATCGCTCATTTATACGAGTATTTTATCGCGATATTCATTATGTTTCGAGTCCTAAACGTAATGGAAAGACCCGTTTATGCTTATGTTTTTGTAAAGTTATGTTTTAGGTTGAGTTAGGTGTTTTTGGAGCAAAAGGAATGAAGTTTTGGACTTTAAAATGCAAAAGGAGAAACCCAAGTGAAGCTGGCGCAACAATCAAGCAAGCAAGGAAAAGCATTCACCTCGGAAGCAAGAATGCGGCTCAATCAGCTAACTGGCGGCGCATTCTCAGCTTTGGCAGTTACGTGTCAGTTTTTAATGCTAATCATGGGAACACCAAAATTTTTATCAAGACTTACAAAAAGAAGAACGTGGGCAGCATAAGAATATCATCTTTTTCATTACAATTTCGAGTTCTAGCATCACAATTGGAAGATTACTTTCGTCTTGGAACAATCAAATTCCGGAATTTCATCAAACAATCGTTAATTTCATTTTCGTTTAGTTAGTTGGAGATTTTTGGCATTTGTTACCTACAGTTGGTATTGAACTTTTATCCACTTTTAATTGCAATTGAATCATGTCTTTCATATATTTAATTAGTTTCGTTATAATCATGAGTAGCTAATTACTTTAAACGTTTGCTTGGATTTGTGATCGTTTGTGTGTTAGATTTTGGGTGTGAAATTAGATTGATGTGTAGAGGTTAATCGGGGATCCGTTTGGGTTAATATCTTAATTATCTTGTTAAAATTGTTTATACTCTTATTTGGTAATCTAAAAACGGGTATTCGAAAGGAATCCGTAATTTTTACTAAAATAGGAACGAATTAATCGGCCGGTCTTTAGTTGATTATAAGTTAGTGGTATTCGAAAGGAATCATTAACAACGATTTAAACAAGTAGGTATTAACACGAACGCTAGCTATTAAATTAAGAGAAATCGGTTTATTAGTTAGTAAGCTATTCGAAAGGAAGCTTATAGGTTAATTCTCACACATCGGCTTGAAACTTTAAGCACAATTACTTGAGGTGTTAACTATATTCGAAAGGAATAGTTGCATGGTTAGGTAATTGGAGAAATCCGGTATTCGAAAGGAACTTAGATTTTACATTAGAAGTTTATCGACATTTTCACACCTAAGAAATAACACACATTCGTAAGCGGTCCGAGCAAGCGTCTTTTTATCCATATTTGAATACAAAAGTATTTTTACCGTTATTATAATCAAGTCTTCTTAAGACTAAAAACCAAATTGTTACTTTTTACTTGTTACATAAAAACTAAATTCTCGATTATAAATAGTTCTCGTGTTCGAACCCGAGATTTACCTATACTATTTTACAACTGACAAGGGTACACTGCCCGTGTAGTAATCTAGTAAAAGTTTATTTTCGGTAAACTAGATTTTGCACATCAATGGTCGAGCTTGCTCGAACGCCCGTGTCTTACCTAGATCTGAGCGGAAAAGGAAAACAAGAGGTGGAGCAACTTGATCCAGTCAAACAACTTCGATATCATCTTGATGTAATTGAACAACAGCTTGAAAGGCCAGAACAGTCTCTAGTTATTACACCATCAATAACAGAGTCTGAATCTGAATTGCCACCACCAAAGAAAAAGCAAAAGAAGCAGCGGGTGAAGCGGAAGTTGGAAACGATAGTTGAAGAGCTTGAATCCGGGGAACCAACTAAAGAAACTCATGCTGAAAAACCTTCCTTGGATCAAAGATGATGAGGTAAAAGAAGTTTTGCGAACACTACCAAGCGAATTAATTGAACAAACTCTTCTAGAGCAGATTTTATACAACGAACCGCATTCAATTCAGAACGTTATGATTTTGGATGCTCTTGCTCTAGATAGAGACTATCAGCCCACACGCATGGAGGAAAGCTTTGATAGTGAGCAAAAGGAACTAGAGAATGTCATTTCCAAATGCAAAGCATTGGAATCAAATTGTCGGGCTCAAGCACAAACTGGTAAACGTAGACATTCGGATGATGACCCGATGATCATCCGAATGAGGGGGAAAATGAGCGTCGTTCAAAGAAAATAAAAGCAGATGTGGGTTCAACTGAAAGAGTGTTAGATGTTGGAGATTTTTAGTTTTCGTTTGATTACTTGTTTGAATATTTTCACGGGTATTTGTTTGTTTTGTTGTGATTTTCAGGATTAATTATTGTGGATGTACACGAGGTCCCAAGGGAAGCAAGTGAATAGTCCTCTTTCTGACCCGGAAAAACTTTTGAGAAAACGAGGTTTAGGAGCAGCAGCAGTAGTTTATAGTGAAAACGAATCTTCCGAGGATGAAGTTGAAGTTGTGTTTGAAGAAGAGATGGAAGGAGATGGAGAAAATGGAGAAAGACCTTTAGTCAACAACAACCCACCCAATCCTTTTGACATACCGATGATCAATAGGAACCGGATAGTACCACAAACGAATGGGTCGGCTATTGTAGCACCGGATTTGGGGGTTGACTTTTCTGTTAAAGGTCATCACCTCAAAATGATTCAAGATAGCACTTTTGACGGGCATTTTAAGTCCGACCCGCACAAGCATGTGGCGAATTTCATGGATACATGCAAAATCATCCGATATGGAGCGGGTCATGAGGAAGGCATCATGCTGAGTTTATTTCCATCGTCTCTCACGGGAGAGGCGAAAACATGGTTTAACGAGCTGGAACCGGGTTCAATTGAAAGTTGGGAAGCTATGAGAGAAATTTTTGTGACGAGATTTTTTCCACCTATTTTGCGTAGGAAGCTTTTGAACCAAATCAGGTCTTTTCAACAATGGGATAACGAGACCATTACGGATGCTTGGATTAGACTTAAAGAGTTGTTAAGGAATTGCCATGGCCACGATTTGGATCGGGATGAAGTGATAGACATATTCTATTACAGTTTGGATAGTCGTTCTCAACACGACTTGGATTTGGCGGGTGGTGGTAGTTTCTTATATAAGTCACCAATTGAGGCTCATCGGATGATGGAAGATCAAGTCCAAGCTAGAATTGCTAGGGACCGGGTTACTAGAAATAGAAGAGTACGAGGAACGGTGAATCAAGTAGAAGAAGGAAGTAGTAGTAGTGGTAACAAGGAAGTTGTGAACGAGATTAAGTCTTTGGGTGATGAGATGAAGAATAGGATGGGGCGTTTGGAGAAAGACGTCCATTTGGTTAAAAATGGTTGCGGGAAATGTGGAGGACCTCACTACACGGACGATTGTGAGCGAGGAAGCAAACTATGCCAACTACGGGTATCAAAACCGAGGAAATAGTGGGTATGGAAATCAAAATTGGGGCAATAGAAATGAGGCACGCTTCCAAACCAATCAACCAAAACCGAGAGAAGGAAATGAAGAATCAAGTTTCACGGAAATGATGAAAGACTTCGTGTATGCACAAAAGGAGACCAATGATTTGTTGGCACATTCGATGAAGGGGTTCAATGAGAAATTAGAGCAAAATCAAAGGAACACTCAAGAAAATATGCAGGACCTAGAGCGGAAATTTGAGAGGCTAAACTAAAAAATTTCAAACCGACCAACGGGTCAAATGCCTAGTTCAACCCAACCAAACCCGAGACAAAACCAAAACAATAATGGAGGATCGTCAAACCAAGGGTCGAGATATATCCCACCGAATAACCGGGATGAACATGTGAATGCTATTGAGACTAGGTCGAGATTTAAGTATGGGGGAAGTGGAGAAACTGGGCTGAACAAGAAGAAAAATCAAAGCGGTGCTGGAATTGATGGGAATGCGCCGCCAGTGGAGGGAATGAGGCGCATTCTCACATCCGAGGCGAATGCTTTTCCTAGTGCTTCACCTGATGCAACTCCATTACTGCAGAATGCGCCGCCAGTCTCTGGAATGCGGCGCATGGAGCCTGTAGACAGCGATTCTGAAGATGAAGAAGAAATAGAGATGGAGTCTAGGCCCGGGAAGGAACCAATGGTTCCTAACAACGAAAAGGAGCTGGAAATCGACGTTAAGGGAGCATATAAGCCGCATATTCCATACCCGCAACGGCTTAGGAAGGAGAAAAAAAGGGAACAATACCGGAAGTTTATTGAATTGATGAAAACCGTGAAAATTAATGTTCATTTAGTTGATCTTATTGCAGGTATGCCCAATTATGCCAAGTTCATGAAGGAGTTAGTAAGCGGGAAAGGAGAGTACATGGAGAAAATAACCGCGTTCCTTAATGCCGAATGCTCGGACATTGTGAAGAGAAAACTTGAAAACCCAGGAAGTTTCTTACTCACTTGCACATTTAATGATAATTTCACTTTTAGTGCATTAGCGGACTTAGGGGCAAGCATTAATTTAATGCCTAACTCTATTTACACTAAACTTTCCTCGGGTGCTTTAACACCAACCCGAATGAGCATAAGATTGGCCGATCGATCTTATCAATATCAATTGGGTATTGCCGAAAATATGCTTATACGGGTTGGAGAATTTTTGTATCCGGTAGATTTTGTAATTCTTGAGATGGAGGAGGATGAAAAAGTTCCTCTCATCTTAGGAAGACCATTTCTAAATACCGCGGATGCTATCATCCGTGTTAGGGATACGGAAATTTCTTTGGGTTTGGGTGACGAAAGGGCAACATTTTCTTTAAATCAAGCTATGAAACACTCTTATTCTACTGACGAATCTTGTTTTAGAATTGATGTGATAGACGATGCAGATTATGATCTAGATTGGGAAGGCATTTTGGAAGAGGAAGCGGAAATGGAGATGTTGAATGCAATTGGGAAAGAGGAGGATGAAGAGAAAAGCTCGAACGAAGTGAAAGAGTTAGTAATGAACGATGGGGCGACGATCAAAACTTCCATTGAAGATCCCCCGAAAGACTTGGAGCTTAAACAATTACCTAACTATCTCGAGTATGCATTCTTAGAGGGTAATTCTAGTCTTCTCATTATCATCTCGTCTTCACTTTTGGAAGACGAGAAAGTTAAATTACTAACGGTCCTTGAAAGTCATAAAAAGGCTTTCGCTTGGGGCATTTCGGATATTCCGGGGAGTAGTTCAGATTTTTGTAAACACAAAATCAATTTTTTGGATAATGTAAAACCCGTTGTTCAACGACAATGGAGACTAAACCCGCATATGCAAGATGTGGTCAAGAAGGAAATTGTTAAGCTTTTGGATGCAGGGATCATCTACCCGATAGCGGATAGCCCGTGGGTTAGTCCGGTACATTGCCTACCCAAAAAAGGGGGGATGACGGTTGTTATGAATGAGAAGAATGAGTTGGTCCCTACGAGAACGGTGACGGGTTGGAGAGTGTGCGTTGACTATAGGAGATTGAATGAAGTGACAAGGAAATATCATTTTCCATTTCCCTTCATGGACCAAATGATCGAACGGTTGGCCGAGAATGAATTTTATTGCTTTCTCGATGGTTTCTCGGGGTATTTTCAAATTCCAATTGATCCCGAGGACCAAGAGAAAACAACATTTACTTTCCCGTTCGGTACATTTGCTTATCGGAGGATGCCTTTCGGATTGTGTAATGCACCGGGAACATTTCAACGGTGTATGATGGCTATCTTTCAAGACATGATCGAGAATTCTATGGAGGTGTGTATGGACGATTTTTCGGTTTATGGGAATTCTTTTGAGGGGTGTTTGAAGAACTTAGATCGAATGTTGGCACGTTGTGAAGAAACGAATTTGGTACTAAATTGGGAAAAGTGCCATTTCATGGTAAAGGAAGGGATCGTGTTTCTCGAGCCGGGATTGAGGTTGATAGAGCAAAGATTGAGGTGATATCGAAATTGCCACCACCGACGAATGAGAAAGCGGTTAGGAGTTTTATAGGACATGCGGGTTTCTATAGGCGATTCATTAAGGATTTTTCGAAGATTACTAGGCCTATGACCCGATTATTAGAGAAAGACACGAAATTTGAATTTTCGGAGGAGTGTATGGAGGCTTTTGAGCTGTTGAAGGAAAGGTTGACAAACACACCCATTTTAGTGTCACCAAATTGGGATTTTCCATTTGAGCTCATGTGCGATGCTAGTAATTTTGCGGTGGGGGCTGTTTTGGGACAAAGGATTGAAAAACACTTTCGGCCTATTTACTTTGCAAGCAAAACTCTAAATGAAGCTCAACAGAACTACACTACCACCGAGAAGGAGTTATTGGCTGTGGTATTTGCATTTGATAAATTTCGGTCTTATCTGGTGTTAAGCAAGACGGTGGTATTCACGGACCATTCGGCGTTGAAGTTTTTGTTTTCCAAGTTAGATGCTAAACCGAGATTGATGGGGTGGATTTTGTTATTGCAAGAATTTGATGTGGATATTCAAGACAAGAGGGGTCGAGAGAATGTGGCGGCGGATCACTTGAGCCGTTTAGAAAACCCGAGTCTTGGAGAGTTGAAAGAAGAAGAAATTAGAGACACTTTTCCGGATGAGCGGTTGGCATTTGTTGGAAGGGTAGATGGTGAACGGGGACCTTGGTATGCCGATATAGCTAATTACTTAGCGGGAGGAGTCATTAGTAGGGAGCTTAGTTATCAACAAAGAAAGAAGCTATTTTCGGATGCGAAATACTACTTTTGGGAGGAACCGTTCTTGTTCAGAATGTGTGCCGATGGTATGGTACAGAGGTGTGTTTATGGAGCCGAAACGAGGAAGATTCTTGACGAGTGTCACCATGGCCCCACGGGGGGACATTATGGTCCAATCGGTGACGGGGAAGAAGGTGTTTGACGGGGGTTTTTATTGGCCTACAATTGTTAAGGAGACGCATACTTTGGTTCGGATATGTGATTCTTGCCAAATGCAAGGAACGGTTACAAGACGGGATGAAATGCCACGGCAAAGCATCCAAGTATGCGAGGTGTTCGATATTTGGGGCATCGATTTCATGGGGCCGTTTAAACCATCGAATAAGAATGTCTACATCTTGGTGGCGGTGGATTACGTGTCCAAATGGGTTGAGGCAAAAGCTCTACCCACTAACAATGCAAATGTGGTTATTGACTTTTTGCGAAGTTTGTTTTATAGGTTTGGCATGCCAAAAGCATTGATTAGTGATAGAGGAACTCACTTTGCCAATTCCCAAATGGAGAAGGTGCTGAAACGATACGGGGTACAACATCGTTTTTCGACTTCCTACCACCCCCAAACAAGTGGGCAAGTCGAAAACACCAATCGGGCAATTAAGCGTATTTTGGAGAAGACGGTTCACAACAACCCGTCATTGTGGTCAAAGAAGTTAGATGAAGCATTGTTTAGAACCGCTTATAAGACCCCGATTGGCACTACTCCATTCAAGTTGTTATATGGGAAGATATGTCACTTACCTATGGAAATCGAGCACAAGACGTATTGGGCACTTAGGGGATGTAGCACCGATTTGGTAGCAAGTGGTGAGACCCGGTTTTTGCAACTACATGAGCTAGATGAGTTGAGATGGAATGCTTACGAGAATTCCACTCTTTACAAGGCGAGAACGAAGATGGTACATGATTTGAAAATCCAGCGCAAAGAGTATAAAGAGGGGGATAAAGTGCTTTTGTTCCAATCCAAGTACAAGTTCAAAGCACCGAAGTTGAAATCCAAGTGGACGGGTCCTTATTTAGTGAGACGGGTTTTCTCGGGAGGCTACTTGGAATTAGAAACGGAGGATGGCGGGACATTTATTGTGAATGGTCAACAAGTGAAAGTTTACCTCTAGGAGGACGAGGAAAACGGGATGACATTGGAGGATGGGTTTCACCCATTCTGAGCGGAAGGCATACCGAGGAGTCAAGCTAGTGACTAGAGCCAAAAACGAGCATCTTCGGGAGAAACCTCGGTTTGTTGTATCTTTTACTTTATTTTTCGTTTTAGTATTAGTTTTTGTTAGTTTTGGTAGATTTAAGTTAACTTAAAAACAGAAAGAAAACAAAAAAAAAAAAAAAAAAAAAAAAAAAAAAAAAAATTGAAGTCTACTACTGAAGTCAGAATGCGCCGCCAGTCAAGGGAATGCGGCGCATTCGACTGAGTTTACAGCCTTATGTGACGCCAGCCCAGAAATTACCAAGCGCATTTTCCCATTTTACTCTCAAGCGGCGATTCGAAAAAAAACACACACACACCGAAATTTTTACATTTTTCCACCAATCTTCACACAAATCGCTCAATTCAACTCATGGGGAAATCGGTATATATCTTTAACATCGTTTAATCCTTAATCTTTTCAATTTTAATTAGGGTTTATAGATTTTAAATCAATTTGGGGAAAACTTAAGATTAGGTTTAGTTTGTTATAAAGGTTCCTAAGGTCGATTTCATGTATTGTGATTGTTAGTTTGCGTTATTTAGGGTTTGCTAGTTCATGAAAAATCTCGTTGCTGTAACTGCCCAGAATGCGCCGCCAGCACCCCTATTGCTGCGCATTCAGGCTTCAGTACTTAAAAAAAAAAAAAAAAAAAAAAAAAAAATTATTTCGTTTAGTTTGTTTCTAACATGTTTGTTGCACTTTGTTCTTAATGTTTTGTGTCTGTAGGGCAAGCGTAGGGCTGTAGTTGCTGACGAGGAAGAGGTTGTGTACGAAACACGAAAGATTTACAAACCGAACACCGAATCCCAATTAATGAAGAATGAATCCTATGGATGGTTGAAATGGCCTGGGGATGATGCAAACCGAAAAATTCAATTGAACAAGCAACTAGCAATTCTTCCGAACAGCCTATTGTGGCTCCCCGCTACTTGGATTGGGATCTCATTAATGAGTTGGGAATTTCGGATGAACTCGAAAATGAAGGGTCAGCTTGGGACATACCCATTTGGAAAAGGGCGTTTGAGATTCGTGAACCAGTTTACCGGGAGTGGTGCTTGGAATTCTACTCTAGCTTAGAGGTAGATAATCTTCCCAGTAATTAGATGGATGTTTTTGAGGCTGAGGTGGTGAAGTTTAGGCTAGGGGGCAAAGAGCACCGGGTCACGGTTGCTAAATTTGGGGAATTAGTCGGGTTGCTCACTACTGACGAATTGGAGAATGTACGAATGTCTCGGTATGCAGCAAGGGGGAGTTGGACGTATGAGAATGTGTACAATGACCGGGAGAATATTTGGATGGAATTGTCGGGGAGATCAAACTATAAGACAACTAGCAAAGCAACCGACATAAGCTCCCCGATTCTCCGGTTATTACAGAAAGCGCTTAGTTACTCTTTTAACCACCGTTCTACTCACCACGACAAGGTTTACAAGGAGGATCTGTGAATGTTGCACTATTTTTCAAGGCGGATTCCTACCAATTTCGTGTATTTACCTTGGGCTTTAGTGAAATACATGAGTGAACAGGGCAGGGGAAGGAAGGTTAGCGGGGGAATGCTATGTGGGCATTTCATAACCCGTATAGCCCGGAATTTGGGACTTGATACTAGCGCGTACATGAGGGGGTTATCAAAGGCGGTTGATTGGAAATGGATCACCAAGGGTGATTTAAAGAAAGGTCATGCAGTTAACAAAAAGGGAGAGTTTGCAAAACCCGGAGATTGGGGAAGTGATGAGGATAACGGTAGTGACGACGAAGGAGAGGATGAAGAGAGTGACGAGGAGGGTACTCAGGGGGCACGAGCACCTGGAGGGTTTATCGAGGGAACATCATCCCATGCACCACCGCCACCCACTGCCTCGTTTGATTATCAAGTGATGATGGATGAGGTATTCCGTATCGGGAGAGGGATGGATGCGACACGGGCTGATGTGTCGCACATTAGGCGTGAGGTTGATAGGACACGCCGTGAGGTGAACCGAGTAGGGGAGTACACGCAATATCACATGAAGCGTTACCAACCTACTTGGGAGTATTTGACTACGACTCAATACCATCAGCACGCTCCAGGGTCATCGAGTGGGTGGACTGAATACAACCCACCCTCGTTGTTCAACCCTCTACCTCCCGAAGCCGAAGAATGAAGAGAAGGAAGCCGCTTGTTTGGCTTGTTTGTTATTGTGCTATTTTGTTGTTGAACAATTTATGATTCTCTTGTGTTGGTCGTGTTTGGAACTATTTTATTTTTACTTGTTTAGGATGTTTAAATTGTGCTAATTAACGTGTTTGTTTTTGTGATGTGTACCATAACAAGTCTGGCATTAAGTTCAGCACATGCGGAGTAGAGTTCGGAAATCATGCAACATCAAAGCAACTCGCACGGTTTTCTTTTCTTTCTTTATTTTCTTTTTGTGTTTTTATTTTTACTTTAATTTCCCTTAGTTTAGTTAGTTTTCTTTTGATGGAACACATTAGGGACAATGTGTTGTTTAAGTATGGGGGGTCGGGAAATTAGTTAGTTTTATCCCCTTATATCCATTACGTTTATTTTTGTCCCATTTGAGTCATTTAGAGTCATATAAAAAAAACGCTTAAATGTAGTTAGGGAAGATGATAGGGGCTTGTATATTTAACTTAATTCTGGTACTTTAATGTGAAATTGTTTAGGAACATCTTTAGTTAATGAAATATTTGTAAAATAAATTTAGGATATCTATTTAGTTCCTTAAGTTTCCCCCTAAAATACCAAAAATCTAGATAATCACTAGATATCCTTAGTACCGAGCCCTTGTAGTCTCTTGCACCCTTTCGGGGGTAGTTGGGGAATCCTAGTATCACTTAAGCCATTGGAGAGTTAGAGGCGAAGAAGAAGGCCATAGGTCTTTCCCGTCGACAAAATAGAAATTGATCCTCACTATAACGAAGACTCAAATCCCGTTATGTCCGTTCACTTCAAAGAAAATATATAAACATAAATCTATAATATTTGAAGTGAACAAAAGTGAGAGGAAAATAAAAAGATGAAGACTAACCAAATATTTCTCAAGAAAGAAGTCTCAATCGTAAAAACTGCTTAGTGATATTAAGGTTTCCCCCGAAAGCAAGGCGTATAGGGTCGGCCTGTAAAGGCTGATCGTATCAACTTCGGTTGGAGATGAGGGAAAAGGGGTGGTTATTTAGACATATCATAACTAAGGGATGAATTAGGAGTTAACATTAGAAAATTGCGGTTTTTTGTTACCTAAAGTAATTTAGTAGCTTAGATGTTTGTAGCCGGTTTTACGATCTAGCAATTTCACGCATACCTTTAATTTCTAACTCCGGAATTTAGTTAAATGTTTGAGCCCGTGATTCCTTATCTTTTCTTAAGTTGTATGTTTTGTAAAATTAGTTGTAGTCTTGAGTCGGATTTACTTAGGGACAAGCAAATGCTTAAGTATGGGGGGTTTGATATCGCTCATTTATACGAGTATTTTATCGCGATATTCATTATGTTTCGAGTCCTAAACGTAATGGAAAGACCCGTTTATGCTTATGTTTTTGTAAAGTTATGTTTTAGGTGAGTTAGGTGTTTTTGGAGCAAAAGGAATGAAGTTTTGGACTTTAAAATGCAAAGGGAAAAACCAAGTGAAGCTGGCGCCGCAATCAAGCAAGCAAAGAAAAAGCATTCACCCTCGGAAAGCAAGAATGCGGCCAATCAGCTAACTGGCGCGGCGCAATTCTCAGCTTTGGCAGTTACGTGTCCGTTTTTAATCTAATCATGGGAACACCAAAAATTTATACAAGACTAAACAAAAAGAAGAACTGGGCAGCATAAGAATATCATCTTTTTCATTACAATTTCGAGTTCTAGCATCACAATTGGAAGATTACTTTCGTCTTGGAACAATCAAATTCCGGAATTTCATCAAACATTCGTAATTATCATTTTCGGTTACTTACTTGGAGATTTTTGGCATTTGTTACCAACAAAGGTATTGAACTTTTATCCACTTCTAATTCCAAATGAATCATGTCTTTCATATATTTAATTAGTTTCGTTATAATCATGAGTAGCTAATTACTTTAAACGTTTGCTTGATTTGTGATCGTTTGTGTGTTAGATTTTTTGGTGTAAAATTAGATTGATGTGTAGAGGTTAATCGGGGATCCGTTTTAGAAAAATATACTAATTTATATTTTATCTTAGGTCAATATATTCCCTTAGATTCGATTGATATATTTTGGAGGAAGCTTGATATTTCACCGTCAACATCCGAGCAGAATGATGGTATTGGTTGTGATCATGTAATGCAACATTATAGACAAGAATTTGACAAGCAGTCAAATGTTGGGAAAAAAGGTTTGTTAAGAAAGTTAAAGGATATAATCGGTATAGGTACAACCGGCCTTCGTGAACCTCTAGTTCAAAAAAATACTCGTGGATGGCCCAAATTGAAGAAAACTCAACAACAAAGGCATGTCGACCCCACTCGTCAAGATTCTCATATATATAGTTGTTCAAACACGTCTAATTTTGTTGGATCATATTCGTTTACGAAACCAGCGAGACATAGTTCATACGAGATGGACGTGAACCAAGAGTCGATGATTGACTTGAATAAGGAACCGATGATAGACTTGAATGCGGTCCAGATGAGTTCGAGAGTTTTAACTTTAACTACCAACCATCTTATTCACATACTTATATAATGGCAGACATTTCAGATATATTTTACCCTTACATTACAAATATACACATTGTTGATGGGGATGGAAATTGTAGATTTCGAGCATTAACCGTTGGTCTCGGACGTGTTGAAACTGATTATGAGGAAATTCGATGTCAATTGAGGGAGGAGTTAGAAAGAAAATTCCATACCTACATGGAAATATTTGCCATTGATATTAATACATTCTACAAGTCTTTGTGTTTCAAAGGGTCTCCTGCACCGAGATGATACTTGATGTTTATGCCCGAAGTGGGTGTTCTTGCTGCCAACAAGTTTGGCGTAATTGTCCATTGTTTAGACGACAGATGCCCAACAACTATTTTCCCTTCTTGGAAGAGCCGACAAGAGTTCCAACACCATCATGTTATAACAATTGCAATTGTATCTGATCATTCTCATTACGTGATGGTGAAATTACAAGGAGAGTACCCAATGCCGTTTATTACGACATATTGGAATTTTCGTAGAAACTTGTCTGCAGCTAGATGGGAAACAATATATAGGTCTCGTATATAATTATTTAATTAGTGTATCCATCGTGAAAAACACTTTATGCATTTAGGTGATTAGATGTAATAATTTATCCCATTTACTATTTTATATTAATTTCATCATTTCTCTTTATGTAATAGTACTATTTTAAATAACTTTTGTCATTCTTTTTTTATGTATTATTATATTGTTTTCATGTAATATTACATTTATAAATAAATAACATAATAACATTAATAATAATGTTTAATAATTAAAAAAAAAATACATAATCATTATCCCATTCACTATCAAAAAGAAAAAAACATAATCATTACAAGATTATTATCGAATTTTTAAACATAATCATCAGGAAATAATATATGTTTGTTGGTTTATCAAAGAGGGAGTGGCTAAATAAATCAACATCAATTGCTTTCATATACCAACCAATTAAAATCAATGTAACTTTATTTGCTAATCTTCTTGTTTTCTACATTTTGCATATTTTTATATGATTTTAGCATTTTTATTGGCCCATAAAATTTATAAAAGTTTCTATTGTCTATTTTAGTAATATGTGCCAATAAATAATCATTTTGATAATTATTAATTAACTTTATAAACTTTATATTTTTACTTAATACTATTTTCATATCTAGTTATTATTTAATTAATATTTGTTAACTATAAGTCCACTAACTAATTTATCAAAAATAACAAATGGAGATATAAACAAGTGCATAATTAGTTGTAGGAAGCAATTTTTTTTTTTTTTTTTTTTTTTTTTTTTTTGAAATATAGACTTTATGCAAATAATTGTTACAAAACAAAAATTAAGATGTAGATACTTTAGTTAATAACGTTACCCAAAAAAAAATACTTAATAATGTAATCAAAAAAGTAAAGCTAAAACGAAAATCAACAAATAATCAAAATGAATACGTATGTAATTTGTAAAATAGCGAACCAAAAAAAGAAATATAAAACATAATTTTGAAGGAAAAAAAAAAACAAAAAAAAGGCTTAATTTAATTAGATGACTTTCAATATTAAATTTAAACTCTTAGATCAAAATAATGATCCCATATAATATTATTATTAACTATTTTTAGTTTAAAAATTAATTAATTTTAACCTTTTAACTTTAATATATATGTAAAAATAGTTTGACACCTTAGTAGTAGAATATGTGATTTTTTACATTCGTATAATATTGAAAATAATTATTTCGGGATAATAAAACAAGGAGATTGTCTTTTTTTGCTAATAACTTTTGAACAAAAAACGTTGAAAGGATTAATTGTTGAAAACCCTTAAAGTTAGTTGTATTAACAATAACAATATTAAATAAATAATTTAAAATGATATTAAATTAGTTAATTAAAGAAAAGAAAAAAAGATGGTCCACTACTACTTTACAAATTCCCATAAATATTTAAAAGAAAAAGTAATACCCTAATTTTGACTTTTGTTGGTTTATTTAGTAGCACCCATCAAAGAAAGTGTGTTGGTGTATTTATGATACCTCTTTGAGATAAATCCAAAGATTTAAAAAACTATTAATAATATTCAATATTTAATAAATATATTATAACGGGTTCGATCCGGGTAATCGGGTTTGGTATCGGGTTCGGGTATTCGGTGCGGGGATCATATAATACCGTCCCCGGCCCGACTAATATAACGAGTTTTGATACCATACCCGTCCCCGTCCCCGTCCACGCAAACCCGCCCCTCCCCGACCCGTTTGCTTTTCGGTTTTCGGTTTTCCTCGTTGGGTTCGGGTTTTATTTTCATTCCTAGTCCCATATACAAACACCGTAAACATTTGTACATATCTCACCCTTTCGGGTTCTCTAAGGTTTTCGATCACTAGTAGGGACCAAAACCTTAACATACATTCCATCTAATGCTCCTAGAAAACAATTGACAAACCGAAAGAAGAAGAAGTTATTTTGTAGGTAACAACCATATAGCTATGAAAATAATATAAAAGTACAGTAAACTTAAACCACTTCCCCCTCTCATCTAATTCATTATCTTGCACATGAATTGGTGTCTTGTAAACTCTTTATGTAGTTGACACACCGCATTTAAGGCTATCTTGAAATATCGACTTAGACTTTCACCAGAACATTGGAATCTATCGACTAATATACAAGTTTTTTTTAATTATATGCAAGGGTGTGTTACAACATAGCAACTTGTTATTCCACATCAATACCATTCGTATTTCTTAATCCCCTCATGGTTTTAAGAATCCTGCGAAGAGTTCCAAAATCGTATATATTCAATCTTATAATTACTTACCAGGCTAGTAAAATCACTTGCCTATACCATGCTAACCGTATTTTATCTCATATAATAACTAACAAAAAAACTCTTTCGCAAAGTCCTAGACTCGATCAATCAAATAAGATTTTCTCTAAGACGATGCCTTTGTCAACTCTAACGTATCTTCAATTACTTCGAGAAATTGCATCTACTTCACCTTCGGTTGTAGAAGAATATTTCTACTTTGACTTATACCTATCCGGTTCCAATCTGCTTGTGACTTCCGACACGTTCTTTCGGTAAAGACATATATTCTAGCACGAGAAGAATTTGATTTCCCAAACTTCATTATACCCAATTCCCTAGGTTCCAAGCATATCTCTCCTTGGTTGTATCATCATTTCCCATGAATGTTTTACTGCAAATAGTTTCCGAATTAAACTTTATCCTTGAATTCTTTATCATCGCAGTTCTTATCGAAACCTCGAAGTGACTTTAGATGCGACTTAAGACAGAAGACGATAACATCTGATGCCTATTTCTTTATCGCGTATGATTCTCGAAACCTTTTGGAAATTTATTCTTATACGTACCCACGAGGAGAGTAACCATTATAAGTTAAAACTCAATAACTCGTACCTCATTGATACCCATACGACTTTCATTCTGTACTGAAACCTTCAACCGATATTACTCTGTGCGTTAGACTTTTGACATCTCTAGATTAATTGCAAGCGTATTGTGCATTAAAATACTAATTCACTTCATTATCCTGAGTTCGCTATTTTGACAGCTTTTCATGTCCACCTCGGTGAAACTTGGAGATTTCTGGATATAATTAATACTTGTAGCGATATTAATTCTGACCCTAGTCGCTTGAGTCCTTTAGATCCATGATATGGTGTAGACGCATCCAACGTGTAAACTTTTCGGTTAGTGCATTCAGATATGTTGTTGAAATTTTACGATGATACCAAACGCTGATATAGACTTGTGGAATTGATTCGATTTACGCGCTACACAACAATCATCCTAATGCAACTCGTATGATACAAAGTTCCCTACGAACCTACTCTTATTACCTCCTGTTTGTGATACAGACTTGAGACATTCTTTGACGAGGATTTCTTCCTCAACTACTACTATTCAATCTAGATATATTTATTCAAGTCTCTGATGATTCAAAAGTCGTTCTAATGACTTCGTTTTCCTTAATCTCCGCTTTGTTGATCTTAATTGTAATTCGATATTTCATATTCAGTGATAATCACTCGCAGGTAATGATAGGAATTCTCTTGTGTCTGATTAACATAAGAGGAAACTGGTTGTTATACGCGATCTAATAAAACCTTTCAACCTCTATATTAATTTTCAAGCTTTCGCGTAGCCTTTCGCTTTCAACCCCCTTTCGTATGAGTTATGAAGTTATTTCACTCTTATATCGATTACGTGTGATTCTTTTGTGACCAACGATTTTGTTCGTTAACCGTGACTTCTATTGTTGAATGTGTTTCAACAATTAAGTGTTTCATATCGAAAACTATAAATGATACTTAATGATGAGTTTTAAGTTATGTCTGGCCAACATAATGGAGAACTTATCGTTTGTCATGTATCTACATGATTACATACTCTTTGTTGAACTGAACCTTCTTCATTGTTATACGATTGACCATAAGCGCTTACACAAACTACCCGTGAACTATTATGGTAATATGAACATACATGTGGAATGTATTTATAATTAGACGTAATTATATACATATTCCAACGCGTATCTGTTCCAGTATCGGATGGAAATTCAAACTGTTCTAATCAGTGTTTAGATTCATGACACACTTCATGAGCGAATCTTGAGGATTTGCTGTACGAAAACCCCTTATATACTCATTTCGATGATGCTTATGTCAACAGTTATACCACTTGAATTTCCGGACGAAATCCTGTTAGGTCTCAATAAGATCCCAAATACTAGCTAATCAGTTACAAATTAGTATTTAAACTTTAATTATCACGAATCGATTAAGTTCTCAGTTTCTTAGTTTATTATAGCGGAAATATAATAACGAAACAATGAAAATAACACTTAGTTATATTTCTTCAAAAGGTGCACCGATTACAAAGGTCAAGCTCACTATTTATACACAATAATAGTGAGCTTGATAAGTATGAATCTTAGTAAATCTTCTAAAAGAATAGAAGATTTTATCTAACTAACATACCTAAATTAAAGCATTACGTTTCTTTATGAAGCTGAGTACTCAGCTCCATAATGCCTTAGTTGCTTTTAGTCACTCAGACTCAAATCACTCAGACTAAGACTTTAATAAATAGATTTATTAACTTGGGTTAAATCGTTGATTTTCTTAACAATCTCCCCCTATCTGTTTGAATTAAAGTCTTTTACAATTCATGCACCAAAAATAAACACAAACTAAAATTGTTTACTTAAAACTGTTTGTGAACAAAAGATACATAAAACATATCACTTCCTCCTCTTGACAGATCTTTTCTTCTTCAAAGGCACCTCCCATGGCGTAGGCTTGTTTACTTCCTTTGCCCATTTCAGCCTCTCAGTTTTCCAATCAAGCAGTTTTTCCATTTCAGCATCAGATTTATGAAACAATACTTGATACTATTTCTTGATCAGATCAACCTTGTCCATCAAAGTCCCCATTTCTTCAATTCGTCTCAGGTTATTGAATAAACAACTAATCAGCTTCATTCGGAAGGGGATGCATTGATCAGACTCACATTCGCTTAGCAGAGCAATGCAATGGTAGATGGAGGCCATATTCAGTCTGTCTTTGGCTTGGAAGCATTCATCTCCCCCACAATCAACATAACACAAGCCCTCATGTTTTTCAGTCTTCACATAAGTGTTGTCTTGAAATATGACACCTTTGGGAACAGGATGCATGTAGCTTGTTTCCAGACCAAGAGATTTAGCCCCTGCTCTCACTCTATTGATAGTACAAAATGCCCTATAATCCTCATCGGATATCAGCTTCAGCATATGCGCAACATTAACATTGGAAACAGCCTCTCTCTTTACTTCAAATATGTGAGCAATGTTTGTTATGAATGAACTCAGACTGGCAATTGCCTTCCATTCTTCCAGACCCAAAGTGTGCATTCTATGTACCCCAAATCTAACATATCCATCTTTGTGATAACAGGTGAGCATGAGGTCAGATCCACCGGTATCAGCACAGTCCAAGCTTTGAATTTCATTCTTATACTTCCTTACTGCAAAATTTGACTCAATGAAGTCCAATCTGGCTTCTTCTCTTAACACTTGTTTAGCCATTTGTCTATCAGCCTCAATCCTTAGTTGTTCTTCTTCAATAGCCAACTCTTCTTCTTCATTCATCTCAGCTTCAAGATTCTCAGCTGCTTTCATAGACTGATCTTGTGGATTTTCATCAAATTTCTCCATATACAGCCCTTTGACATACTCTTTGTATTGCTCAACAGTCATTCCAAAATTGTGAGCATATCTTTCAAGCTTAGCCAGTTTCTCAGCTTCATCTTGTCTTTTCTTGATTTCAAGTTCTTGCTCAGTCTGTACAGTTGGAGGCTCTTCCATTTCAATTTCCTCAGCAGTTTGTTGGTCAGTATCACTGTCAGCTCCAACTTTCCCTTTTCCCTTCTTATCTTCTTTCTCAGACTCACTGCTTGATAGGTCACTGTAGTCAGTCTCATAGAAAACTTCAGACTGACCCGTTTTTAGATTAAATCTGGTAGTCTTGTAGTATTTCTTCTCCTCTTCATGCCTCTTTCTTTTCAGATCTTGCTTGGGGAGGTCAGACTCATCAGTTGGTATAACTGTTTTCTCCCCCTGAGTCTGAGCATCCCCTTGTGATACCTCAGCAACTTGTTTCCCCTTTCTTAGCATGCTGATCTCAGAAGTCAGCTTCAACACCATTCCCTTCAACTCCTCCATCTCGGCAGTATTTTGACATTTCATGGTCTGTAACTTAGACTGCATAGCACTCAGCTTGACATCAAACTGAGTAACATGTCCTTAATGGCTTGTAACAGCACAGGGACAATCAAAGCAACCTTAGACTGAGGGAGAACTTTAATAGTAGGAATTGAAACAGGTGGTACAGCTTCACTCCCTCCCTGTTGTTTAGGAGAATGATCCTTAGCCATAGAAAAGGAAGTCTGTACCTCACTCAGTTTGGGAAGTGAGGCATTGACGACTTGTGCATAAGAGTGTGAGAGATTTGATGGTACCTTATCGTGAACTAGCATAGAGCTAGTGAAAATAGCCTTTGAAACTGGCTTTGAAACTGAAGGGGGTGGTCCCATACTAGGTACAGGGATATTCAGAAGTGGAATATCGTCTTCAATGCTTACCACATGTGTCAGTGTGGCAGCAGCAGCGTGTTGCTCCAAGTTGACTACTCTAAGGGGGCTTTGGGTAGTCATGGTAGTCAGATCCAGCTCGTGCTCTAGCAGAGGGAGACTGGTCTGATCTACAGCACTGGAGGGGAGTGTAGAACTCTCAGCCTCATGGAAAAGTGAATCCATTAGTGCTTGATTTACAGTGGGGCTTGAGGTGAATGCTTTTTCAAATGAACTGGGTGAGTTCATCAGATTGGTCGCTTGAGTAGCTAAGACATCAAGTTGAGGAGTGGACTGCTCAGACTGAGAGGGGATACTCTCAGACTGAGGAACAGAAAGATTGATATCCATACCTTGGTCAGCCTCATCGTTCCCTGCCCCACCCATTTCCACCTCAGCATCGGCAGCAGGAGCATTTGCCTCAAATTGTTCGGCAATTCCTTCAGGCTGATCATCTGAGTCTGACTGGTCAGACTCAGTGAGTTCGTGATCGATAAAAGGATTATCAATCCACTGAAGCATAAATGGGGTTAACCCTGGCTCAGCCTCAGTGATATTGATGTAAGTGAAAATCTTTGGAGTGGAAGAGAGCATACATAAAAAGTTTGTTCAAGCTGCTCATATACTGCTTTTCCCAGAGCCTCCTCAAAACTCAGTGAAAGGACACGAATGAATGGAACATCATTCGGTCATTTTGTTTTTAAAGCAAGGGAGAGAATCTCTTCAAAATATAGTTGTGAATAAGAGATTCTTCGACCCGTGACCATGGAATGAAACAGATGAGTTTCAAATTCATTCATCTGATCCAAACTGCCAGATTTACCCCCCAAACACCTTGTGATACTGGAAAATAAAAATTTCCATTTTCCAGTAAAGAATTTGTACTAAATTACTCCTTGGATTTCAGGCTGACCAATCAAGGGAAAGGCCTCAACTCGAGCTTGCTGTTTAGTCAGTTTGGCCTGAAATCCTCCTTCACCAGCTTCAGCAAGTGTGGGAAGCAATAGGCCGGCACATATTGTCTCCTCCGTGATGGTGATCGTCTGTCTCCCATCATTATACGTGCCAGTGAGGGCAGTCTTTTCTTCATTGGCGGTGAAAGTATACCACCATTCACACAACACCGGTGTACATCACCGTGTCACAAAAGTAAGCGCCATATAGGAGATTTATGATTTTGACAGATTAAGGATTTAACATTCCCAGTTCTCCTAACAAATAGAAAAACCTGTCCTCACTCAGAGGTTTCGTGAATATGTTTGCCAACTGATCATTTGTGGCTACAAACTCCAATCTGACCTTTCCTTTCTCCACACAGTCTCGAATGAAATGATGTCTTATTTCAATGTGTTTGGTCCTGGAGTGGAAAACTGGATTCTCAATGATTTGAATTGCACTCTTGTTGTCACATATGATTGGAGTGTTTTGAATCTTGATTTCAAGATCAGCCAATTGGTGTTGCATCCAAAGTAGTTGTGCACAACAGCTCCCTGCAGCCACGTACTCAGCTTCAGCTGTGGAAGTTGCCACTGAATTTTGCTTTTTACTTGACCAGCTGACTAGCTTTCCTCCCAGAAGCTGACATCCTCCTGATGTGCTTTTCCTGTCCAATCTACATCCTGCATAATTTGCATCTGTGTAGCCAATTAATTCAAAACCATAATCTTTAGGGTACCATAGACCAAGATTTGGTGTACCCTTAAGATATCTGAAAATTCTTTTGACAGCTTTAAGATGGGATTCTTTGGGGTCAGCTTGATAACGTGCACATAGACGTGTAGAAAACATTATATCAGGTCTACTAGCAGTTAAATAGAGCAAAGATCCAATCATACCTCTATAAGTAGCTTGACAAACTGACTTGCCAGATGAATCTTTATGCAACTTATCAGAAGTACTCATTGGTGTGTTCATTTCAGAACATGTTTCAAAACCAAATTTCTTTACTAAATCATGAACATATTTACTTTGATTTATGAAAATTCCATCTTTCTTTTGTTCTACTTGTAAGCCAAGAAAGAAAGTAAGTTCTCCCATCATACTCATTCTATATTCACTACACATGAGTTTTGAAAACCAAGTACACAACTTTTCGTTTGTGGATCCAAATATAATGTCATCAACATATATTTGTACCAAAATCACATGACCATTTTCCTTTTTGATAAACAGTGTTTTATCAATTGATCCTCTTTTAAAAAAAAAATTAAGAAGAAAATCAGACAGAGTATCATACCAAGCTCTAGGAGCTTGTTTGAGACCATATAAGGCTTTGTTTAATTTAAAAACATGATCAGGAAAGTTAGGATCAACAAAACCTGGAGCCTGCTTGACATAGACTTCCTCCTGTAGATCACCATTCAGAAATGCACTTTTCACATCCATTTGATACACCAAGAAGTCTTTAAATGCAGCATATGCTAAGAATAGGCGAATTGCTTCAATTCTTGCCACTGGAGCAAATGTTTCATCATAATCAATGCCTTCTTCCTGTTTGTATCCTTGAGCCACAAGTCGAGCTTTATTCCTGATCACCACCCCATCTTTGTCATATTTATTTCGAAAGATCCATTTAAGTCCAATAATAGTCTTAAACAGGAGACGTGGGACCTATGTCCAAACATTGTTCCTTATGAATTCTCCAAGCTCTTCTTGCATACCATCAACCCAGTCTTCATCCAATAAAGCTTCCTCAACCTTCTTCGGTTCCATCAGACTCAAGAAATTTATATAAAAACAAAAGTTAGTTGTGGCAGTCTTTCGTCTCGTTTTGATACCTTCAGTTAATGAACCAATAACTGACGAGATGGGATGTCCCTTGACAGTCTTGATGTTCCTTGACAGTCTTGATGTTCCCTATCTCATTGTGGGAAACTTGCTCTACTTGAGTCTGAGTATCATCAGTCTGAGTGTCATCAGGCTGAGTAATTTGGAGCTGAGTTTGGTCAGACTAAGGAGTGTCAGTCTGAGTTTCATTTGACTCAGTATTTTCAACATCGGGGACACTCTGGAATGATGATTCATCGGGTTCAGTGTCAGATGCTTGATGTTGATGGATGTTTGCATTATTCTGATCTTCAGCCTGAGAGTCAGCGTCAAATGTGGTTACAAGTAATTCATCACAAAGCTGATTGATAGTGGCTATGTCAGTCTGTGATGATGATTCTTCTTTGTTAGCTTGAGTAGTGTCATCAAAAGTGACATTAATGCTTTCTTCTACCACCTTTCTTCTTTCATTGTAGACTCTGAATGCTTTGGCGATGCTTGACTAGCGAACGAACAGTCCTTCATCAGCTTTAGGAGACATTTTACACAACAAGTCTTGATGAGGTTAGTAGGATTACCTATGTATATATAGGTAATCCATAAAACCTAAATATAATAATGAGCCTTTAAGTAAGCCCGCTACTACAACCAAACCCAGACAGTTGTCAGTAGCTGTCAAAGTGACAATCATCTGCCCAGGTCGTCAGCACCTGTCCAGGTCTTCAGCGCCTGCCCACGGCGACGCCTGCCTAGGGCGGCCGCGCCTGCCCAGGTCGTCAGCGCCTGCCCAGGGCGGCCGCGCCTGCCCAGGTCGTCATCGTCTGCCCAGGGCTGCAGCGCTTGCCCAGGGCGGCCGCGCCTGCCCAGGTCGTCATCGTCTGCCCAGGGCTGCAGCCCCTGCCCAGGGCTGCAGCGCCTGCCTAGGGCGGCCGCGCCTGCCGTCATCGTCTGCCTAGGGCTGCAGCGCCTGCCTAGGGCGGCCGCCTGCCCTGTCACCGCCTCTGTGAGTGCTTTATTATCGTCATAATAGTAAGGCGTTACACACACTGGTGATTAATGATTAAGACCTTTCAAGTATTCGTAATCATGACAACGTTCCATATACTTGACACTGGCCATATAAATACAGGGTCCAAATCATTATCGACACACTTTTTTCATCTCACTTCAACACACACACAAGAGCTTAAACAGAGTTCATATACTCTTGCTTTCACCTTCAGCCTTGATCACCCTAGGTTCGTCAAGAACTTACTGGGTTTGCACTGTGATCATCACAGGAGATCCACGGTTGACACCACCCAATCCTCGTGTTTGACAACCACTGCTCGAACATTGGCGCCATCCGTGAGACACGTTTTTAACGGCGTTTCATTTTTTTCCAAATTTTTTCTTTTTCCCATAACCTATAATCAGCCGTTTCCATGGAGGCAACAAATGCATCCCAAGTCATTTCTTCAGTACCAGAGATAACCACCGTGATTACCACCCCACCGGAAACGGTGACGACTTCACCCCCTGCTCTTCCGCCATCCCCTGGTCGCCTCCCACTGTCAGAGCCATACGTTGACTCTGAGTGGACGGTGTCGGATCTACGGTCGCGTGGGTATCCCTCCTT
The DNA here is from genome assembly GCA_910822075.1 of Senecio squalidus. NCBI lineage: Eukaryota > Viridiplantae > Streptophyta > Magnoliopsida > Asterales > Asteraceae > Senecio > Senecio squalidus. Next base: position 32,138,898 of record CAJVGC010000065.1, on the reverse strand, counting down.
AACCAGTCCCCTTTTTTCCACAAGGTTTGCCGGAACAAGTACGTTTACTCCACCACCGCCAGGGACATCTCTCCCTCAGGCTCTTTTTTCCAATGGGACAAGCTCTCAGGAAGATGGCACTGATCAGGTAAGACAGCATGTGTCGAATGCTCCTCCGACTGCTACTCAAGGGGTTCGGGAGGATCCAATTGTGGAGCTGCTTCGAAGGCTGGCTCAGAGTACCCAACCACCACCACCGCCTCCTCCTCCACCTACTTCATCGGACCTGCTGTCTCAGTTGGTGACGGCGTTGCGCCAAGCCCCGCTGCCGACACCTGTCCAACCAGTAAATCCATTGTCACAACTATTGGAGCAGTTAAGGCAACTGCCCATTCACACCCCACCACCTCCTCCACCACAAGATACATCTAATGACATGTTGCGAGTATTACAAACACTAGTGGCAGCAGCCGCACCACCACGAGCAGCCACTATGCCTTTGTCAGTGGTCAGTTCGAAGTTTTGTGACTGGGTGGCCAGATTCCCACTTCCAGATAAACAAAAAGTCCCTTCCATCGTTGGTACTTATGATGGTACAAGAGATCCCGATGACCACCTGGCTCTTTTTGAACAGGCCATTATGACAGAGAAATGGCTAGACCCAGTCACTTGTCACATGTTCCCTGGCACCTTGCAGGGCTTTGCTCGTGATTGGTTTGCTGACCTACCAGACAGGAGTATTCAAGATTTTGCGGATCTAAAAGCGAAATTCGTGACTCATTTTGTACAGCAAAAGAAGCAGCAACGAACTCACATAGAGGCACATCTGATACGACAAAAGCAAGGGGAGGGGTTACGAGACTTCATTCAGCGTTACACGCAGGAGTGCCAGAAAATTGTAGCGCTACCTGAAAGTCAGCAAATCTCGGGTTTTACTCTCTCTTTGCTCCCAGGACAATTGCAAGAGAAGCTGATCAAGCGCACTCCAGTGACTTTCAAGGAAGCCACTGACCGAGCATACGATTTTCTCAGATCCAGGGAGACTGTTACTCTCACAAGGGGAGTTCTCAACAGGAAAGACAAATGGGGGAGCTCATCAAGCGCTAGACCTGATCACCGCCAAGACAACAGGCAGGATAGCAGGCGTGACCATCGCAGGGATTTCAGGCGAGATGACAGAGACAGAGGTACCAGGAGGCCTACTCCCTATGATCGTGGTACAGGCCCCAATCTCAGTAAAATTCCAAGCGAGATATTGAAGACAGAACAGGTGGGAGCAACTTTCAAGGCACCTCCTCAGATGTTACACAAGTCCGGAAAGAAAAACATGAGCAAACGTTGTGATTTCCATGAAGACTATGGTCATGATACCAACGCCTGTAGAGAACTAAAGGTTGAAATCCGGCGCGCGTTAGAGGAGGGGAAGTTAGAACACCTCGTCCCGGGGGCAAGACAACAAGCAACAAAAAATCCAGCCAAAAAAGCTTATAGTTGGCAGAAGAAGGGAGACAATGGCGATCATCCCGGCCCGCCTGATGGCCAAGTATTCATGGTTAGGGGGGAGACATCGTTTAAGAGAAAAGCAGTTGTCCTCCAAGACTGGATGATGGTTCCTATCTCATTTCCTCTTGTAGCGGCCACTTCCAATAATCCTGTAGTGATTAAGATCCGATTATCCAACTATGAGATTAACAAATTTTATATTGATACAGGTTGTTCTACTGATATCGTATTTGAGCATTGTTTCAGGAAGCTACCCCAAACAGTCAAAGATACAAAACGACCAGCGCTTGCACCATTGGTCGGCTTCTCTGGAGAAACACACTGGCCCGTGGGAGCAATAACTTTACCAATGATGATGGGCGAATATCCACAATATAGGATTGAAATGGTTGATTTTGCCATTGTCAACGCCCCATCAGAATACAACGTTCTTCTTGGCAGACCATCCCTAGAGAAGTTCAAAGCGATACCTTCCACTATACATGGCATGGTGAAGTTTCCTACACCATCAGGAGTTGCTACTATCAGGGGGCAGATGTCATGGCCACAAGAATGCAAGCAAGTAGAGAACCCAAGACAAGGCGCTGTTCGGGCTAATGGGCCATCGGAGGTAACAGAAGGTTCAGAGACCAAGGTAATAATCAATGACAGTTTTCCTGATCAACCTGTCATCATTGGCTCACAATTACCTTCACAGATAAAAAGCAAGCTCATTAGTTTGTTAAAATCAAGCCTCGATGTTTTCGCATGGCAGACTTCTGATATGACAGGTGTTCCTAGAGCCTTTGCCGAGCACGCCCTGAATGCCAATCCCAACATTGTTCCAATCAAGCATAAAAAGCGCGGGCTTGCCATGGATCGCAGCAAAGCAGCATGTGAACAAGTCAACAAGATGGTAGAAAGCGGCATAGTCAGGGAGGTAAAGTACCAGACTTGGATTGCTAACCCGGTCATGGTCAAGAAAGGTGATGGTTCATGGCGGTTATGTGTCGATTTCAAGGATATCAATAAAGCATGTCCAAAGGATAACTACCCGCTGCCAGAGATCGACTGGAAGGTAGAGTCCTTGGATGGCTTCCGGCTGAAGTGTTTTTTAGACGCTTACAAGGGTTATCACCAGATCCACATGAAGCGCAGTGACGAGGACAAGACAGCTTTCCATACAGACCAGGGTATCTAATGTTTCCAGAAAATGCCATTCGGTCTAAAAAATGCAGGGGCAACATACCAGCGCTTGATTGATCAGACATTCAAGGATCAGATTAGACGAAATGTGGAGGCTTATGTCGATGACATTGTCATCAAAAGCAAAGCGGAGGATATCATGCTGGCAGACATACAGGAAAATTTCGAGACACTACGAAAGATCAATATGAAGCTTAACCCTTCCAAATGCAACTTTGGCATGGAAGAGGGCAAATTCCTGGGACACATTATCACGCCAAGGGGTATTAAGGCTAATCCAAAGAAGATACAGGCTGTTTTGGACATGGTCTCCCCATCCACCAAAAAGCAAGTGCAAAGTTTGAATGGTAAGTTAGCAGCGCTCAGCCGATTCCTTTCAAAGACCGATGACCGGTCCCTCCCCTTTTTTAACACTTTGAAAGGTTGTATAAGGAAACAAGATTTTGCATGGACACCTGAAGCAGAGTCCGCATTTCAAGAGCTAAAGAAGTTCATGACCACCCTGCCTACGCTCACAGCTCCTGTACCAGGAGAAACATTAGTGGTCTACCTGGCCGCTTCTATGGAATGTATTAGTGCAGTTATGACGGCACAACGCGGGTCGACTCAGATGCCAATTTACTTTGTCAGTCGGGCATTGAAAGGGCCAGAAATAAATTACCCATGCATGGAGAAATTAGCCCTTGCTTTGGTACATGCGGCTAGGCGTTTGCGACGTTATTTTCAAGCTCACCCCATTCATGTCTTAACAGACAAACCAATTAAGCAGATACTGGGAAAACCCGAGGTGTCGGGACGCTTAGCTAAGTGGGCCGTCGAGTTGGGAGAACATGAAATCTCATTCCATCCCAGAACTTCAATGAAAGGTCAGATCTTGGCTGATTTCCTTGCAGAGGTAGATGGTGAAGACAAGGAAAAACAAGCAGAGGAGGATATACCATGGACGCTTTTCACTGACGGTGCCTCTAACTTGGAGGGATCTGGAGCTGGTTTAATCCTTACAGACCCCAATAAAAATGAATATACTTATGCTCTCAAGTTTGAGTTTCCCACAACTAACAATGAAGCCGAGTATGAAGCTTTGTTAGCAGGCTTGAAAATCGCTATAAAGATGGGGGTGAAGAGCATATTTGCATTCGTAGATTCCCAACTGGTTGCTAATCAAGTCAATGGAGCATTCGTTGCCAACCAAACCTCCATGCAACTATATTTGGAAGAGACTAAAAAGGTAATCTCCGAATTTACAAAGTTTACCATTGAGCAGGTGCCCAGAAATCGTAACAAGTTGGCTGATGCACTAAGCAAGTTGGCTTCATCCGCCTTCGCCCATCTCAAAAAAGACCTGCTGGTGGAGATCTTGAACGAAAAATCCATTGCCCGACCAAAGGAAGTTACTGCTGTCACAGAGGAGGAATGTTGGATGACTCCGATCTTTAATTTCCTCAAACATGATGTACTACCAGCGGATCCACAACTAGCAAGTAAAATACGTATGAAGTCACCAATGTACATGTTGGTGGACAACCGTCTGTTTAGGAAATCTTACTTGGGACCACATCTACGCTGTGTTGGCCCAATACAGGCTAAAAATATTATTCAAGCTGTACATAGCGGGAGTTGCTCCCTGCATGCTGGTCCACGCTCTGTCACTAGTAAAATCATGCGGTTGGGGTACTTTTGGCCAACAATGCATCAAGATGCAAGGGATGAAATCGAAAAGTGTACAGCCTGTCAGCATTATGCTTCTGTCGACAAATTGCCGGAGCAAGACCTTATCCCCGTTACTACTGCATGGCCATTTTATAAATGGGGGATTGACATTGTCGGGCCATTTCCACCCGGTGTTGGCAACGTCAAGTTTCTCATTGTGGCTGTTGACTACTTTACGAAGTGGATTGAGGCAAAGCCCTTGGCAACTATCACAGGGAAGCGAGTTATCAATTTTGTATGGGAACATACAATTTGAAGGTTTGGGGTACCACATGTCATGGTCAGTGACAATGGCAGGCAGTTTGCAGAAAATCCCTTCAAAACTTGGTGCTCTGACATGAACATTCAACAAAAATTCACCTCAGTCGCACATCCCCAGGCCAATGGCCAAGTAGAAGTCATGAACAAAGCTATCGTCAAAGCAATCAAAGCAAAGTTAGGCAAGCGCAAAGCAGCATGGCCAGATTTATTACCAGGTATCCTCTGGGCTCATAGAACTACACCAAGTACAACTACATCTGAAACACCTTTCAGTTTGGTTTATGGTACTGAGGCAGTTATTCCTCCAGAAATTACTCATCCGACAAGAAGGGTCATGGACTTTAACCCGGAAGCTAATGAGGAGGCCCTGCGAGAAAACTTAAACATCGTGGAAGAGCGCAGGGAGATTGCTCTCATCAAGCAAGCCGCCAGTCATAGGCAGATGGCAAAGTATTACAATCAGCGAGTTCACCATCTCTCATTCCAGCCAGGCGATTTGGTGTGGAGGAAAAATGAGGCCAGCAGGGTGGAAAGCCAAGGCAAACTAGGCCCTACATGGGAGGGACCTTATCAAGTGCTCACAACACATGGCAATGGATCTTACACCCTGTCAGATCTTGACGGGCAAGTTATTCCCAGGACATGGAATGCCATGAACCTGAAGAAGTGTTATGTTTAATAAATTGGTTTGATCATGTAACCAAACTTTTATTCAATAAATCAATAAAATAACACTTTTCATTATGTACAATGTTACAACACATGCATGCACAAATGACATAGTCAAGAACATAGTTCAATATATCACGCCAAGTCCGACAAATTTTGCTTGGTTCATACACATGCATTTACTTTCATCTTTTAATCTATTTGATAAAAGATAAGCACTTCCTACTTGGAAGAGACATACTCGCGAGTAAAATATTTTTTCAAACGGTTAACCAACAAATAAATACATAATTTCTATAGCAAAGTACACGCATAGAAAGAAAGCAAGTAATTTCAACCATAGAATTTTCACAAAATTATTCAAAGGCTACAAAGCCATAAACCAATCACAAAATAAACCAAGTCATAAAGTCATAATGTATCATATCCATGGATAAACAAGTTAAGGCTATGGTTGTGGTTGTGCCGACAATAAGGCAATGATAGCTGGAAGTGACAGCTCCAAATCTTGCACCAGGGTAGTCATAACGGGAAAGGCCCTGGCTGCAAATGTTTCACTCACCCGAATCATGTTACCATGCGTTGCAAGGTCCAAAAAAGGCAAGAGCTCGGAAGAAATGTTGGGGAGTGCATCTTTCACTTTTTTGCTGGCAAGATGTCTCCCAAACATATGAGAAGCCCGGTTAAAGTCATTAAGAACATTGGCAACATCAGGATGTTGAAGCATCAAATCAAATAGCTGCGGCAATGCAGCAACCAACTCTTTCCGTTCTTCACACATTTTGACCATCGCTTGCCTCATAGTCTCTAGCTCAACATCTTTTTGAGCCAACTGCTCATCACGGGCACTCAGGGTTGCTGACATCTCCTGTTTTTCTGTTTCAACCTCAGACAACTTAGACTCCTGCTGGGACACTTTCTCCCTAAGCATGCGCAGGTCCTCTTGACACCGACTAGTAGTAGTCCGCTCAAACGCTAGATCTTTCTTTAGAGAGGTAATAGCATCTTTGCCATTGTCAACTTGCACCTGCAACTCGGCACACGATCTCTTTAATTCCCCATGTTCATTTCTTTAAAACAATTGAAAAATTTTATATCAGCTGCATCAACGGCACCCCCAGTACTCTCGGTCATAGACTGTCCCACCCTAGTGAACCCAAAAGGAGCGTTGGTCGTGCCAAACATACCACATGATCCAATTGTGGCGTTAGCTCCAAATGATCCAGTGTCGACCAAAGTAGAATTTGAAGGAAGACTTGAGGGAAAAGTCAATTTTGGCACCTTGGGCAAGGGGATGTCATAGTCACTTACATCTACAGTCACTCCCCTTTTACCCAATCCCATTGGATCTCGGCCATCCAATCTGGAATCTGGAAGTGATGTCGCCCCCAGGGGATCGAATCCCTCTGCATATTCACAATAAATTCGTTAAGCACCAGCAATAAGTAGGCAACGACTATAATTATAGTGTTACATGTTTCATCCTCGTTATCACTCTCAGCGATAGTCCTGAACATTGCCTTTTCAGTATCAGCGGCATCTGGGAAAAACATTTAATGTCATTACTTTTTACCATAATAAATACATATATATATATATATAGGTTGTGTACATACCTGGTGCTGAGTTTGAGGTAACATTGGTGGTTGATCTCATGTTTGTCCTGGAGCTAACTTGAGAAGTGGCACCAGTTTCTTGATCGCCAAGGGTAACATCACCCGGATGATTTTCAATCTCATACGTCATCCATGCAGGATCTCCCTCCATAAAGTCCATCAAACTCATGGCTGCAGGGAAACATACAATGGGTCAGTACCTGTAAAAAGCTCATATAAAATCATGTCATAATAATAACAAGCACCCACGTTGCCTGGTTTCCAAGTCCACTATCACAGGCTTCATCCCTTTATCCCAGTTATCTGAAATACGAGCCAACACCAAAACACCTTCCTCATAAACTTGAAATACAATCGATTTTCGTAAAATCTGCTTGCACAGCCTTTGGCTTTGAGGCGTCAGGACAGGAGGATCATTTATCGATTTTTCAAGGCCACTTTTCCATTTAAACAAGTTACTAGCCCAAATATTTATGAAAGCGGTGTCGACAAACACATATCTGTATCTCCAATCCTTATGACTAGTGAAACACTCCCGAATAAATTTTTTCTTCCTATATCTCAAATCTAAGGCATACCAATCATGAGATTTAGTCAGCTTAAAGCACATCCTAAACAAAGGTACTGAGGGTTTTATTCCCATGGCCACCAACAACATCTCAAAAGTCATGACTTTTGATACAGCTACTGGGTGGAACTGTGCAAACCCCAATTTGTAATAGTTCAACACACTCAAATAAAAAGCGGTGGCAGGCAGTCTAAAATTGGAGTGGGTAAGGTATTTAATATAGATAGCTACTTTTCCTTGCGGAGGGGAATTGGCTCGTTGGTTTGACTCAGGTATGATAGCGTTATATTTCCTAAGGCATGGATACTCATCCATAAGTTTTGTTAGCATGTGGTCCTGGACATAGCTAGGGCTAAGAAAAACTGATGGAGTTTCCTTCACAGTAGAATCTGTCACTGGTTCTCCCATGTCCAAACAACGACAACTATGCCTAATGAATAACCAGGTATAAAGCTATTACTAACTAGGGGTGTAAACAAGGAAACCAATGGAGACGCAAATACGTACCTGTACGGTAACGAGCAACCAAATACACCTGCAACAAGACAAACAATTAGAGTTAGGAAAGAGTTAATTATCTAAAGCGTGTAACATAGTCTACTAGTCCAAGACTGGTCAATGGTACCACTGGCGAGGGAAAGGCCGGCCAAAGGCCAGGCGATCAATAGCCGGTCAAGGAAATGGTCGGGCTGTCATTTAATACCGCCGGTCAAAAAATGGTATCGCTAGGGGTAGTCGGTCACAGGCTAGGCGGGGCCAACATCAACACCTCCGACAACACTCCCGGTCAAAATTACCACCGCCGGTCTAGGCCTCAAACAGCCGGTCTAGGCCTCAAACAGCCGGTCACCAAAAGAAAACAGCCTGTCATGGCTTGTTACCGCCGGTGGTTATATAGACAGCCGGTAGGAAGAAACCGGCTACCGCCGGTCACGACCTCCATGACGGTTAGAGGGAACCAGCTACCGCCGGTCATGACTGCCACCGCCGGTCAGGTGACTATCGATCTTCATTGCTCGTCGGCCAAAGGTGGCACCGCCGGTGAGGGATGTGCCCGCCGGTTTTGGACCACCGGTTGGTACCGCCGGCTTAGGGACCGCCGGTGTGGGATGAGCCCGCCGGTTTGGGACCGCCGGTTTGGGATAGTATCCACCGGTTGGTATCGAAGGTTAGTTGTTACAGCCAATTGTTTGTTTCTTTTGTTACGTGACAAAAAAAAAAAAAAAAAAAAAAAAAAAAAAAACTTACAAATGATGGTTGATAGTTACGACTTGCAAAACTTCGTTATAACAAATCCTAACTCGGGGGCATGATGAGGTTAGTAGGATTACCTATGTATATATAGGTAATCCATAAAACCTAAATATAATAATGGGCCTTTAAGTAAGCCCGCTACTACAACCAAACCCAGACAGTTGTCAGTAGCTGTCAAAGTGACAATCATCTGCCCGGGTCGTCAGCACCTGTCCAGGTCTTCAGCGCCTGCCCAGGGCGACGCCTGCCTAGGGCGGCCGCGCCTGCCCAGGTCGTCAGCGCCTTCCCAGGGCGGCCGCGCCTGCCCAGGTCGTCATCGTCTGCCCAAGGCTGCAGCGCTTGCCCAGGGCGGCCGCGCCTGCCCAGGTCGTCATCGTCTGCCCAGGGCTGCAGCGCCTGCCCAGGGCTGCAGCGCCTGCCCAGGGCTGCAGCGCCTGCCTAGGGCGGCCGCGCCTGCCGTCATCGTCTGCCTAGGGCTGCAGCGCCTGCCGAGGGCGGCAGCGCCTGCCTAGGGCGGCCGCCTGCCCTGTCACCGCCTCTGTGAGTGCTTTATTATCGTCATAATAGTAAGGCGTTACACACACTGGTGATTAATGATTAAGACCTTTCAAGTATTCGTAATCATGACAACTTTCCATATACTTGACACTGGCCATATAAATACAGGGTCCAAATCATTATCGACACACTTTTTTCATCTCACTTCAACACACACACAAGAGCTTAAACAGAGTTCATATACTCTCGCTTTCACCTTCAACCTTGATCACCCTAGGTTCGTCAAGAACTTACTGGGTTTGCACTGTGATCATCACAGGAGATCCAAGGTTGACACCACCCAATCCTCGTGTTTGACAACCACTGCTCGAACAAGTCTCTTTGATTTAGAATATAGCATCTACTTCCAAAGATATGGAAATAATGAATGGAAGGGACGTTCTTATGGTATAATTCATATGTTGTCTTTCCATGTATCTTCACGTTGATGGACCTATTATGTGTGAAGCAGGCAGTGTTCACAGCTTCAGCCCATAATTTTATCTTCATGTTCCCATAACACAACATTGTTCCGGCAGCTTCAATTAGTGTTCTATTTCTTCTCTCTGCAACTCCATTTTGTTGAGGAGTTCGAACTGAGGCGAAGTTTTGGACTATTCCTAATTGATCACATAAATCTATTAAAACTGAGTTTTTGAACTCAGTTCCATGGTCACTTCTCATCTGGCGGACAAGAGTGTTTTTCTGTCGCTGTTCTCTTTTGATCAGACTGATGATTTCCTCAGCTGCATCACTTTTAGCCCTTAAGAATATAACCCAAGTAAATCTAGTAAATTCATCAACGATTACAAGGGTGTATTTCTTTCCTCCTTGAATCTCAATCCCAATTGGTCCAAACAAATCCATATGTAGCATGAATAAAGGTTCATCAATTGAATGCAATATTTTGGATGGGAATTGAGTCTTTGTTTGCTTTCCAATCACACAAGCTGAGCAAACTTTGTCTTTGGTATAGGTCAGTTCAGGAAGACCTCTAACCAATTTACTTTTTGACAATGCATTTATGTTTTTGAAATTTAAATGGGATAACCTTCGATGCCATAGCCAGTTGAGTTCTTCTTTTGTTTCTGTGAACAAACATGTCTCAGCCTCATCATTTGCAGTACTCAGATCTAGGCAAAAGACATCTCTTTCTCTCTTGGCGAGTAGTAATGGTTTTCACTTGGCACTGTAGATTATTCCAGCTTGCTTCCTGAATCTGACTTCATGGTCTTCATCAGTAATTTGACTCACACTTAGTAAGTTATGTTGTAAGCCTTCCACATATGCAACTCTCTTGAAAGTGACAGCTCCAGCATGAATCTTTCCATATCCACGTGTCATTGATACCCCGTTGTCACCATATCTCAATTGAGGCCCATCTTCTTCTTTATAGTCTTGTAGAAAAGACTTCATTCCAGTCATGTGCCTTGAAGCTCCACTATCTAGATACCATTTTGTAGAGTCCTGCACATAAAATAGAAAATATTAGTTCTTTTTAGGCACCCACTTTAGAGTGGATCCACGAACTGAAGCAGGTTTAAGTTCAGGTTCAGTCTTGCAGTCAGTTTTGGAGCTGGTATAGTTCCATTTATTTATTTCCTTCATGCAGTTAACAGGATAATGACCTATGACACCACAGTATTTACATGGAGTATCTTTGAGACTGACTCGAGATGAAACTAACTTAATCTTGGTCGGTTTCACAGACATTGTCTTTGATTGAGAAGTGTTTCTTTGCTTTTGAGGTGAAACTGACTTTGATGAAACTGACCTAGACTTTGGTGAAACTGACTTATGTGGAGCTGACCAATGTTTTGGTGAGACTGACTTTTGAAAAATGTTTTTCTGTGGTCTAGACTGAGTCAGTTGTTTACAAAACACAGCTTCATGCCCTTTTTCACCACAATTGTAGCAAATTCTCTTAGGAGGAGTCTTGGGCCTGATGTGATTAGGTGATTTGTTCCTGACTAGAGTTTTTACTATGTTAGTCAATTCCAACAATTGATTCCCCAGTTTATCAATAGTTTTTGTTTCATGACTTTTGTTCAGACTTTTGGAACTGAGTGGGTGTTGAATCTTAGGTTTACTCACAACCTTGGGCAATCTATTAGTTAGATGCACAGAATCTTTTTCAGCATGCACGTTTTTATCAGTTTCAGATAAATTAACACATTCAGACTGAGAAAAAGATGAAGAATCACTTTTATTAGAAACTTGGGAAATTACAAGTTTAACAAAAGCATTTGACATCATTATTTTTTCTCCTTTCATATAAGTGAAAGTATTTGGAAAAATTTCTGGTTTGAAAACAATTTTTTCTCATTCAGCTTTTTCAGCTTCTTCTTCTTCTTCAGTCATATGCTCTTCCAGACTGAAGTCCTCACCCAACACAGCTTGAACTTGTTTGGGTACCTGTCTGCTCAAACAATCTTCATTTTTTAAGGATGATATGCACCATGATTTACAAATTGTTTTATAATGCTCAGTTTCTTTTCTAAATTTATAATTTTCTTTCGCAAGATCACTATAAGCTTCAATCTGAGCATTTAAAAGAACTTTATAACTTTCTAGTTCAATTATTTTATCATCTTTAATTTTCAAGGTATTTTCAAGATCTTTGATTTTTTGTTTGAATTCAGATTGTTCTTCTAATGTGGTGATCAAGTCAACAAAGATATACTCAAACATTTGAAGTTTTTGTTCATTTGTATAAGTGTCAAAATTGTGTACCTTATAAAGTTTTGACTTGTTCCAGTCTGAGTTGCAACTCAGTCTCTCAGCTTCCTTCAAATCCTTCTCAAACTGAGAAGCAGATTTCTCAGATTCAGTCACTTCTTCTGTGAATGCCATCAAGCATTTATCCACCACTTCCTCATCCTCATCAGACGACAGTTCCTCATCTAGCCATTCTTCAGCAAAGAATGTCTTTTGCTCAGTTTGAGGCTTTTGTGTGTTTGAACTGTTGCCTTTCTTGTACTTAAGATACTTCTTTCGGTATCTTTGGGCCCTCTCAGCAACCTCGTCCATGTGTTCAGTCTGAGCATTCTTTACTTTACTGTCAGCAGCCATGTGACCATATTCATTGCATTTAAAGCATTTCACCTTCTTCAGATCGAAAGGTTTCTTTCCTTTGTAGCCTTTCTTCTGTTTAAGCTTCATAGTCAACAAAGCAAGCTGACTTTTCAGTTTCTTGACCTCATATTCATCGTCAGATTCTGAGTCTGAGTGTGACTCAGATTCAGATGAGTCAACTTTAGAATAAATTTATTTATTCCTTTTGCTGGTAGCAACTAATGCAGCTTCTGGATCTCTTGTGGTCCTAAACATCATTTTCCTCTCTTGAGCTTCTTCAAAATTCAGCAACAATCCAAAGAGACCAGGCAGCTTGTAGGTGGACAATTTTTCACTGACCACAAGAGATGTAATAACAGATTCAAATTTGTTGGGCAAGATGTCAACAAACTTCTTGCAGATTTCATCATCTTCTTTCATCATTCCTAAGGCTGAAAGATCATTCAACAATACTTTGAACCTTGTATGCACGTCAGCTAAGGTTTCTTTGTCTTTTGCATAGAAATTTTCATAATTTCTAATCATACTGTTTAGAATTTGTTCTCTTACTATTGGGACTCCTTCATAAGATACTATTAAAGTATCCCATATTTCTTTAGCAGTTCTGCATCCAGCAATCTTGGAAAATATTTGTTCAGATACAGCATTACCTAGAATGCTTCTTGCTCTTAGATCTAGATTAAAGAGTAGTTTGTCTACATCTGTCCACTGTGATTTGGGAGTTTGAACCCACCTTGCACGTTGGACAACTTTGTCTCCTTCCTTGACCTCATCAATGTGCTTTCCTGGAATGATTGGTCCATCCGTTACAGTTCTCAACATCTCTTCATGAATTCCAGACAGATGCCACTCAGCTTTAAGTTTCCAGTGAGCAAAGTTGTGGCCACTGAAAATGGGAATACCTTTTCCAGCCATAGCAGGTGTGTTTGATGACGATGATGACATTGTATTTGAGATTTTATGTATTGATCGTTTAAGATTGGTAAATTTATTAAAATTTAAATCTTATTTGCTCTGATACCAGTTGTTAGGTCTCAATAAGATCTCAGATACTAGCTAATCAATTACAAATTAGTATTTAAACGTTAATTATCACGAATCGATTAAGTTCTCAGTTTCTTAGTTTATTATAGCGGAAATATAATAACGAAACAATGAAAATAACACTTAGTTATATTTCTTCAAAAGGTGCACCGATTACAAAGTTCAACCTCACTATTTATACACAATAATAGTGAGCTTGATAAGTATGAATCTTAGTAAATCTTCTAAAAGAATAGAAGATTTTATCTAACTAACATACCTAAATTAAAGCATTACGTTTCTTTATGAAGCTGAGTAGTCAGCTCCATAATGCCTTAGTTGCTTTTAGTCACTCAGACTCAGAGTCACTCAGACTCAAATCACTCAGACTAAGACTTTAATAAACAGATTTATTAACTTGGGTTAAATCGTTGATTTTTCCAACAAATTCTTTTAAGTGGGGAATACTGTGACAACCGTCACTTTTCCGACTCAGATTAGTCTAGTATGTCGTATGCTCTTACCGGGTTTACAAATTTTTTTATAAAAAGAGCTTTACATTTTCTTTTATGTATAATGATTACTTGTGACATGTGTGTATACCCTATATGTGATGCTATTGTTTTAGTTAGGTGCACAGTAATTAGTTTCCCACTAGTCGAGCTCCTAGATAACTTATCGAGAAGTCATTATTTGATTCATTAGTATACTTTAGTTTATAAACTTGTTGATATATATATATATATATATATATATATATATATATATATATATATATATATATATATATATATATATATATATATATATGAGCTTTCAATTTGCCTAAGAGCTTTAGTTCGTATTGTTAAATTAGTTGCTATATACACCTTTACTTTGAGTTTCGTCTTCGGTTCGTTTCGTTTTGAGAGTTTATTTAATTTACTCATGGGCCTTTTATTCAAGAATGGGTATGGATTAATTGGGCTAAATCATTTACCTAATGGACTTAGTCTTGGAGGCCCTAATTCATACTAATCCCAAATTAAACAAAACACTTAGCCTAACCCACTTCTTTTACCCTAAACCTAAAAAATAACACACACAAAACCCTAAAATGTATCCCTAGCTGCCACCCTCCCTTCTCTATCCTAGCTGCTGTGTTTTGTTGTTCTTGGAAGCTCCCTTCCTCCTTAATTCGTCTCCTCTATTAGCATATTGATCAAGCATTGCATCGTGTTCTTGTGGGTGTTGCAAACCGAAACCCTAAACCTAAAAGAGTCTAGGTCACCTCTCTCTTGCTTGCTGCTGCCGTGGATGATTACAGCCACATCAACATCGAGTTTTGGTTTCCTTTCATCATCATAGTGTTCATCATCTCCATGTAGCAAGGTATATGTGTTTAATCCGTAAGTCCTCTATTTTTTTCTACCGAAAACCCTAATCCGAGTCTCTTCTTTGCAGCCACCACAAACACTTCTTGCTGCTTCCATTTCATCACCACCATCATATAATTTGGTTGTTGGTTGTTCTCCATGTTAACCGTACTCATCTTCATCATTGTCAAGAGTTTTGTTTGTTAAATTCGTAAGTTTTCTTGATTGAAATCCGAAACCCTAAGTGGTGTGATTATAATCCATTGTAACGTTGGTGTAATTGTGTTTACTTCCCAGCGAGAACCACACGACCGAACAGCCCGTATTTCATCATCAAATTTTGATTTCAACAAGATATATTCGAAGCTTTGTCACGTTTTATTGTGTCGAAAATTTTGCATACTAATTAGGGATTTTGTTTGAGTTGTATATCCGCTTCGTAGCCGATTCTAGCATCAAGAGACGAATCCTTTGTTCCCGTCATCATCGGATATGTTTTCCATTCATATTCAGGTCATATCCTTTCCTTTTCGTTATTGTATTCTCGGTATTTAAATCGTTTACGTACATACAATTGCGTATTGAAAATCTTGGCGAAAATTCCTAATTGTCGTTGTTTATATTTGAGGAAGTGCGGATTATTTTTGCAAGTGAACTACGTCCCGAGAATCTGAATTTGGGCAGCAACTTAGAGTCCCCGGGATCATCTTTAAAAGGTTTGTATTCGTGCCTTTAATCGTTCACAATTTCACTTTCTAAATTGCTTGCAAATTCGAGTTGTATGACGATTCTAATTGTGATTATCTTTTGTGTTATTAAAGCCATGTGTCTTGCTTCTCGATTTGGTGTTTGGTTTGTGTTAGGCACAAGAATCGTTATACGTAAGTAAACGCCCTAACCGAACTAAAATCCATATTTGTTACTTATCTTCGTTATTAATCTTGCCTTGGTCATAAACTTATTGGTGGTTTGTTTATTGGTTCATATTTGACCTAGGAACAGCCCTCGAGACCTTATTCAATCGATTTTCGAGTTGTAACGGTAATCGACTTCCGATAGCATAACCGTTACAACTAACGGTAATCACCCCTTTACTTTTCTATGCATATTCATTCTTGTGGTGAAGTGTTGGTGTTTTATTCTTATTTTGGACATTCTTAATTGAGTGGTTGATTACATTACTCGTATTTAACTGCGTGGTTGATTTCATTATTCGTGCCTTTCGGTTTATTGTTGATGATTGCAATTCGTTAATTATGAACAAACTTGTATTTGGACATTTTTGGGTCCCATTTTTGTATCTGTATTCATGTGTATTTTTCTCTATTTTGAACTGAGAATTAGGCTCTATGACCTGAATATAAGTTGTAGGTCTCGGAGTCTAGTTTTCAAAAACATAAGACTCGTTTTCTAACTCTTTATAGATTTTCCTAAAAATTTAAAATACCAACAAGGGGTCTAAACTGATTATTTGAGTAAAATGTCTAGGTTCATTAATCTATTTCGTGTAACCACTTAGACAACTATAATAATGATTAATTGGATTTATACTAAGTTAATAACAAGTCTAAAAGTTACTAAAAATGGTTTTCTTGTCTACACCTAAATCATACGACACTTTAATATAGTAAACACAACATACATAAGTATAACGTTTTGGACAGCTTAGGTAACCGGATTTGTTTTAGTCATATCTTATTCGTATCAAACTCTTTTATAAAGATGTCTTAGTCTAACATGTAGGTCTCAGTGTCTAGTTTTCAAATATGTTTCCGTCAACGTCTAATTCCTTCTAGAACCACAAATATCTCAGTTTGAGTGAACCTATGTGTTCACCGAAAAGTTTATCGTTTGATTCAAAGTCGTTTACCGTCGAATACTATTCTTATACGTTTATAATTTTATCTAGGGGAGTTCTAGGACTAGTGAGGACTCTAGTTGTGACCAACTTACTACACCATATACACAAAGTACCGCTTACATACGCTCACTCGATAAGGTGAGTCATCGCCCCTTTTACTTACTACTGTTTTCTATGTTTTAAATCGGGGACCTAAATGATTTGAAATAAAATGATTTACGAGTATGATGTACTACTTCCTATTTTTGGAAATATTTCTATTTTTAGAAACTTACCATAAATAGTTAATTCTATTTATGGAAATTTACGATATTTCGAAACTCTAATTGTGTAATAAAAAGCTAATGCAATTTTCTAAAAAGATCACAAACGGTTGTTCAATACTTGCTTCGATATATTACGATGGATTATCGGTATGCGTTGTCATACTGATACCGTACGCTCTAATGAGGTACACTTACTATTACGATGGATTATCGGTATGCGTTGTCATATTGATACCGTACGCTCTTATGAGGTACACTTACTATACGATGGATTATCGGTATGCGTTAGCATACCGATACCACACGCTCTTATGAGGTGCACTTACTATTACGATGGATTATCGGTATGAGTTTCATACCGATACCGCACGCTCTCTATGAGGTGCACTTGCTATGTTCTGATTACACTGAATGCTTGTGATGTACTTTTATACTATACGATGAGATGATTGTTTTCCTACTACTTTAAAATGCATTAGTTACACAAAATTTCTTTACTGATTTGTACTATGAGATTGATTACTTTTACTACTACTCGATGTACTCGCTCAACTTTATGTTGACGTTTTAAGTTTTACTTTTAGGTAATGAGTAGGCATAGGACTTGGATGTAGGAGTCGGACTCTAGAGGACCTCAGGATATCTTTGCATTGTGAACATTTTATATTTATACATTTGAATTACATTTCGGGTTTGCACGCCCAAGTATTCTTCCATTCGTCGATGTTTACATTTGAATATTCTTATTGTAGTGTTTGACGATTTTCGTGTACTAAGGTTTACACCTTGATTATGGCGACGTCATAACAATACACTATTTATTTTTTTCATATAGATTATATTTTTTATATTACTGTTGTGTTATGACGATCGTCAATTGTGTTGCACCATGCGTTTTCGCCAATGGTGGGGTGTGACAAACACCACACAACAAAAACCAACGAGCACAAAATACATCATGTTAGTTACTCCTAAGAAGCCCGTCATAACGACTCGTCTAGTTTGGATTCTTTATTGAGATAAAGTTGTTCCCGTCATCTACAAGTATGTTAATTTATCATTTTAGTTGATTCTTTGAATTTATAACTTTCGTTTACACAACAAACGATAACAACACTCATATGGATGGGTCAAACAACCAGACTACCAAATTAGTTCATGTTTAAGATCGTATATCTACAATTAAATACATATGTAACCAATTTAATATTGGCCTACTAACAACAGTTACAAATAAATTTTAATAAATTTTCATGTCAGAATAAATGACAAAAAAAATGATTTAGCTTCATGAACATGCATATTCAAACCAATATTTGATGACAACAAAAATATTGATATTAGCATATTCATAATACCTTATTTGTATCTGTAATTAAAAAATTGACAAAAAACACAAAGATATAAATGGAAAAAAGTTTTATACATGGACAAAATGGCTAGGGTTTTGAAACCAAAATCAATGAGCAACAACTATAGCTGAAACAAACGAGCAAAAGATTGTATGAGATTGGTAAATTGGCGAAGATCAAGTATTTTTTTTTTTTTTTGCTAGGGTTTGAGAAAATTTTTGACAGTCGCCAAAATCGGTAGACAACTTGCATGTGGTAGTGATTTTTTGTATCCTTTAGGGGCCACAATAGTAGACACGTCACGAAATCCGACCTGAAACTGACACAAAAATTAACGGGATAGGTGTATTAGCTTGACCTGTCAATCCGCTGACCCGCCAACCTGCTGCTAAACTGTTAATATATTTTAAAGTTTTTTCATAAAACTTTGTAAAATGATCCTACCTTTTTGCTAATTTTAGAGCGGCCCAATTAAAAGCCCAGTTTCAGCCCTAAATATTTGAGTTTGAGTTTCGCAAACAAAAGCTGCCTTTCCCCTTGTACTGTTTTTTTTTTTTTTTGAAATCAGAAAAGATGGGAGGCAGAGGAAGGTCAAGAAGAACTCAAAGAAAACATTTTCGTGATGGCAGAGAAAATGTTTGGAAAACAAAACCAGAAAATGAAAAAACAGCTCCTGTTCACTGGCAGCCCTTTGCTATTGAAAACGCTGCTTTTGATGAATACTACAAGGTACTCTATTCCCCCTAATAAATTCAAATACATATATATATATATATATATATATATATATATATATATATATATATATATATATATATATATATATTAATATATGGATTGGATTGTGTAGGAGCAAGGAATAGTACGCCCAGATGAATGGGATTCTTTCATTCAGTGTCTTAGAAACCCACTTCCTGCTGCTTTCAGGATTAATTCTAGTAGCCACTTCTCTACCGATCTTAGGTCACAACTACAGAATGAGTTTACCAAATCTCTTCTCACAGAGGCTACAGACGAGACCGAAGAAACCCAAGGCATAAAGTCCTTGCCTTGGTACCCTCATAATTTTGCTTGGCAATCAAGTTTTTCAAGAATGCAGCTTAGAAAAAACAAAAATCTTGAGAGGTTTCATGAGTTCTTAAAGCAAGAAAATGAAATCGGAAATATTACGAGACAGGAGGCGGTTAGCATGGTGGGTGTCCGTTGCTTTCCCATTTTATTATGCTATGGGGGTGTTTGTTTCGGCTTATTAAACAAAGCCCATTTTTTCCGGCTTACGAGCTTCTGAAGTTGAGCTTTTGGCATATTTTTTCCGGCTTACGAGCTTCTGATGCTAATGCTTTTTTGCTTGATTTTTCTTTTCTCATCTTTTTGTTGTTTTGCACGTAGGTACCTCCATTGTTCCTAGATGTACATCGAGATCATTTTGTTCTTGACAGTAAGTTATCATCTTTCAAACTAGTGCATCTTAATTTTACTTTAAACACAAACTAGTGCATCTTAAGTTTACAATGGTTAAAAGATTATTCTATGTGCAGTGTGTGCAGCTCCAGGTTCAAAAACGTTTCAGTTACTTGAAATGATACACCAGGAATCACAAGTCGGGTCATTACCTAATGGAATGGTTATATTTCTTTCTTTCATACATAACTATCAAAATTCTCTCTTTCTTACCAACTATATTTAACCTCAAATCTCTGCAACATTAAGGAAAATCTACCTATTCTCTTATGTGTGGCGGAATGGGTTGATTACGCCCCAGATTCCGGTCAAAACATTTAGTTTTTTACTACTTGTTGAAACAGGTTGGGTTTGGTTAACGGGAAACACTTTTTTTCTGTTTCTGATTTTATATTCAATGAATGCATATGATTACACAAACTCAATTATTACGATAAGTATCTGTTTTTTCAATAATGTGATTTAGAATTTTGTATGCGTTAAAAATACATTTTGGGCAAATTACAACGCGTTTAATCCGTTTGTTTGGTTTCTTTTTGGCTTATTATGTGATTTAATTTTACCTATATGACCTGTTAGAGACAAACATAAACCGAATTAGTCATTCGTAGATGGGGGAAATGCCCATCTCTGCCCACATAGTTTTGAAACCTTATGATTGTTGTGGTGTAGGTCGTAGCCAATGATGTAGATGTACAACGTTGCAATCTTCTGATTCATCAAACAAAGAGAATGTGCACTGCCAACTTAATTGTCACTAACCATGAAGCCCAACATTTCCCTGGTTGTAACTTGAAAAAAAAAAGTGTGAATGCTTCTGAATTGGGTATGACTGAACTCTTATTTGATCGTGTTCTGTGTGATGTTCCATGCAGTGGAGATGGTACTCTCCGCAAAGCTCCTGATATCTGGAAAAAATGGTAATCTGTTTGTACATTGTTTACTTGGGGTGTGTTCGTTATATGGTTTTGGGTTTTGAGGAATTGGAATTAAAGTAATACCATGTGTTTCTTTAAAGGTTTAGGTTTAAGAATTTGGAATTTTACCTAGAAAACATGGGTTTTGAAAAACGTATCAAAATGGGATTTGTGGACCCTTTTATTTTAGATCAAATATTTGACTCCGTAATATTGGCCATTGATTTCTTTCTCTTTTCTTTCATATTTCGAAATAATATTTCTTTAAACAAACATTTTCTCAAAACTATCATATCTATTTTCTTTCCTCATTTTCTATTAAAACTATATCCGTAGATATCTGATGCCCTTCGTATTCTTGTAAAATACAGGAGTGTGGGGATGGCTAACGGCGTCCATTGTCTACAACTTCAGATAGCCATGCGAGGTTTGCTAATATTTAATTACCTGTCAACTCTTATGTAATTAAAATGCAACCTTATGACATTTACTAATTGTTAATCTTAAAACTTTTGCCATTTTAGACCCCTTGCTGTCTATAAATCCTCGATTATGTCTTTAATCTTTAGTTCCCATTTTACGACTTTTTTCTACATCCATGTTGATGGTCGATCAACACACCATAGACTTATAGTAGTCTAAGCAAGTTATTTAGCACATAGCAAATAAGAGATACTGAGATAGTATCGAAGGGGACATAAAAATATATTGCATTATAACGGCATTAGATGGAGAGAGCTGGTGGTTGCGGGCAGTTATAGGCGAGAGAAATAGATTGGTTAAAGAGCTTTATTCTAATGCTTATTACTTTAATACTAGTAAATTAGTAATGATAATTATAAGTATCAAGTATTTAGTAACATTGATTTCATACAAGATTATAAAATAATATAACCAATTAACCAACGTCACAATTTTCCAATTATCTAATTGTGATGTTATTGAAGTACTCTCACGGCTGTAACTACCTTTCACGTAATCATTTTAGGTCTGGCATTGCTTAAAACTGGCGGAAGAATGGTTTACTCGACATGTTCTATGAATCCAGTGGAAAATGAGGCTGTAGTGTCTGAGGTGATATATTCATATCATTATAACACAAGTATATATACACACACTCACACATTCTTATGCACAAAAAATAATTTATATTTTTTCCCGTAAATTTAGATACTGAGGAGGTGTGGAGACTCTGTTGAACTTGTTGACGTATCTACGGAGCTTCCTCAGCTTATTCGCAGGCCAGGTCTCAAAAGTTGGAAGGTTTGTCTTCATTTTTCATTTCTGTTTCTGCAAAGCCAGTTTATAGCCGAGACAAATTTGGACTATTGACTTTTTTGTCTGAAGGATTCACTATCTTTTTGTGTACTTATTATAGATTTATTTGCTTACATTCAGATTTGAACCCACAATTAGTAGTTTTTAGAATAGAATAACTCTAATTAGTTAGAGTATAATCAAACTATCCATGTGAGGTAAAAAATCAAACAACCTATAAAATAAAATATGAGGTAGTAGTTAGAGGTTAGAGTTATCTGACTAGTTCAATGATTGCGTTCAAAGTTCCATCTGACTAAGCAAATAGATGCAAGTACATGTACTATTCAGTAAATTAGTGATTACATTTTGGGTACCGTTGATATTTTATCAAAAAAAATGAAGGTTGTTTAAATTAATCTCCCAAAATTATAAATAAATCACTTAACACATTGACTCAGAAATTATTAACAATAGTATCTATGCACAAATATTCTCGAATAATTTTTACATTTGTAGGTTCGAGATAAAGGGGTGTGGCTAGCTACTCATAAGGATGCCTGCAAACATGGAAAACCTGGAATTGTTCCCAGCATGTTTCCTTCTGGTCAAGTCCATGTAGACATGTCTGATACTGACCAGAAAATAACAGATGTTGACACATCAGATGTGGAAACATCTGATATTTTGGTGGCAGAAATTTCATCTCTTCCATTGGAGCGTTGCATGCGAATAGTGCCTCATGACCAGAATACCGGAGCCTTTTTTGTTGCCGTTTTGCAGAAAGTATCTACCTTGCCAGGTGATTCTAAAACCCATTCAATAGATCTTGAACTATGGTTACGAGTGGTACTTTCAACCCATTTTAGTCATAAATTGTTTGTGTTTTAACTCATATGGACCACATAATTATCTATATGAGGAACGTGTCAATTGGATTAAAATGCTGTCCAAAGTCCTATTTTAATTCATAGTCGTTTTATCTGAAGATTGATTATTACTGTAATTAAATTTTTGTTGTAATTATAATAAATGTATTTAATTATTTAAATAAAAAAGCAAACTAGTGTCTGCAGGTTGACCCCCATCGAGGTCCTGCTCGTTTCGATCTGTACTAAAAATCTTCTAAAATAGATTGTTGTGTTTCTTCTAATTGTGCAGTATTCCAGACAAAGTCAAGCAAACATTCTCGGGAGGATAGCGATGAAAAAACCAAACAGTTGGAAGATGCTTTGAAAAAAGATAATAATGGAATGGATGTAGATGTAGATGTGTTGGAAGTCGGAAATGAAGAATCTTTAGAAGCAACAGCTGATGAAGCTTTCTTGGATCAACCAAGTAAGAAACTTAAAGGATCTGAGCCAGAGCAAGTTGAACCTCAAAATTTTGTAAAATCTCGTGCAGAAAAGGCAAATGACAAGAGAAAGTTGCAGATTCAAGGTAAATGGTTTGGAGTTGACCCTGTTGTTTTCTTCAAGGATGATGCAATTCTCACGAATATCAAGGAGTTCTATGGGATTCATGAATCGTTTTCGTTTAGTCATCGCCTTATTACAAGAAACCCTGATACCAGTCATGTGAAGAGAATCTACTATACATCAGAATCTGTCAAGAATGCTGTGGAACTTAACTTCCTGGCGGGAGAGCAGCTCAAGATAACTTCTATTGGTTTGAAGATGTTTGTAAGTTGCTCGTAACTGTTTCTTTTAAACTAATTCGATGCTGTATCATTTCTAGAGGTGCATAAAAGAACTATCGGTCAAATCAGATCAATTTCTTTACAACAGAAATTTTTTCATGAAAATAATTTTGAAGGTTTTATGCTTACAATTAAACACTTTGGGAGACCGTGTCCTGTTTGACCCGTTTCCTTTATAATCTAATTTTCTGATTTGACCTGTTAGAGACAAAATATAATCTGAATGGAGGTGGGTGTGTAAGTAAATTGCTAGCTCTAATCATTGTAAAGTTTTTGCGGTTTATAATTTGGTTTCTGATTCCAGGAAAGGCAAACATCCAAAGAAGGCACATCCTCGCCTTGTGTATTCAGAATATCTTCAGAAGGATTGCCATTGCTTCTTCCACATATGACTAAACAGATAGCCTGTGCATTACCGGGTGATTTTAAGCATTTACTGCAATACAAATCCATTAAATTTCCTGATTTAGTTGACGATGGATTTCGAGAAAAAGTAGCAACACTTTCATTAGGCTGTTGTGTCGTGGTTCTGAACCAAGGTTGGTTTAGGATGTAATAAATAGCCATGCTTCTCGATCCCCCTTAAAATATGTATGAAAACATAAATAAATGAAAAATTGTTTGATTGCAGGTAACGAGGGCACATCAGATTCGCCTAGAGTGGATAAATCAACGATTGCCATTGGGTGCTGGAAAGGGCGAGCTAGTTTAACGGTGATGGTGACTGCAATAGACTGCCAGGAACTGTTGGAAAGATTACTTATTCGACTGGAGAGCACCAACAAGGTGCCTGATTCCGATGAAGTGAAGGAAGATTCTAAAAACGAAACATTGGCAACAGTTGGTTGAAGTTGAACTAAAAAATTATAGGACTGGTTATGCTGGTAATATATTTTTGCAACCACAAGATTTTGTAAGCTATTTATTCCGAGTGAATTAGAAGAAAACAAAGTATAACTTGGAATTGGTCGAGGGATTTCTATTACAGTTATCAATTTGGATACTTGTATAGACTTATCTGTGTTTCGTCTCAGTAAAACCGATAACATGTTTTATTTATGGGTCAGTAATACATGTCTTTGAACCTTTGGAACACAAGTTTTATTTTGTTATTTTCTTTTTGGTCGTAATGCTTTTTGGTGCAAATTAAGCTGTGTTATTTTAAGTATCAAACGTTGTTTTAATGTGATTCAGTTAGGATTCATGTTGAAGGGGTCACATATGCATTTAACGGGAATTTTTAAACCTACCTGTTGTCGTGGGATTTAAAAAAGATTTGGTAAAGGGCTTTGGTATAGTCATAATTATCAATTTTGAAACCATAGTTGAATCTTCATTAAAATTGACATCATCAGTTAGTCGGTGTAAAACCACGTGAATGAGGTATGTAGGTCCTAGTAAGATATAGAGGATTAAACCAATTGATAAGATCTACAGGATTAAACCAATTGATCATAAGGCGGAAATTCGTAATCAATTGTATTAGCACAAATAATAATCGAATAAGCAAAGAATATAATAAACAATTACCGAATTCTAACTACTTTATTAATTGAATCACTCAATTACAATAAATCACTAATAGTCTCATGGACTATGCAAAGTCCATTAACACCCATGACAGACTAAATAGTCCACTTAACAATACAATGTTATTGGACCATCACAGACTCAAATAAACTATAACTAAAGACTTAATTAATCTAAAACAACTGTCACATATATTGCAATAACAAACTCCCCCTTGACTATTGCTTCTAGATTCTGTTATACGCTCAAAGTCTTTATAGTCTTGTATTCCTTGCAGGTTCTTCTAACTCATCATTGTCTTGAATAACTCCCCCTGAATTGTTGCAATAATTCAGTCTTCTTCATATTAAGCTTGTGAAGATTCAGTCTTCTCCGTTTACGTTTGTGAAGAGTTAGTCTTCTCCGTTAATGCTTGTGAAGAGTTAGGCAGCTCCATTTGTTGTTGTGAACTTCGTTATAAATCAGAGTCTTTATCACAAGTTGACTCAACTAAGTTCATCACTTTTGCTTGTATTCTCTGAGCTTCCATATTGACAACAAAACTCCCCCTGAGCTGTCTGACGCTGAACAACGTCTCAAACAGCAGTTTCAAGAGTAGAGTCTCGTACGGGCTTCGTAACCTGCAAACAAACGTTATTAATTTTTTTTTTTTTTTTTTATTATTATTATTATTTTTTTTTTAAGATATCGACATGAAATTTTGGAGTTTTTCATGTCGATTCTATTTTCCATAAAAATAAATTCAAACTTACAAAAATATCAGCTAAACTAGCAATGATCAGTTATAGTGGGGAACCCAAGCCATAACGCGTCTTGATTGTCCTCTCTCGTTCACGTAAACAAATTCCTTTAAGAAACCACCATCTTTAGTAACCGTAGCGTTAACATTAGAATTCAGGTGGTTCCTCGGTGGACGAAAGGATCTCGATTGCTGATAACAGCAATTTACTCTCTCACTCGGGCAATATGGATTAGAAGTTCTAAAAGACGGTCGAAACGGACGCTGTTGAAATGAACGATCATTTGGAACACTCGGGCGTTCCTGTTTATTAATCCATTTTTTCTGCACCTGTTTCCGTACAGGTGAACGTGAACGAGCCATTGGTTTAGTCTTCGGTGAACGAGCCATTGGTTTGGCTTGCTTTTGCTTCTTCTTTGGACATACCGAGGCTACGTGACCATGTTCGCGACATTTAAAACACTTTAAATCATCCATAGGCTGTTTGGGTTTTGAGTTTTCAGCTAATGTACTCATCTTTGTCTCTGAAACACTTGACTCAGTTGAAGCACTTGACTCAGTCTGATTGTCCCTTGTAGAGGAAGATTCACAAGAAGAGTCAACAATGTTTTCCTTCACGTTACATTCAGTTTTAAGAAAACTATAATTGTGATTAAAAGGTGAAGGTGTTTCATTATATCACAAACGAGTACGATCACCACTTGGCCTTTGACGACTCAAAATGGAATTTAAGGTACCAGAAGAAGTGGGAAACTGTTCGATTTTCCTTTCCTGCTCGGTTAATCTGATTTCACAATTATTTAATTCTTGGACCTTCTCAGCAAAACTCTTCTTTTGTTTTTCAAGGCAGTCATATAACATGTCATTTTTATGAGTTAAAATGCCAACATTTGACAAAAGTTCTATTCTGTCCTTTTCATTTTGATGAAGTTTCTTTGAGAAATCATCTTTTAAGAATGTTTGGGTTGTCACATTAAGCTCGAGTTGTGTTTGCTGAGTTTCCAAGGTTGAGACTAAATTTGTCAACTTCTCGTTTTGAAGAGTTAAAATTGTAAAAGATTTGCATAACTCTTTTACGGATTGAAGATCAAGAAGTACCTTTGACTTCTCGGTTTTGAGGTCGTCCATCTTTGCAATGAAGTTTTCATTAGATAGGTCCAACGTACAGCTGCAAAACTTTGATTCATTTTCAGTATCTTCAACATCTTTAATATTTTCTTCATTCGAGCTAATTTCACTTCAAGTACTAGATACACCTGTAGTAGTACTACTGGCTTCACTGCGAACTTCCTCAATAGATGCCATGAGTGCTTGATCCTTTTCATTAGTGCGATCATCATTTTGTTCTTTTTCAGAAAGAAAAGCAGTTACATTTCCTGAGGAACTTGACTCCGAAGTTTGTCCAAAAGGCGTTTGATCTGTTAATGCGTTTGTAGTTAAACGTGTTAACTCATAACCTCTGAATCTTTCAAGCACCTTTTCAAAAGTTAATTGTTGACCACGATTGAGTTCATCTTTTACCAAGTTTACATAAACTTCCCAACGCTTAGGCAAAGCATCTAAAAATCTCTCTATTTTTTCAGCATTTAAACTTATATTATATCTGGCAAGGTCTGCAAGGAGATTATAGTATCTGGTGACAGTATCTTCAAAGGTTTCGTTAATTGCAGCTTTGAACGTATCAAATTGCCTTATAAAGATTTTTCCTCTACTTTCTCTACTTTCTCCTAGTTTATCAGCTGGACTATCGCATTGAAAAGGATACATTTCTTTACTTTTTGTTAAATTAATTAAGTCCAAGTAATGAGTCCGAATAACAAGTCTAAGAAATGAGTCCAAGTTTTAAGTCCGATTGAGTCCAATCCAATTAACCAAGTCCAGAAAAAAAAGCTTAGGCCCAATAACCAAAAATTATTCAGGCCCAATTAATTAACAGATCAGTCAATCAATTTTTTTAAACGAACATCAATCGGTTTCTTTCACCACGAACATGAGATTCCAACGAACATCTGCACAAACTTGAAAAGATCTGATTACGAACTTGTTTAATATCTAAACTGAATTTGATGAACAGTGAACGGTCAACGAACATCAAAAAGAAAAATTCAATCGGACAGACAAAAACCTTCACGAACATACACTACGAACATCAAGTAAACAAATTAAATCGCCACGAACTTGTTTATCAAACATGCCACGAACATACACACAGTCCACGAACATCAACAACCTACGAACTTGAATAACCTTGCTGATTCACGAACTTAGAAAATCAAACACGAACATCACACGAAGATGAATCTGAATTTGGCGAACATGGAATCACAAACACTTTTGAAAATCAGTCACAAACTTTTTCAAAACGAACATCATTAAATTCGAAATTAAAGCAAACGACAATCTGTTAAGCTGCTAACGAACATCATCCACGAACTTGGAATTATATTCACGAACTTGTTTATGATGTTCGCCTCAAATCAACAAACTTATTTCTCAATCAACGAACGAACTTGTGTTATCTGTACTTCGATCCCCTTTTCAATTTTGTCTCTCTGTTTTCAGCCGCCACCCAATTTCTCTCTGTGTGTGATGATTGAGCCGCTGCCAGTTTTCCTCTTTTTCTTTCGCCGCCGCTGTCTCTTTTGTGTGACTGTGATTTTGATTTTATCCCCAAATCGATTTTACTCTCACTGTGTGTTTTGTGTGTGATTTTCCCCAATTCCAATCGCTGTCGTTTTTGTGTGTGTGTGTAATGTCTGTTTGGTCCACGAAGAATGAAGCCCAATTAATGAATTAATGAAGGCCCACGAATAATAAAGGCCCACGAAGTTGAGGAGTCTTACGAAGTTGAGTAAATAAAAAGGTCCACGAACTTGTGATAACTTTAGTCCACGAACTTGATTGGTCAACGATTTAGTCAACGAACTTGATTAACTTGTCAACGAACTAAGCCCCCACAAACCCTAAATTTCAACTTTTAGCCGTCACAAACCCTAATTTTCAATAACAGCCGCCAAAAACTTAAACCCGAAATTGCAAAATCGATTAAAACTGCGATTTAATCCTGAACCAAATCTCGATAGAGAGCAAACAATGCGTTTGCTCTGATACCAATTGTAGGTCCCAGTGGTCAGATCTACAGGATTAAACCAATTGATCACAAGGCAGAAACTCGTAATCAATTGTATTAACACAAGTAATAATCGAATAAGCAAAGAACACAATAAACAATTACCAAATTCTGACTACTTTATTAATTGAATCACTCAATTACAATAACTAATCTTCACAGAATTCTCTCCCTCTCTGTCTGTCTCAGATTATTAAACCTAAACCTAAACTCAATGTCTCTTTATATAGAGAGATATGTTCACATGCTTGGGCCACTAATGGGCTCATGGACTATGCAAAGTCCATTAACACCCATGACAGACTAAATAGCCCACTTAACAATACAATGTTATTGGGCCATCACTGACTCAAATAAACTATAATTAAACACTTAATTAATCTAGAACAACTGTCACATATATTGCACGGTTAGCATTAATTTATAAAAACATTGTCTAATGAATAGTATTTTAAGTGGAGTGTACTTTTATATTTTCAAGTTTAACTTTTAAATATTTTCTATTTTTTGTTTTTATTTTAACTTTGAATATTTTTATCATTTTAGTATCAATTTATAAAAGCATCGCCTAATAAATAGTGTTTTAAGTGCGCTCCACTTTTATATTTTCAAGTTTAATCTTTAATTATTTTCTATTTTTTCGTTTATACTTCAACTTTAAATATTTTTTAAATTAACCTAGATGTTTTATTTTTAGGGTTAATGTATTCAAAAATCACTATATTCTTTTAAAAAATCCGATTGAATCACTTAATTTGAAAAAAAATATGTATCGTTCACTCTAGTTTTAAAAAAAAGTTTAAAAAGATCATATACGATTAGAAAAATATTTCGTTTAAGTCATCCGGATGACCTACAACCTTTAGTAACCTGTTTGACTTTTAGTTTTATCTATTTGACATTTTTGTACCAATAAAAACTGACATGTGTAATTATTAAAAGAAAAATTAGATTTTATATATTTTCATCATCATTTTGCATACTACATTTCAATTCAGAAATCGGAAATCTCGATCTCCAGCGATCACGAAACTCGATTTTGAATCAACAACAACAGTAATTCGTCCACAAATTAAGGTATTCAATTGGCTTCGATTACACATTTATTATGCAAGAACCACATAACATTATTCCACTTCTTCCTTCAACATTTGCAGATTTTAGACCACAATCGGAAAGTACACCACGCGATTCAGCGACATCTTGGTAAACATTACCTCCAGGAGCCATTTTTCGCTTTCTGGTAGAACCGAAATCATGAAATTTGTCATGAATTTGACCATTATCATATAAAAACATGATAACCGAAAATCCTAATATAAAGTTCAAACGTTTACCCCTAAATCATAACATAGTTACTAAATTTCAAGAAACCAAAAGTCAACAAGTAAACATAAGGAAAAAAGGTGACTGACCAAAACTAGAAAGGATAACCCACATCAATTTCAACAAATTTAACATAACCCAGAAAGGAAATTACTTATATTTAAGAAATTTATAAAAGTTGATAATTAAGAAGTAAGAATAACTGAACAAAAACAACAAATTTCCAGTTAGTACCTAAAAGTCAAAATCAAGAAACCCATGAGTAGATAGAGATCGAATGAATTGAAAGATTTTGATAATCTTAAGATTCGTTCAATTGAGTGTCAATCTAGTACAATGGGTTGGGTTAAAGGGGTGTTTGTTTGAGCTTATATAAGGGTTTATGAGCTTATTGAGTTTCTGCTTATGTTTTATAATCCCGAATTTTATGGCTTATATAAGAGATTATGAGCTTATTGTTGTTTATCTAGTCATAATAAACAGTAATAAGCCCATAAGCCCTTACATAAGCCATAAAATTCGAGCTTATGAAACATAAGCCGAAACTCAATAAGCTCATAAGCCCTTATATAAGCTCAAACAAACACCCCCTAAATGTGTAATCTAGTACAATGGCTTAGAGTGTGTGTGTGTGTGTGTGAAGTTGAAAATGGTGTATGAGCGTGTATTTGTATTTATATAAACAATAAGAATTTTTTTTATTTTCATATAAAAAATCTTATGACTTGCTATAACAAATCGTGGTGGGTCCTAATGATCAAAACAAATGGTTTTTTAAAGTTAGGTGAGCATTATATATTTTTTCTTAGTTGAGTGATTCAATCGGATCTTTTGAAAGAGTATAGTGATCATTGGGTGCCTAATATTTTTATCATCTTAGTATTAATTTAAAAAACATTGCCTTGTGTTTTAAGTGGGCCCCACTTTTATATTTTCAAGTTTAAACTTTAATTATTTTCTATTTTTCGTTTTTTCCTTCACTTTTGAATATTTTCCAAATTGACCTTTAATCGTTTAGATGTTTAATTTTATCATTTTAGTATCAGTTTACAAAAACATTGTCTAGTGAATAGTGTTTTAAATGGTCCCTACTTTTATATTTTCAAATTTAACCTCTAATTAGTTTTTATTTTTCGTTTTTTCCTTCAACTTTGAATATTTTTCAAATTGACCTCTAACCTTTTAGATGTTTTAATTTTATAATTTAATTTTTATTTATTCTTTCGGGATTATCTTGAATGAAGCGCGAGCATAGGTAACCTTGTTACATTCAAAGGGTATGGTCATTACAAACGAGTCGAGTATGATTAATCTTTGATATATGATAGAAAGGTGTATGATAGTTATGAATGTTATTTAAGTTTATCTAACATTTACTATGGTTAATGTCTTGTCCCTAAAATAAGATCACCTATGGTTTAGGGTTGTATAATACAAATGCATGGTCGTTACCCTCTAGAGGAGCTAACAATCTTCTCCAAGAGACACAAAGAATATGATTCGAAATTAGTGAAACCTAGAATGATAGAATGATACAGTACATACTATTGGGACAACTTTTACAGTATGTAACCGACCAATATAATAAATAAGTTAGGTTAAACATCTTTATATAATAAATCAATTAGGTTAAACACCCTTAGTTTGGTTCTACTCATCGTTTTTGTTTGATTGTTCCCTATTTCAGTTTTTTACCTGAGTTAAATCATCATATTATAAACAACTACCATCTTTCAACCTATATCTTAATAGTTTACCGTGTAGTAACTATAACAACTTAATTGCTCGTTAGACTAAGGTTATCCTAACTTATTTTGCGGATTAAACCCCGTTTATGTATCGTAGATGAGACGAGCATGTCATGATTCAAACGTCTCAAACAAGGAGAATAAGACCGGAGGACAATTGTTAGTTAAATTGGTTGCCTTGGGAAAAACTCTCGGTGTAATATACACATCATTCCTACTATCTATGTGACATACTCTCTGTCTAATTGTCTATATTAGATACTCGGGGGTTCTTAGGTACGAGTCATTACAACATGTAAAGTATTATTGTAGAACGGTAGTCTCAAAACTTAAATGATTGTAATGCAATATCAGTTATGGTGTCGGAAAGATCGAGATATAAGACTCAATTCATCTTACCCATAGCCCCTTAGGAATCAGTATTCAGGAATGGGACATTTTATTCGTCATGGTAAAGCTGTAAAAGGTTTGATGTAATCCAAATCCAAACTATCATAACTTCAATACCTTATTATTGCATACAAATCATTAGTGACACCTAAATCATATAAACTTTCCAAAACTGATCTATTTAAATCACAGTAAAAACTATTGTTATTTGCTTACTATCTATTATCTTTTAATTACGTGTCTTTACTTTTCTTGCATGCATAGTTTAAATATTTGAAAACCAAAACCTATCCCATATTGAATAAAATCTGGTTAGGATTTAACGTTTTCTAAATAGAACTACTGGGTTTGCTATGTATTAGTTCTCATCCTCTAAAACCTAGTATGTATCGGTTATCTAGACCCGAGCATTTAGATAGGCGATATCATGCTTTAATTTCAACATAAAAAGAATTGAATTTTCTATTCTTATAGACAAGTGAGACAAAAGAGAAAACAATAAGGAGATAGTTGTTATTAAACCCCAGGTAGACAACGAAAACATTTTCTTGTTTACTTGACTTATTATGAATAAAGGAAAATTTAGAGACGAAAAAAACCAAATAACAACCAAAGCCCAAACTAAGACCCCGACGTTCTGTTTTTGAGTCTAAAATTAAAGGAAAAGAAGGTAATGTAAAGGAAAGGAAATTAAAGTAAAAGAAAATATTTATTTTATTTTACGATTAACCCAAATATGAACAAATTATTTTATCGAATAAAATGTATAAACTTTACATTTTAATTCTTTGTTTTTCTACGAAAACTACTAAAGTACAACACACCAATATTTGGATTCACTCAAACATAAATATAAAGAAATATATTTATTGATTCATATAATAAAAAATCCATTTGTTAGACGAGGAGGAAAATGGCTGGTATGGAGGAAGAGGAGCACGAGGTTTATGGAGGAGATATTCCTGAAATGGAAGCAGACGTCGATATGTCTATCGCAGACGATGACGCCGTCAAGGTCAAGGTCAAATTTCCCAAAACCCTAATTACTATTTCCGATTTCGGTTTTCACTTTTCATAATTCTAACTTTTTTCCTACCAGGAATTGGATGAGATGAAGAAACGATTGAAGGAGATGGAAGAAGAGGCCGCCGCTCTTCGCGAAATGCAAGCCAAAGTTGAAAAGGAAATGGGAGGCGCTTCTGCTGCTCTTCAAGGTCTTTTTACTTTTTGGTGCATATTTCAGTATTCAATATCTTCTTCTTTAGCTATTCGTGTTTACGTATTTGATCATGTCTGTTTTTAGATCCTGCCGCTGCAGCGGCTACCCAAGCAACCAAGGAGGAGGTTGACAACCGCTCTATATTTGTTGGCAATGTAAGCAATATATACAACTTTTATCCAAGTTTCGTTTTTTCCGTTCATTTGATTTTATCTTTAACGACGATAGGTATTCCACTATCATTACATAAACCAATAACATCGACAAAATTTACCACCCATAGATGAAATTTGCTTACTGACTCTCTTTTAACTTGATCAACTCATTAGGTTTTGCATGTAGTGTTCTGGTTTTCCTTGAGATTGATTCCTTAGGATTTTGTTAAATGATGATAAAAATTTTAACGATAACCTAAAAAACTTGTCCATTTTCTTCTTTTTGCCGCCTTTAATGTTCTGTATGATTAAAAAGAAAATTTAGTTGGATACATAATCATGTTACCATTTGAAGTGATGGTTCTTCAGTTAATTGTACGTTTATCATAATGCTTTCTTTTCAATGAAGATCACTCACCTTAATGTTAATGTTACTTCAAAAACATACAAGTTTTCCATATGCTGCTTAACTTCTAATGCATCAACTCTTTTTCTTCGGTTATCTAGTTTATTATTTCTTCTTTTTATATATGTAACTTTTATCTGCCTGATCACAGGATGATTCAAATTTCTCTATAGCCCCGGATTTTTTCTTTTTTACCGTTGATTACCATGGAAGTTTTCCGTTTATAAATAAGCTTTCTTTATCTGCAGTCGGATCTGTATGATTTTGTATTCAATGTAAAACAATAAAGGTTGGATAGGGATGTAAAACAATTAAAAGAAAAGAGGAGAAAAAAAGTATTTTAGACTCCCTTTAAAAAAAAAAAAGAACAGATAAAAAAAGGAATGAAAAAAAAAAAGAAAAAAAAGAAATGAAAAACAGAAAAAAAAGAGAAAAGTAGAAATTTTTGAGAAAAAAGAAAAGAAAAGAAAAAAAATACATCCGAAAAGCAATTGGTTTTTCTGTATGAAGAGTCTAGTCAACTCGAAGCGAAGGTTGGAGCTTTATTGCTGCTTTTTGGAAGTGGATGGTGATGCTGCATATAGTCCTAGAACGGGGCTAAAGTGGTGAGGGGTTCACAATCACTACGTATATTTGTGTGATTTTGCTAATGTTTTTGGTCTTTTTCTAATCAGTTAAATTATAATAACTTAACCTTTTGTTAACCTCTATTATTTATCTTTTAATACTCTATAATATTGGTAACCTTACATTTTGTTAACTGCTATTCGAGTTGGGATATGCATGACTTAGGGGGCTTAGATCATTGTCATTTCAAATTTTGGCGGTCTAGTAATTATGGTTAAGTTGTATGCTTAAACGAAATGCGTTTGATCTATTAATACACTTGAAAGTTCCAATAAAAAAAGCAACATTGGTGGTAAAATATTTTATATGCTGTATCTTGGTCTCTTGGGTAGATGAGATGATTTACTACGGTAGCTTCTGTATGTATTTCGTGTTACCAGCTCAAATTTCATTTAAATCTTGGTTTGCAGGTGGATTATGCTTGCACTCCTGAAGAAGTTCAACAGCATTTCCAGTCCTGTGGCACTGTAAACAGAGTCACCATCCTTACTGATAAATTTGGCCATCCTAAAGGTTTTGCTTATGTGGAGTTTGTTGAAGCAGAAGCTGTTCAAGAGGCTCTTGCCCTTACCGAATCTGAGCTACATGGCCGACAACTGAAGGTAATAATTCATTTATTTTCTACTTAATGATGGTTTTTTTTTGTCCTGATTTTGGTCATTCAATGCAAGTGTCGATGATTAAATTGGGAAATGTTACCTACATTCCTGACATTAGCTTGCTGCTTTGAGTTTGTTATTGTCATATTGATTATATGAGCTACACTGTCCATTGCTATAATAGGGTCGTGCTTAGAAGCATGATATTAATTCTAATATTCTATTTCTATTAAGTCTTAAAAATGAAAATCTGTCTAGTTATATTAACAAGAACATAACTCTCTTATGGAACTTGATGTTAAGGTAACACTTATCTTGAAAATACCGGAAACATATCGCTAGCTTGTCTTATAATATGAACTTTATCTCCAGATAAGAATATAGCGTTAGGGTTTGAACTTTATCAAGATTTCT
The DNA here is from genome assembly GCA_910822075.1 of Senecio squalidus. Lineage (NCBI taxonomy): Eukaryota > Viridiplantae > Streptophyta > Magnoliopsida > Asterales > Asteraceae > Senecio > Senecio squalidus. Next base: position 32,103,067 of record CAJVGC010000065.1, on the reverse strand, counting down.
TTTCTTTTCAACATCAAGAAGTTAGTTTTAAGCCCTTATTTGTGTCTGTTTTTTCTCAATCAATCTGTTTCACTAAAACCTTTAAACTGAATCAAATAGCTTTAATTTGGTTATATCTTATAATTCAATCTTTTTAATTATATCTCAAATAATTGAACAATTTTTGCTGATGAATGAGTTTAATGCTATATGTAAACAAATTTGAACCGTGGAGATGTTTTAGTTTGATTCTTCATATTTTTAGTACAATTAGAGTTAAATTGTTCATATTATAATCAAAGTTGTACTATGTTTGGTTAAACCCACTAAATCCCAAACAATTGATATTCCACACTAATAACGGAAACGTTACGAATCTTTAAGTTGCGAAGAATAGGTATCAATGACGGTGATGGACACTAGGTTTTCATTCATGAAAGGGTTGCGAGTCTGTGAAGATAAATGGAAAGCAAAAGCACTAATCAGCTTTGTGTTATCTTCATTGATAAATAATAATTTGAAAATTCTATTCAATATATAATGGCCTTCATAAAATGGAGGAAAAAAACCCTCCACAAATGAAATGTTAATTTCTTGTGCTGACCCGATCTGATCTGTTTGGCTCAGTGTTAAATTGTGAATAGTTACTCAATTGGACCAAACCCACCCCTTTGGCACCTGTAGTTTGAATCAAATCATGCACAGAAGCTGTTCACTCTCATCGGATCTAGATTTTACCTTCGGTAGATGCCACTGATGAGTGTATACTAAAGGAAGCTATTGAGAAGGACATGGCATTTGTTCTATTGGTGAAGATGTCTTCTTATAGAATGCAGTCATAGACCAGACACATTTCTAGGAATAGAACAATAGTTCCAGGCAAAGATGAGACTCGTGTAATGAAGTAGTGTATTAAACACAGTTTTTGGAACCCATCGAGTACTAATAGGAGTTCCTGCTTGCTTCACAATAGTGATAACATGAAACCTTTTGTATTTCAGTTAGATATAAAATTTCTCTTTATTGTGGGTGTTCTGATAAGAATAATCTCCAACTCGAGATACCAAAGTTGAAGCCTTTAAAATATGAGAAATTTGAACCACAAGAGTAAATGATAGCAAACGGTGATAATTTGTTCTTTATCAGTAGAAGAGTCACACCTAGACCATTGTGCTCTTAAATTAGAAAACCCCACGTGATACCTTATTAGAAATGACTAATGTAGTCTGAGCTCTAGGATTTTTATTATTATTTGTCAACTTCAAATAACTCAAACGCCTCTAAACAGTCCCTCAAATGTCAGTAAACTACCTCGAGCCTATGAGCATACATGCTTTAAACCATTCTCCATCACTTCTTTGCAGTGACATCTTTTTCGTTCTTCTTTCATTAGTTTTTGACGAAAACAGTTTTTTTTGTGTGGTCTTTTAAACATGCGTTTTGCCAGATAAGATTTTTTTTTTCCGCATGAATGGATGGTTTTGCTTCTTTGAAGTAGACTTTTTCCGCTGGGACATTGATGTCTAATTAGTTAAAAGCTGTGTGACATTTTCTTTCTGTCTGGCCAGATTCATTTAAATGAAGTAACTGAAAAGATTAAAACAACGTTGTAATGTGAAACATGGGATCTTGTTGATTAAACTAATTGATCATTTTCTAATTTATATACGCAGGTAATGGCTAAAAGGACGAATGTACCTGGAATGAAGCAGTATCGCGGGAGGCGTTTTAACCCTTACATGGGCAGCAGAGGATTTAGGAGGCCATATGTACCTCCTTATTTTTACTCCCCCTATGGATATGGGTTAGTTTCCTATCCTTGACTTGTTTCAGTCCTTAGTATTTTTGTACCAGTAGAGGTGGCAAAATGAGTGGTAAACAGGTCATTTTTAATGCGGGTTTGGGCTGACCTGCAAAAAAGTTGTTTATATGTTTATTCATTTATAAAATTATTTGTTTTTTGAGTTGTATGTGTAACTGACGTTAGCAAAATAAGATTTTAAAAATAATCGAACTTATAATAATACGTTTTATTAGGTTTTATGCATATGGATACACTTGGATAATTTTTAACCCTTACCTCTTTTAGCTTAACCCGTGTGACACGAACAGATAACACGTAACCCAAACAGACTGATTTATTAGTAAATGGGTTGAAGTTGCCACGTCTAATTCTATTGTTGCTCAGCCTCTTATTCTTTTGTCAACTTATTGCAGGAAAGTTCCAAGGTTCAGGAGGGCATCACGCTACATGCCCTATTACTGAAGATCAGCAGGCATATGTTCCTTGGTTGCATGATCATATTAATTTTATTATATTAAGCGTGACTGGGAGTATTCTGTTTCTACTTTGGATAGATATAAATGGTTGACAACTTTTGTTTACTTTGAGATTTTAAACATCATTGCAATGTTTGTACAATGAAGATCGGAACATATATTATTGTCTCGTTCCTTTGTATTAAGCTTCTTACCATAATGAGGGTGGTCTTGCAGGAATATATAGTTTACATGTGGTATTTTGTCTAGAATTCTAAATCTTAACACTTGCATGGATGTTTACATAGTCAGAGGGTTTTGAACAATATGCATCAACTGTTTTAAGCTAATTGTAGGTGAACCGTATTAGGTCTTTATGATTAGGGTGCCATGAACAGGTAAACACGTTATGATGTCCTAGGGTTTCAATAACATTTTCAATTCGTGTGATCGCTACACCACAAGAGAATTCCTGAATGAAACAGAGAGACATAGGTTGTTTTGTTAAGGCTGATTGAATTGATATTTAAATGAGTCTGATGGGTTTATTGGTCAGTCCTCCAACTAGGGCAGGAAAGTTTCATAGGCTGTGATAAAACGTGTTTGGTGGACTCTGATTAGGACCGGCAAACACGACCCAAATCACATTAACAGGGTCATAATGGGTGAATTTTTTTCTTTTCTAGTTCTATGAAATAACAGTAGGGTCGAATAACAGTAGGGTCAAGAAGGGTCAGATAGGTTCTGCAATTTTGTTTTTCGTTGACCGTCGATATATCACTATTTACCGAACACGACAACTAAAATCAACGCCACCAACATCTATGGATAGTCGTCACCACCGCAACAATAATCAAACCAAAAAGGAAAAACTTCTCAAAAAAAATTCAGAAATCATCTTCGATTGTTTATCGGTGCTGATAGAGAGAGAATATCCGGTAGTTGTATTTACTTTTTAGATTAAGAAAGATATCTATCCATTTTTTGTGGTATATTAAATTATATATAATATATATTATTAATTATTAAATATATTTTAATATAATAGAATACAATATTATTTATAGTTTTATACTTACATTTATATAAACAGAAGCAAATACTTACGAATTTAAATATCTAGTTTTCTCTTTTAGTACTTGTAAATTTTATAAGTAAACTTATAATGTAGTAATTTATTATATTTTGATTGTTAAATATAACAAAATAGTAACATATGATAAAAGCTATATTTATAAATGTAAAATAAAAATAAAATGTAGAAAGCTTTTGGGTTGACGTGACCCGACCCTATCCAACCCTTTTGACCAATGACCCATTTGACTCGTTTTTTGAAATGACCCATTTTTACCTGTGACCCATTTGACCCTAATCCATTTTAACCCATTATCAAACCCGACCCGACTCATCCATTTTGCCACCCTAACTCTGATAATTCTCAAGTTGATGCAAATATTAGGCCATTTTGCACGTTAATTCTCTTCTTAATCTTCGGGCTTCGATTTTTAGTAACAGTTTTCACTTATTGACATTCAATGATCATTTATTATGAATAATTCTTTTGGAAAATGGTATATGAGAAAAGATCATTTAAGACCACATAATGGATTAAGACAAAAAGACCTATTTTGGACTATTGGATCAAGATGATCAATGGTCCAGATTTCACTATCCAGATTAACTTAAAAACCGAGGGGTATCTTAGTAATTTCACAACTTTCTATTTTTTCCTCCCTGATTCTTTTCTCTCATTTCTCATCTGATTCCTTTCTCTCATTTCTCATCTGATTCTTTTCTCTCTCTAACAAACACACTCTCCAGAAATTTCAAACGTCCAAAAAATCCGATCGGACTGTTATAATCAATTCCGGAATCAGAATTCAAGTTTTCGTCACCGACGATCATTTTACGGTAACCTAATTTTAGTTTAATTCTTCTTGGCGGGTTTTTATTGTTCAACGGCTTTTGCCACGGTTATAGGACGAACAGGTGATTGGGATATTCTTTCAGCCGCTTTAGCTGTGGCTGTGGTGGAGGGGATTGGGGCCCTTATGTATACAGGTTCGTTACCTTTATTCAATAAAGGAAGGAACTTGATTACCATGTTCAACTATTGGAAGGCTGGTCTTTCAATGGGTCTTTTTCTCGATTCATTTAAGTATTAGAGGTCTTGTTGCTTGAGAATTTTATTGAGTAAAAAAAACTCATGTCGTGTCCTACAAGTACAGGACGACCTACAAGATTACATGGGCACGATGTAAATTGGCAGATGTGATTAAAATAGATTTGAATCAGGCCTCATAGAAATATCGTAGGCTCGACAAATCTTGTTGACTTCATCTTTTTAGTGATGAATACTATTCGTGCGCAGAGATGACCTTAAGCCAAGGCGTTATGGCGTAGGATATATTTTTTCTTAGAAACCTTGTTGAATGTGTTTTGAGTTGATTCTTTTGAGACAGGTTTCTTTCACGTATTTAGTATAAACAGACAGAAGCATAACTAACTAGACTCCAAACAAAGAAGACTCCAAACAAAGAAAAAGAAAGTGGACATACTGCTCTGAAGGTACAGGCTTATTTATGATTAGTGGCTAGATAAAATGCAGGGTTGCAAAAATGGTGCAAACCTTGATTCTTAATCATGATTCCGGCCGGGGTTCCTTGAAGTTGAGCCGACATGCAGATACAGAAAATATAATGTTGGAGAAGATATTAACTTCTAAAGTTATTGTTCGTAGGACACATTGATATTAGTTTTAGATGACTTGTTTTAGGATTTATTTTGTACATACATAAAGCGGAAACTTGTTCTTGAAATTGTATAACAGGTTTGGATAGTAGCTTCGCTGTTGTCCATAAATTCAAACGAACTGAATGCAAACAGAATATTGTTTTCAGAATTTTACAAGTAAAGGTTCGAAATGACTAAGATTTTGAGAGTGACCTTCACAAATTGTAAAAAACGACATCAAAGCAAACTAGAACCAAAAGGAAAGTACATTATAAGTAACATGTCAAAGCGAGTAACTTTTGGTATAGGTTAGGCTAACCTCTTATACTTTAATCATCCAAATTTATTGGTACTTTAATTACAGTAACAATTACCATGTATGCAATTACCATGTATGTCAATAATGATATAACTTGTTGGAAAAATGATATAGGAGTATTTATGCAATTAAAATACAATGTTGGCAACTTTTGACCCGTTAGAGATTAAACATAACTCGTATTGACCAATCATAAGTAACAAAAACAAACTTGCATCAACTATCGTCTTGTTTCTAAAATCCTCAAAAAAAGCCATTCAACTCAATTATAAAACACAAGTCTACTTCATATATGCTTATGATATCTGTTACATATCATATATGATATACATATATATGAAACAGATAACATAAGCATATCATATATGATATAACTATTATTTGAAACAGATATATCATATATGATATACATATTAATTAAGAATAGGTATATCATATATGATATACTTATTTCAAAGTAATATGTATATCATATATGATATACTTATTTCAAAGTAATATGTATATCATATATGATATACCTGTTTTCAAGTAATAGGTATATCATATATGATATGCCTGTTTTCAAGTAATAGGTATATCATATACGATATGGTTATGTTATTTGATACATATCACATATGATATACCTATTACATGTAATACGTATATCATATGTGATATACTTATTACATGTGATACACATATCATATAGGATATACATATCATATTTGGTATACCTATAATATTTGGTATAACTACTACATATGATATACCTATCACATTATCATATGATAGGTATATCACATTTGATAGACATATCATATGTGATATACCTATCATATTTGGTATACCTATAATATTTGTTATAACTATCACATGTGATATACCTATTACATAAGTATCTCACATATGATATGCCTATCAAATGTGATATACCTGTTATATGTGATATGCCTATCATATGATATGCATATCATATATGATATACTTATTACATGTGATATGTCTATCATATATGATATACCTATTACATGTGATATGTCTATCATATATGATATACCTATCAAATGATATACTTATCATATGTAATATGACTATCATATATGATATACCTATTACATGTGATATGTCTCTCATATATGATGTAATGTCTATCATATATGATATACCTATCAAATGATATACTTATCATATATAATATGATATATGATGTAATGTCTATCATATATGATATACCTATCAAATGATATAATTATCATATATAATATGACTATCATATATGATATACCTATTACATGTGATATGTCTCTCATATATGATGTAATGTCTATCATATGTGATGTACCTATTACATATAATAGGTATATCCTCTGATGCACCGAAACTCCCACAAGGGTGCCGTGCCCGTTTCCGAAACGCCCCCGAAACGCTTTTTTGAAACGTTTCCTTGACCGTTTCGATGCAGTTTCGTTGACCGTTTCGTAGTTTTTTGAAGTTTCCATGCAGTTACTTTAGGGTTTGAATGGGCTTATGTATTCCTAAGGCCTGGAAACCTAACAGACGTAACTATTTATCTATCCCTATAAAATCAAACGCATTAGAAGATGTAGTATTTTTGAAGTTGACAATTTACATGAATCTATTTTGGATTTTCTTTAGTATATTTTTATTTTTGTATAGTTTTTAATTGCCGTTTCTATGCCGTTCCCGTATCGGGATTTTTTGATTTTTCCATTTCCCGTTCCCGTATCGTTTCCGTTTCGGGTTCCCGTTTCCGTATCCGTGCAACATAGGGTATATCATACATGATATACATGATAGGCATATCACATGTGATATACTTATTATTCTAAATACAAAACGAATCAAAACAAAATAAACTTCAAAAATTACTCATAAAAAACATATTGTTCAACTATCAGATTCGAAAACAAAATATTAAATAAAAACAATATTCAAGTTTCACATTCGAAGTTAAAATAGTAGATTTTAAAACAAGTATTAGGCAAGAAATATTAAATTCTACTTTTGAAGCATGTGCTTCTCGACATATTGCTTTTTCTCGGCAGCTAGCTTTACCAGAGCAGCTTGCTTTTCCTCGACAAGTTTTGTACATGTCCTTACGTTATGAGATGTTTGTCCACATTTCCCGCATTCCTTTTGACCTTCAAGCTATTCGCAATTGAAATCTCTCGTGAACTCTTCAAATGATTGTCATTTCCACAACCTTTGTATCAACTATGAATTTTTCACATTAATTTTGTCAGACTTTGCAACTCCAATTAACTTCTCAATTAAATTATATTTCCAATAATTCATACTTTGTCGCAAAACGTATCTGCATTATTATTATTCAGAGAATTATAAAACTAACATGAGAATCTAGTGTTTTTTAACTAAGTCATGAGAAAGCTTATAATTCTACCTCGAGTGTATAGAATCATTTGGGATGCAAGAAAATACATCGTGATAAATATGAGAATTTGTCTGTCAAATACATTAACAATATCACTTGAAGAAGCCGAAGAGATAAAGCATGTTAAAAGACCAAAAGTTACCCAGAGCATATTCAAAATATATAAAGCTCCTAAATCGTTTTAATAACTTAGATTAGATTATTATTCTTATAATAGAGTTTTATAATCATATCTACCAAACTAATTATCTATGAAATTCCAAAAAGAAAAAACAAACTAGTACTTTGAGGGTTGGCCCGTCTCGGCCCACACCAAAAACTACACATTTTGACCCATTGCCTAAACCGTTCATTTTCACCTCTAGTTTTCATGTTCCATGTTAACTTACCATTGCAGTTGCCAACCAAAAATCTCTGTATGTACTCTCTGCTATCGGGTCTCTAATCCGATTTATCTGCAAAAATGAGAACATAGTTTGAGAAAAAAAAAGACAGATCATTCATTATCCTTTTGAAAGTTGTTAAAATGGTACTAACCTCTTCATCATTAAGACCGAGATGTTCAGACCAAAGAGAAAGCCGAAGGCTATTGGCAAATTTTCCGGCAGTCCAAGGTTCTCCATTCATTGTGGATTCAGTAAATTCTCTATCTTCAATAAGAAAGAACTCCAATCTAATGCAAAAACTTTTGTTAGCCAAAAGATTTATACTCTTTCCAATCATTCCATAAAATTTACCCTCTCTCTGTTAGCAACTTGTCTTGGAAACATTTCCACTTTTAGTAAGTTTTCTCCTAATTTACTTTTGTTGCCCCATAATAAATACAACTTAAAATTACAGTGGAGTTTTCTTGTTTACTCCATGTTACAGGGCAATTTAAACAGTTGATTAACAATCCAGGGTAAATTTGTGTAGAAGATAGGATATGGCGATATGCATGTGCATGTGTATGCTAGGGAAAAAAATAATTTTCAGTGTAAAAGAAATGAGTATGCATACAATGCCTTATAATCAAATTGAACATATTTAGTAAACGATGTGCCAAGTCGGGTATTGCATTTATTTTAGACGGATGGATTACTATACTAATTTTAATGAGAAAGGCACGGAGAAACGGATGTGGATTTGTACCTCAGAATCCCTATGTCCAGGAAAACTCCTGTCATTTATGTTGGATGATCCAATTATGGTGATACGGTCATCAACTATCATAACTTTACTATGCACATACGCCTTCACGAAATAATGAAAGAAGATAATGTTAGTTCAATTTCGCTGCACGTATAGATTGCTAACACCACAAGAACATTGTGTTACCTGACTTGTAACAATAGGACCATCATCACCAAGTCTGCCATATGTTCTACGACCATAAAATGATATATAATCGTCTGTTTTAGGACCAAGAAATGCATTGAGGTTGTGTAGTATCGAGTTCTGTCCTATGGAAATAGTTCGGTACTGCCAATGCATTATAGCTCTCACAGTTGCAGCCCCACCATCATCCAGACCTCCCTGTTTATTCATTACTGCTTTTATCAAATTTACAAATAAAATAATAGTATTGACAATTTCGATCCAAAATTAAAATAAAATCTAAGTTAAAAGAGGAACGGGTTGAAAGTCTACCCAAGTCTATTCTTAATGCATGCTACTTTCCTAAATATTTTCATAGAAAGATAGATTATTAACTTACCCCGATGTGATTTAACAATCAAATTGAATACACTAACCTTTTCTCATGTAAATGTTGTACATACATGACATAGACAATTATTTTGACTACGTCAAGATTCATATTATCACATGTGATTCATCTAAAAATCATACAAAGTCAAGATTACACTAACAACACCTACAATAATTATTATTAACACTTCAACATCTATCAATCACTTATAATTTATTTTTGCATATAACATTCAAAACTTCAATTATATTAAGAGTGAAAATAAACTAATAAAGTATTAAATGAATTCCTTTAAGCATTCGAATATAAAATCTAAAAATCATAAGTGATTAAAACACAATTAGATACAAATCATTGATGATTTTCATCAAAAATCTATGAAATTTTATATGATCAAATTCACTTAGACATAAACACAAATAGTTGGTGTGCAGACACATTTGATAACCGCTAAACGAGCCAATAACAAATTGAAAGAAACATATATTTGAACAAATTGAATAATTAATAGCATAGATTAAATACTAAACAATTATAACAAAAACAAATTAAAAAAAATAAAAAAAAATAAAAAAAGGTTAAACGTTACCTTTCACTTTTAAAGGAATGAAACTTCATATATTTAATGGATGATTTTGAAGAACAACGACATTATCAAATCGATTTGAACTGATGATGGAGGAGACGACAGAAAAAGATATAGATCAAGAGCTATGGATTTGGAATGGAAAATAAAAATAAACATAAAAGAAAAGGAATATCGAAGATCGACGTTAATGAAGAGTTTTGAAAAGAGGGTGAGTTGAGAAATGGAGAAACGTGTTTTGATGAAAAAGAGAGGCATAAGTCTGATTGATGACATGATGAAATGACAAAAGTGTTCCGTAATTTTATCTTTTAATTTTAGCCTTTAGATCATAATTTACTAATTTCATAGAAACCTAAAGGGTCACACTTGCAAGTATAAATGTAATTTACAAATGAGTATTCATTATTTGTGAACGCAATTAATCAAATACTACTTTTTGGTAATAACAGACGCAAATTAGGTTGAACTTTTAATACATAAACTAGAAAGTATCCCGTGCGTTGCACGGGTGCGATTTACACAATTCCTTCCTTGTTATTATTTCCGTGCTATAAATATGAAGGCATTTCAAAAACGCTTAAAAGGATAACCACCTCACATCTTTAGCTGCAACCAGCGTAAAGTTCTGATTTGGACTCGTCGACGCTGCATTAAATGATATGATAAATAAGGAAAAAGAATGTTTTGAAGAAAGTTAAAACTAATGCTAGTTACACAAGAACTGACGTGATAAAGCGAGTCCAGCTAGGATTTTTCCATTTCCTAATGTCAAGTGGTTTTGGTATCTGCGATCATCAACAGCGGCAGCTACAGAAACGATCCATGGACTATAAGATACTATGGTTTTGGCTGACGGGTGTCCATTTCCAGCTGCATGTGCAACAAAAACTCTAGCTTTCACAGCTGAGAGAAGTGTAGCATCAAACGGGTTTAAAAATGTGGTCTTGGCGGTGGCAGGTGGACTGTTAGGCCCAACCGACAGATTCAGAATGTCAACTCCATCATCGACAGCCTGATCGATGGCAGCAACAACATCAGCAACAAATCCCCCAAACATCCGGTAAAGTGCCTTATAAACGGCAATCCTATATTATATACACATGATCATCATTTACAACGTTATAAAACATAAAACAATAAAGAATATGATAAAAGTTTCATCATTTTATCAGATTGTTAAAAGAGCAAAATCCACCTACCTCGGGAGACTTTTTTTTCTTTAATCTGTTTAACCCGTTGAAGACGGAATATGAACTGCATCTACCCATTCAAAAGTAAATGGGTCAAAATTACTACCTTAATACAACGTTTATACAAAATACGGTCAGCCTGTTTTATTTATAAAAATATCCGTAGTCAAAATCACAGTGAATATCTATCAACAAAAAGTATGGTATATATAATCCACATATTAACTTCCAACGAAAAGATACATACCATGTGCAATTTTAACATAATCTAATATTCGCTACATCCTTAATAATATATTCTTTTAGTTAAAAAAATTACCTGATCCGCGATGAGGTTATCCTTTAGTGTATCATCATTGGTGCCTGGCTGAGTCGATATTGCATCAATTAGTAACTGAGTGCCATTAGGGTAAACGCCATCATAACCCTGATTGACACCAATTCCGTTCTCAACTTCCTCATCTTTTGATTCAATTGTATTATTCTCTTCATTATCGGCATCAACATCTTGGCCTTCATCACATTCACTATCCTTTTCGTAGACTTCATCTTCTTCTTGAATATATTCGTTTTCTTCTTCTTTCCCACCCTTATCTCCTTTATCTGTACAAAATATATTTGCAGTTAAAATCAAATACTCCATACAAAACAAAAAGTCATCTTTACGACTGATAATGAACAAACCGGAAAGTGCATCTTACCACTGATAAATTCCATCACGGTTTTTTCACTATTCCACTCATGTACCGCTTGAATTGGGTGTGCAAAGGAAAACTTTTCAAAGCCACCCGCTTGTATCCCATTCTGGTCTAAATCCTTCAACATTTTATTCGTTACATACTTGATGGCCGGTCTCACCTCAGACATATTTTGTCCAAGAGTTCTTATTGCATTAAAGTTAAAGTAAAGAATGGATTAGTAAGATATACAGTCACTTACACTGCGCATGCTTCCTACGGCTTCAGGCAGTCTGGTTAATAGGTTGCCAGATATGGATAACCGTTCAAGTCTCACCAGTGGACCCACTAAACACATAAAGCATCAAATACAATCAACAAAAAGATCTAAATCGATATGAATGTTAGGGTTTTGAGTATGACATGTCTGTATAGAACAGCCAGCCCTACATCAAACCGGGTAGAATTAGAAATAAATTCCATAATTATTCCAAAGTTTTTATATAAAAAAAAAAACCCGTACCTGCATAAGCCTGACCGCATCCTGGAATCTCCATCTCCTCGTCACACTTGTCAATCCGCCTTTCAAGAATATCTTGAATAATAGATCCCTCCATAAAGAAAACCGATGGAACAACCACATCACCCTAATCATGAGGAAATGCGCTATGCTATAATATCGCCCAAAGAGCTTCGGCCTTAGCTTTTGCAAAGCTTCTTTTCCCTTTTCTTTTTGCACAACCTCTTCTGTTACAGAGTCCAATCGCGAGAGTCTAAACTTTGTTGCACTGGTCCGATCCCCGCCTGTGAAGAAGAACAACATTAGAAACCCACATGACGGATAAATGCTCGGGTTAAAAAACAAATTAATAAGTTAACTAATTTTTATTAAGGAATAGGATAAAGATGAGCACCTCCTTGAAGACAACACTTTGCAACGACTGAAAATTGTCAAATTACAGTTAAAAAACGTAAAACAGAAATTAGCATTCCATCCCCCAGGTCTCGCGTAAGCTGCCCATTTATCATTTTCATCGGCCCGCGAAGTCATGCTAGTAAGAGAAATATAAAATGGGTCAACAAAGAATATATATTTATTATAAAGAATAAAGGTATATAAAATGGGTCGACATTTACTCCAACCGCTTTCTGTAAAAAAACAATCAAGAATGTCATATCAAATTGAAACTCAACTAAAATTTATTCGATTGATTATAATTAACTAAAAGAAACTTTTTTATACTTTTTTGTTTTGTGCTAAATCTTTTTGTGCATTGGCAAGTAATTGTGCACACCGTTTGGCTAGAGAGTAACCATGTTTCCCATATCAGCAAGTGCTCGTCTGCTCTTCACCTGTCCAGCAGCCGCCATGTTATTCTTCTGCTTCATAACGCCAACTACTTCACCTATATCAATCAAACACATACAAAAACAAAAAAAAACTTTAATAATCTTTATATCAAAAAAACTAAAACCCATCAATAAAAACAGTAAATCACAATCAAATCATATAAATTCATCTTTTTCATTCCAAAACCTAAAAAACCAAAGCATATCAAATCGTATAAATTCCGCCTTTATCAAACACATAAAAGAACAAACTTTAACAATCTCTACATCAATTAAACTAAAACCCTTCAACAGAAATCATAAAATCATAATCAAATCATACTAATTTCATCTTTTTCAATCCAAAACCCTTAAAAACCATCATCAAAGCACATACACTCCAACTGAGAAAGAACAAACTTTAACAATCTTTACATCAAGCAAACCAAACCCCACAAACAGAAACCATTAAATCACAACCAAAACCATATCAATTTCATCTTTTTCGATTGAAAACACTAAGAACCCTAAATACCCAAAACGACGATTAACTTCATATAACACTATACAATTAAAAAGCAGGTAACCGATTCAATCGAGTAACAAAACCAAAAAACGAATTTAACTAAAGATCAATGAATGAACCCATACCTCTGAATCGGTGTAGATAGAATTTGTTTTGAGGAGGTGGAGTTTTGGGAAATGAAGAAAGACCGACACGTGGAAAGATTGCAGAGATGAAGCAGAGGTGGAGGTGGAGGTGGAGGTGTTGGAATCGTTGCTGTAATCAGACTGAGACTAACACCGACACGTAAGGGGTTAACCACTCCACGTCACCTTCCCACTAAAGTCTGAAACAACGCAAGCAGGCCAAGAAAATTAAAATAATGTAAGCAGGCCAAGAATTCAAATAATGTAAGCAGGCTAACAAAATTGAAGCAACCCAAGCCCAAACCGAATAAAAAACAATTGTTTGCACGCTTAGCAATGCATATTCCACATTTAATCTATAGGAGAATATTCAGCTAATCATAAATATTATTATTGAATTATATTATCAATTTTGTTTGTTAATTTATTATATAGTTTTAATAGAATTTTTCATTAGTTAATATTAAATTAGGATTATTTCATCGGTATGTTTGGGTGAAGTTTTTAAAAGGATTTTTGTTGCTTAAAATTTAATTGTTTCAAAAATACAACTTTTTGACTTATATATTTAATAAAAAGCTTTAAAATATTAGTTTTTAAAAATAACTAAAAGCTTTAACTAGTTAAATTACGTATTCATCCCTTAATAATTATATTTCCTATTTAAAGATATTAATTTGTGTGTCATTCTATGTAATTTACATTTTGAATGAAAGCTACAACAACTTTATCAAACCTTTTTATATAAATAAAAACTATAATTTTCAACTCTAAATAAATACTTAATTATTCAACTAACAACTCTAACTTTTAAGAGTTAATTACATGAATGGTCCCTATGGTTTATCGAAATTTCATCGATTATCCCTATAAGTTTTATATTACACCGTTTGTCCCTAAATTTAAAATTTGTTGCCCGAGCAGTCCCTAAAATGGACGTCCCGTTAAATCTACCATTAGTATGAGTCATGTACAATACACATAAGGGTAATATAGTCATTTAACATCCACCCAACTCCTTTATCTTTCATCTCTCTCTCTCTCCACCTTTAGATCTGATTCCTTCTAGGCATTCACATCGGATCCACTTTTGGATCAGGATGACTGGTCTGAAGTCTTACTGGGAATTACTTTCTTGGTAGCAGATTCACCATTTTTGTAGGGAATAGCCGCAACCTTGGTCGCCTTGCTATCAACGGAAGAATCAGCTGACTGTAAAGAAAGAGACTTAATATCATCCTTCCTTGGGAAAACAGATGTATCCGCAACATACAATCTTGAAAGAATCGAACTACGGGCCTCTATGGAATCTTCTTTCTTAATCTCTTTAACCTCTAGACCCTTTCTTAATAAATCAAGAACAAATTTCAAAGTTTCAATTTTTTCAGGTTTTGATACTTTGGAGCATCCGTGCTTCCAAAATTCAATCTCACAATCACGGGTCCACGCTCTTTTTCGTTTACTACCACTCCCATAAATCTTTTTGGTTATATTCTCACGCACAGTTCCTTTCTTCAACAACGCTTTTTTTGCTTTAACATCTAATAGTGGTGGTCTGTTTGTTTCGGTTGTTTGACCAGTCAAAGCAGTTCTGAATGCAGCCAAAAGCTTTGGATCAAATAGGTTATCTCCGACCTCTTTAGATGATCGGTTACGTATAACATCTCTAATTTCTTTCTTTAAATTTTGAACTTCCACCAATGACTCTTTATTGTCTGTTGATCTTCTCATAATCTTTTTTTATCCTCAACCCAGATGCGGTTTCATCAGATGCAACCGCTTTGATGGTCTGTGGTGGATCCCATTAATTTAACGGGAGATGTAAAATTTAATTTTTATGGTGGAGAGAGAGAGATGAGAGATAAAGGAGTTGGGTGGATGTTAAATGGCTATATTATCCTCATGTGTATTGCACATGACTCCTACTAACGGTAGATTTAACGGTACGTCCATTTTAGGGACTGCTCGGGCAACAAATTTTAAATTTAGGGACAAACGGTGTAATAAAAAACTTATAGGGATGATCGATGAAATTTCGATAAACCATAGGGACCATTTATGTAATTAACTAAACTTTTAATTATAGTGTATAGGGTTAATGCACCCGGAGGTCATTGTACTCTTCATTTTTATTCGATTTGAATCATTATACTAAAATAAAATATAACATATACATTCTACTTTTTTAAAAAGTTTAAACATATCATTCTAGATTCATAAAAAGTTTAATATAGTCATGAGTAAATTACATAGATTGTTCCTATGGTTTATATGCAATTACGAATTTCGTCCATAATTTTGAAAAGTTGCATGGATCGTCCAGGTTTCCAAACTAATTACTCATTTCTTCCCTAATTTCAAAGTCCGTTTATTTGTGCCGTTAGCCTGGCCCACGTGTAAAACACGTGAGGGTATTTTAGTAATTTCGTAGCCTTCAATTTATTACCCCCTTTAGCCCCCTTTTTTAAGCGATTTCATTTCTATCCCTAAACCTATTAACCTAATTTCTCTCACTTCATCACCTTCACAATCCTTCTATAACTCAAAATTAGGGTTCTTATCATGGTGAATTGTTGGT
Source organism: Senecio squalidus (assembly GCA_910822075.1). Taxonomy (NCBI): domain Eukaryota; kingdom Viridiplantae; phylum Streptophyta; class Magnoliopsida; order Asterales; family Asteraceae; genus Senecio; species Senecio squalidus. Next base: position 32,086,675 of record CAJVGC010000065.1, on the reverse strand, counting down.
GTGGAGGACATGTTGTTGTTCGCACTTCATGGACATCACAAAATCCCGGTCGTCGTTTTTACGCTTGTCCCCAAATGGTCAGTTCCGTTTTTTTTATTTCCATAAGTGACTAATTTTTTTTTTAATTTTTACTAAAAACCTGTATCCCTTTTCCCTTTTGATAGGGATCGAATTGTCGTTTTATTGGATGGGTTGATCCTCCAATGTGTGCTCGATCAATTATTATAATCCCTGGTTTATTACGACAAGGAATAAGATGCAATCAAATATTAATGAGTTGGAACTTGAACGAAGAAGATTGAAGGTGTTCTTGATTCTCAGTTGGATGGCTTTTTTAGTTTCTTGAATTTTAATGTTTTTATATGTATAAGGATAGTTTATGTGATTCTCAGTTGTAATGGTTTTTAGTTGTATTGACATTTTTATGTGATTCTCAATTGTAATGGTTTTTGGTTATATGTATAAGGATTGTTTATGTGATTCTCAGATTTTTTTTGTTTTTGATTCAAGTATATAGTATAACTTAAACACTAACATTGTTACAAATACCATAAATACCATAAAACCATAAATACCATAAAACCATAAATACCATAAAGGTGTTCCGAAGTTGTTACATTGTCACTTGTTTTCAAGACACCTAAACCAAAGACGTTACACATACCATAAAGGTGTTCCAAAGTTGTTACACTAACCACTAGTTTTCAAGCATCTAACATAAAAAGACGTTACACTAAACAAAAGGGACACACTTGCATCAACACTAAACTTCTTGGTACCCTTCCCCTTTGCTCCAATTGATTTCTTCCTTTTGGCCCTTGTTTCAACTCCACTAGCCTCTGCTTGAACAACACCTAGTCCACTCTTTTTCCCTTTTTGACCACCAGTTGCTGCACTTGTTCCAACACCAACAGGTGCTCCACTATTCTTGTCTTTTTGACTCCATTCTAACAAAATAATACAAAATCTTGTTATGACCCATTTGCTTACAACTAACATTTTAACCAACATAATCACAAGTAAAAATTTAACCAACATAATCACATGAAACAAAACAATACCTGGAAATTGACCCTTGCATAACCTCTTGTTATGACCCATTTGCTTACAAGAATCACAAGTAACATTTTCCATTTCCTTGTCAATTTTCCTCCTTGAACCATGTCATCCATCTCAAATTCACCCTTTCTTCTCTTTTTCTTTGGTCTACCAACTGGAGTATGATGGTAAGGTGTTCTTATAGAGGTAGGAGCTACTGACTTAGGCCACATAATTGAACCAGTTACAGGTTCCACATGGAAGCTGTAAACTTGCTTCCATGTAGATAGTCTGTAACATGGATGAACCCATCTCTCAGGTATGCCAACATTTGTGTCATTGTGTGCCATATTCCATATACAAGCAGTTATGTGCTTACAAGGTATACCAGTAATTTCAAACTTTCTACAAGTACAAACCCTTAACTGCAGATCAACAACACATTGATCTGAGAAAGGACCAGAAACTTCATACCTACTGTTGCCATTCCATATAGCAGTGCATTGCACAACTCTTGTTTTGATATTCTCTAACAATTTAGTAGCAGTTGGTGTAAGATGCCTTTGAGATTTGTCAATTACTCCCTTAACAACAACAATTCTTCTCATTAAGTACTCCCTTATGTACTCCAAACAACTTATGATGGGCTTATCTCTCCCAGGTTTGAGTTGCCTATTGAATACTTCACACATATTATTCAACAGTACATCTGAGTTAGCAATCCCTGTTCATGTCAGCAGTTAACAATATTTCAAACATATTACTCAAAATCTATAACATATTAACTAAAATCAATAATATGAATTACCTGAAAAGTGTGACCTTGTCAAATGTTGAGGTGGAATCTCAAGTAGCCAGTTGTATGCATCTTTATTGAACTCTCTTAACTCACCCATTGCCCTCTCAAAGTATTCAACACTAGTTTGAGATGCACACTTCCACAAATGGCCTTTATATTTTTTCCCTCTCCACTGTTTCTTCATGTTTTCATGTATGTGCCTAAGGCAGTACCTATGTTCAGCACATGGAAACACTTTGGCAATTGCAGGGAGTATACCCTGTAACAAGTAAGACCCTCAATAAAAATGTATAAGTCAATAAAAAATTGTATAAATCAATAAAAAAAATATTCATACCTTCTGTCTATCAGTAACAAATGTGAAATTAGACATCACACCTAGTTCAAGATCCCCTCCAAGACACCCAAGAACCAGTCCAAGAATCAGTTGTTTCTGCTTCAATATTGCATATGCTAATGGATAAATTCATTATTTGGATCTAGTCCCACAGCAGTAAGAATCTTTCGTGGGAAAGGACCACTCATGAATGCCCCATCCAATCCTAACAAGTTCCTTCTAATTGCTTTAAATCCTTGAATTAAAGCCCCCCCAACATATGTATATCCTCCTAAAAGCTCTACTGTCAACATATGGATCTGGTTCAGGATGCACATCCAACCTTATAGTTGTACCAGGATTTCTTTTACTCAACTCTTCACAATAATCCCTCAACATAGTATATGGAGCCATGTAATCACCCCTTACTTTATTATATGCTTGTGACTTTGCCATCAATGCTTTCATCTTGCTAAATGAGACTGCATATTTTTTTGCAGTTGATCCTGGATTGCTTTGATGGTATATCCGGATTAGACTCAATTTGAGAAACAAGCTCTTGGGATAGAAATCCAGCTGTGCATGCTTTAACTTCTCTAGTTTGGAGACATTTATGTTGACCTCTAAATGTCTTTACCAACCAAGTAGATTCCCTTTTAACTTTGGCCACATACAACACCCAAGGACACCTACCTTAATTTCTTGGTATATTAAATACCTTACCTGTACCCGGATTCTTTTTTTGACTTGCCCCACTTTCCCCACGTACCCTACTTGGCCTACTTGGCCTACTAGCTCTAGTTGCCCTAATTGGCCCACTACCTGCACTTGGCCCAACAGATTCACTTGGCCCAACAGCTGCATTTGGCCCAGCAGATTCACTTGCCCAGTTTCATAATCAAAAACACATATATTCCCTGTACAAATAACTCTTACCCTAATGTTGTCCTGCTTTACAATCTTCAAATTCCTTCTACTTTCAATAGCACTTTTTTTGATAAACTGAATCCCTCCAATCTTGAACCAAAATCTTTTCCAGGATGAAAAATATTCATGATCTATACCCCCATCATTTGCAGCCTTCTTTTTCCTCAACAAATTTAATTTTCTATTCCTAATGTTTTCAGTACCATCATCTGAATCCTCATCACTAGAAAATGCATCATTGTCGATAACTTCCACTTCAATTTCTTCAACACTTGCATCTATATTTGTTAGTAAACTCCTATTTGTGACACCACCAAACTCTACATTTGAATCAATATATGAATGAAAGTCTCTCATGTCTATTGCTACTTCATTTACCATATTCTCTTCATCAACTAGATAATCATTGTCCTCTAAATCCTCATCTACATCCTTGTTTTTATCCTAATTCATTTCATCAATTTCAGATTGTTCGACAAGTTTGATTTTACCCTTATAATTTCTATCATCCACTAAATCATCTAAGTCCACAAAAGGATCATCTAAGTCAACAACTTTGCCTTTACCCTTATCAGTTTGAACACTAACTTGGTCATACTCTAACAACAACATTTTAGAAGTTTTGATTTTTCCTTTTGTCATTCTAGTTGGTGTGTCATCAGGTATTTCTTCAATTCTAACACTGGTTCTTGGTGGTGTGTCCTGGTCTAACAACAACATTTTAGAAGTTTTGATTTTTCCTTTTGTCATTCTAGTTGGTGTATCATCAAGGATTTCTTCAATTCTAACATTGGTTCTTGGTGGTGTGTTCTGGTCTACCACAAAATAAGTGTTTAAACTAGTTGAACCATGTTCAATGTACACATTAAGCATCTTATGTTCAACAACATATTTAGACAACCTATTTATATCCTGGTCACTAGCAAGTGCCTCAAGTCAAAAGTCCAAATCAGTATCAGGAATCTGATAATGGTAAAACATAATATCATCTTTTTTATAGCCTAATTCTACCATAATATCATCCAACTCATGAACTGAAAAGGTATCAATATCTAAAAGATCAACATACGATTCAAGCCCATTAATATACCTCCTTTCAGGGAAACTTGTAAACTTGCCACCGTGATGAATCTTCATGGTAAAATGTGTCTTGTCATTTTCTGAAATAAGAAATAATTTTGTGTCATTAACCATTACTATAGTTGTTAATGACTACTAAAATGAAAAAAAAACTTACCATAAAATTTTGGTATAAGAGCGATATTATCGGTTGGGAGTCAAACCCTAGACATTTCAGTTATAACCATTTTTATCGATTGGTAGATTAGGGAATTTTAACATCGATTGAGTGTATGAATTTGTGTTACAGAGGACTGCGAGGAAGATAAAGTGACGAAGTGAGGGAAATTAGGTTAAAATTAGGGATACAAAATGAAATCGATTAGAAAAGGGGGTAATAAAATAGAAGACTACGAAATTACTAAAATACCCTCACGTGTTTTACACGTGGGCCAGGCTAACGACACAAATAAACGGACGTTGAAATTAAGGACGAAATGAGTAATTAGTTTGGAAACCTGGACGATTCATGCAACTTTTCAAAGTTAGGGACGAAATCTGTAATTGCATGACCTGCACGATCATTCACGTGACCTGCAACCTTTTAAAATCTTGTTAGACTTTTTCTTTAACTTATTTGATTTTGGTTGCAAATTAAAAACTAACACGTGGTATATCAACACACCTAAATTATTTACTACATTTTTCTTTAGTTTTCTTTTTCATTAATTTTAAATTAATAATTATTATATATATTTTAAATCTTAAAACTTTTTCTCTCTTCAATCGAAACTGAGATCTTTAACCACTACTCTCAACCCACTTCAACCATCTTCTTTCAACCTCTCAACCCACCATCTTTCACCACCACAAACCTTTAAAAAACGTAAACAAATACTTGTCGGTCTTTCCAAATTAAACAATTTAAAAAAAAAACATAAGATCATATTACAAATATATTAATTATCTTTCACCATCAAAGTCTTCCACCATATATGTTTTGATAGACGAAATATTCGAAAGTGAAACTCTGGCGAGATCTTAAATATCCAATCGTTTTCGGATTTACAAATTATTTGTTGTTGATCTTTCAAGGTTCAAGAGTTTTAATAAACATGATATGTTTTTGTTAAAGGTGGGAAAGAATACTACAAGTTTATGTTTCAATTTTCACTCTGAGAACTACGAAGAACAAGAAATAAAAAAAATTAAAGTGACTTCTTATAAATATCTGATTAAATGTTATATATTTTAAAGTAAAACCTAAAATTTTTTTAAAAAATAGTTTTACCTGATGTTGTAGTTTATAATGGGCAACATGACGAAACCTGGACGATCTATGTAATTCACTCTATAATCATTCACGTGACCTGCAACCTTTTAAAATCTTGTTAGAGTTTTTCTTTAACTTATTTGACTTTTGTTGCAAATTAAAAACTAACACTGTGGTATATCAACACACCTAAATTATTTACTACATTTTTCTTTAGTTTTCTTTTTCATTAATTTTAAATTAATAATTATTATATATATTTTAATTCTTAAAACTTTTTCTCTCTTCAATCGAAACTGAGATCTTAAACCACCACTCTCAACCCACTTCAACCATCTTCTTTCAACCTCTCAACCCACCATCTACACCACCACAAACCTTTAAAAAGCGTAAACAAATACTTGTCAGTCTTTCCAAATTAAACAATTTAAAAAAAAAAACATAAGATCATATTACAAATATATTAATTATCTTTCACCATCAAAGTCTTTCACCATATATGTTTTGATAGACGGAATATTCAAAAGTGAAACTCTAGCGAGATCTTAAATATCCAATCTTCTTCGGATTTACAAATTATTTGTTGTTGATCTTTCAAGGTTCAAGAGTTTTAATAAACATGATATGTTTTTGTTAAAGGTGGGAAAGAATACTACAAGTTTATGTTTCAATTTTCACTGTGAGAACTACGAAGAACAAGTAATAAAAAAAATTAAAGTGACTTCTTATAAATATCTGATTAAATGTTATATATTTTAAAGTAAAACCTAAAAATATTTAAAAAAATAGTTTTACCTGATGTTGTAGTTTATAATGGGCAACATGACTCAAATAAACGGTTTTTAAAAGTAGAATCATATTAATATTTAATTTTTTAGTAGAATGATTCAATCGGATAAAAACGAAAAATACGATGACCCTAAGATACTTTAAACCTAATTTATAACAACTTCCGTCTATTTTCTTCGAACATAGTAAATGGGAAGTGATTTGTTCACAACAACATTAGTCATACACAACAAATTTTATATGGTCGGACTAATTTACCCTTACTTTAATTTTTACATTTAATCCTTTATATATTGTGTAAAATTTATATAAAACTCACACTTTTTTAAGTTATCATTTCAATCATATCCCTTGCATTCTTAAAACAAATTATGATATAATTGTGACCATAAATGAATAATAAACATCAAAATCGTTGAAGAGTTTTTCCAGTGTATGCTTTAATCGGGTTGGAACCAGTTACAAAAACCGGTTTGAATTATACCATCTAGCCGTTAGAAAATTCATATGACCGTTAATATGGCCGTTGGAGAGGCTTTTTTGAACCCTTTTTTTTTTTTTACCATTTTGCCATTCCAAATTTACTATAAGTATGTAGGTAAAGTCCCGCTGCACTTTTGTAACAGTTACACTACGTAATAACAGTTACGCCAACATAACTATCAGTTTCGCTTTTTTATTTATTAAATATTTCAAACCGGTTTTTAACCGGTTTTTGGAACCGAACCAATTTGGACCCGGTATGAAGGTCGTGTGAAGACAGATTCGGCCTACGATTGTAAATATGACATTTCAGTCATTTTATCGTCTTTAAAATTTATTGAATTCTTTTATTACCTGTGGCTCCATAAGTGAAATCGATGTTGTACGAGATTATTTTGAGACAAAGAGAAGGTCGCGTGAAGACAGATTTAGCCTACGATTGTATAAAATTTTTAATATAAGTGGGCCGTTGGCTTGGAGAAGGAAGAGGAATGAATATTAGGGTAAAATATTGATAAAATTGTGGTGCTTTGTGAAAAACGTAAGATTAGGGGGTCAAATAATAACATACTGAGAAAAGTTATTTAAGGATAAAAATATTTTGAGGATAAAAAAGTCAAATAACATAATCTATACTATATTATAATGAATCTCCTTCAAAGTTTTAATATCTTAAAATTTAAGTAATTGAAATTACCTTAATACCCTTAATCTATATTAATTATTATTTAAGTAAAACAACACTCTCTTTCCTAATTAATTTAAAAAAATTTAATATTTAACAAAGTAACTTATAATTCTTATGTAATTAAAAAACTTTCAAAATTATAAATTTTATTTTATAACCTCAAAAACTTAAAATAATTAAAATATTATGCATTTTTTTTCTACTAAAATACGTATACTAAATGTACACTATAATATAATCTATTTCTACTATATTATAAAACATTTCTCACATATTTTTAATTCTCTAAAACCTTAGTAATTGAAATTACTTAACTACCGTTTTTATATCTCTTACCACATATCATTATTGAAAATAACTTATAATTAAATAATGTTGGTTAATAAAGTTTTAGCCTTGTAGAGTAAATGAAAGAAAATATACTTTAAACATGTAGACTTAGAAGTGTTTATTTACCATAATAACAATAACCAATTTCGTTTATATTGATTAAAGAATTTATAATTGGAAACCATAACTGACATGTAAGTCCATACCGTAATTAACGGTATTTATTTGTTAACAAATGGGTCAAATTCATAAAAAAGTTTGATTACAAACCATGCAAATATTGATAGAGAATAGGAAGTCGAAAGATGTTCATCTTAAAAATGATTCATAAGTTTGTTTTGTAATTTGTTTGATGGAGAATTGGAAGTCGGGTCAACACATACACACTTATGTCACACATGTTGGTCCTAATTGTACTTGATGAGGTTTCATATACTAAAAATGTTTATTTGTTTATGTTTAAGTATAAGGCTGAAAATAATAACTGAACTATCTGAGATGAGACCTTAAGAAAGGTTGGGTATCCTCTCAAGAAGAAACCATCATTATGGACATACATGCTCAAATATGTATTTACTCATTTTCTTTAAATAATATAAGACCATTTTATACTCTCCTTATGTAAATAATATAAGACCATTTTATACTCTCCTTATCTTTTAAAAGCTCTTACTTATAGGTAGGTTTATTTGTTATTACAATGTTATGTTTTAGATGGTCAACAATTGCAAGAAGCTTACCAAGAACAACCGATAACGAGATATAAAACTATTAGAGAACTCAATTCAAGAAAGAAAAAAAAAGTATAAAGTGAGTTTGAACCAATCAAGAAATAGAAAAAACGACTTTGATGGGCAAATGTTTTAACAAGTACAAGGACAACAAGAATTGCAACAAACTATATTTTCTATCTTTTAAAAGTTCGTATCTATACGTATCTTCACTTTTTACATTATGATTGGAGTTTAAATATAACTTTTTTTTTATCATTTTGCGAATTTAATTTCCGTAGTTAAATATTCATAATATAATTATATTAAATATAGTTTATTATCTCCGCTGCACCGTGCGGGTACTATATTAGTATTGTTCTAAATGACAAAATATTATTATGAATGACAAAATATTGTTGTGAACAAATTAGTTCACATACTAAATATAATGTAACAAGTAGAGAGTAAAATGCGACGTCTTGAATTAGTGTAGTTTTGTTTTTCCATTCCAAGTTGGGAACGATTAATAATTGAATATGTGATAATTTTGCAGTACCTACCACAAACTAGTAATTTAAACATCTCACCAACTCTTTCTTTCCTTTGAAGTAGTATATAATCAATGAATCCCACAAACACAAACACAAACACAAACACAAACACAATGGCACTTTCACAATCCTCCTCTAGTTTCTCTTCAACAACCTTGTTCAAAACCTATAACAATTCTAGTTCCACCAACCACCAATCTCACCTGTCTCTCCTTCCATCCACATATGCCAAATCAAAACCAATATCCGCCGTACACGCCGCTGAGCCAGCAAAAACCGTTGTTTCTCCGGCGCCGCCGCCATCTAAATGGAGTATTGAAAGCTGGAAATCAAAGAAGGCTTTGCAGCTACCGGAATACCCGAATGAAGCGAGTCTTGCAGCGGTGCTTAAAACCCTTGAAGATTTCCCTCCGATCGTGTTCGCCGGAGAGGCAAGGCATTTAGAAGAGCGGCTTGCAGATGCAGCTGTTGGAAAAGCTTTCTTGTTGCAAGGAGGTGATTGTGCCGAGAGTTTTAAGGAATTCAGTGCCAATAATATTCGAGATACTTTCAGATTACTTTTGCAGATGAGTGTTGTTTTGATGTTTGGTGGTCAGATGCCAATTATTAAGGTCCTATCCCACTTCCCTTTTATTTATATATCAATGCCAAATCTATTACTTATAAATGGATTTTGAGTTATGATTCCGTGTAAATATGCTAATCTTGTAACCTTAACTATAACCCTAAGGCTATAAATATCAAAACCCTCAAATACTAACTCTTATTGTATTCTAATATACCTACCAATTTATTGATTTCCAATTTTTGTGGATTTTTTGGATTCTAGTAATACCTACTATACTTTAATTCCGCAATTTGTCTTTGTCATTAATTTTGAAAACTTACCATCAAAAGCCAAAAGGAATACTCTTTTTTATACTTCTAACTAGATTATTGTCCCGCTATAGCGCGGACAAAGTAAAAACTTGATCGTAAACTATATGTTTATGCAGATTTTAAATTATTATGAGAAGACAATGTTACACGTATAATAACATATATACCTTTACGTTTATACAAACGTTGTTTATAGTTATAATAACATATATACCTTTACGTTTATAACATATACACCTTTACGTTTATACACTTGTTATGATCTTTTGTATTAGAAGATTTTAGAATAACAATAAGGTAAATAATAGGTAAAATTGAGCGATTTTATAAGTAAATTAAAATTGTGTTTTTTATTTTAGTGGAGATAGAATTAAAGAGATAATGTAATTATGTATTGTAAAAGGGTGTAAAATGAAAATAGTCTTTGATGACATCATCAATTTGATATAACGGCCGAGATCAAATATGTTAATCCATCTAAGGGACCTTATTTCGCCATGTGACATTTAAGGCTCATCTTTTATTATATATTAAAGATATGTACACCTCTGTTTTGTGTTATTATTAATTAATTAATTAAAGTATGACTTGCACGTAGCTCTTCGGAGATATTACCAAAATCGGTTGTAAATGGGAGTTTTAAATTATAAGGTTGATTTGGATGTTTTCATTGTTTAAAAAACATATGTAGTAGGTCTCAAACCCAATTAAACAACATTTCATTCTTCCTTCTTTTGCATATTCAAATGTTAACAGGACTTAAACCCATGACCACTAGGTTAGCGGGTCACTCACATATCGACAAACTACTTTTTAAATAAAAAACATCTTTCCAATATGTGTTTTGATTTCACTAAACAGAAATCATTATCATTAATTTCATTTCAGAGATCTAACCAGAAAATGTGAACTTTGGTGAATTGGTTGGTTATCTAGGTTGGGAGAATGGCGGGCCAGTTTGCAAAGCCAAGATCAGATGCATATGAAGAGAAGGATGGGGTGAAGCTACCAAGTTACAAAGGAGATAACATTAATGGCGATGCTTTTACCGAGAAGTCAAGAATTCCAGACCCTGACAGAATGATAAGAGCTTATTGTCAAGCCGCAGCTACTCTTAACCTTCTTAGAGCATTTGCGACTGGTGGATATGCTGCGATGCAAAGAGTCACCCAGTGGAATCTTGATTTTGTTGCTAACAGTGAACAGGGAGACAAGTGCGTATGCTTAATTTAACTAAATTTGCCTTTTGAAATCACCCCCTTTATCTATTATCTTCCTATAGATTGATTCTTTGTGACTGGTGTAATGTATATAGATACCAGGAGCTAGCTCAACGTGTAGATGAGGCCTTAGGATTTATGTCTGCTGCTGGACTAACGGTTGACCACCCGATTATGTCAACAACTGATTTCTGGACGTCTCATGAATGCTTGCTCTTACCTTATGAACAATCACTGACTAGGCTTGATACAACATCTGGTCTGTACTATGACTGCTCCGCTCACATGGTCTGGGTTGGTGAACGTACCCGCCAACTTGATGGTGCCCATGTTGAGTTTTTAAGAGGTGTTGCTAATCCTCTTGGCATCAAGGTACTTCAAGCTACCTATACCAACAACACTTTTTTGTTTAATAATTAAATAGAAACCATGTTTTACAAGTGTTTGAATTTGTTTTTGCAGGTGAGCCAGAAGATGGATCCTAACGAGTTGGTTAAGCTGGTTGACATTCTCAACCCTAATAACAAGCCTGGAAGGATTACAGTGATTGTTAGAATGGGAGCTGAGAATATGCGAGTCAAACTTTCCCCTTTGATTAAAGCAGTGAGACAAGCAGGGCAGGTTGTGACTTGGGTTTGTGACCCAATGCACGGGAACACTATAAAGGCTCCTTCGGGCCTTAAAACACGTCCCTTCGATTCCATATTGGTACGCACATTCTCATTCAACAATTCTAGTCTCTTCGATGTTGTCAGTGTCTTGTTTTTGTGTTTCTTTTGTTTTCCTCTACATTGTGAGATTAGGCCATTTTGTCAGCTCAATATTGTTTTTAAAGAATACGCTCTGGACGCAAGTATTTTATATAAATTATTAATTTGATAGACATTGTATTATATTTTTGTTAACAGGCTGAAGTGCGTGCATTCTTTGATGTTCACGAGCAAGAAGGAAGCCATCCAGGAGGTATTCATCTGGAGATGACGGGTCAAAACGTCACAGAATGTGTTGGTGGATCGAGGACCGTTACTTTCGATGATTTGAGTTCACGCTACCACACACATTGTGACCCTAGGCTAAATGCTTCTCAATCCCTAGAGTTATCGTTCATAATTGCTGAACGGTTGAGGAAGAGAAGGATGGGATCTCAAAATTCACTTTCTTTTAAATTTTAGATTCACCAACTTCTTGTTATAACTGTGTTCAAATTTTGCTGTTTGTTCAAGTTTGTGGGTTTTTATGTTTGATGTAGTTACTTTGGGACAAAATAAAGGATGACTTTGGGTTTGTTTTTCAATAAATTGGTACCTTTTTGTATATGCTATCTTACTGCTAAAAGTTCAGTATAAACTTTCAGAGTTCAAGTTTCATATGTTATATATATACTTTTTTAAAAAATAAAAAAAAATCTTAAAATCGAGGAGATAGTGGACAGAGAAACTCATCTTCATTACAATGAGTCGTATCAATTCTTTTTTTTTTAAAAAGCCTTGTCCTGAAGGCTTGTATATTTATAGCTCGGGTTATACGACTCCTATGATGGCTTGTGTGTGGTTTGAAGTAAAACAAACTTACGTGGGAGGGATTGGGGTCTTGGGTCGTATGCCTTTCCACAATTCAAACACACATGTTGTTGCATCTTTGCGAGTCTTAAGCACTTGATCAAATTTGTCGTGAAAGGTCCGGAAGGGACTACCATCACCGATGAATGTATTGGCGTCTAAAGTTGATCATTTGTGATTTTGTGTCATCTTTAATATATTTTGCATAACCGATGGCTTGAGTATTGAGAGAGTTGTGGCCATCAAAGACTAGGCTGAAAAAGTGAGTTCGGGTGGAGTTTGAACTCCATGGTTGTCTAACAACAATGTTGGTGTGAGGATCGAACCAATTAACAAATGAGATTAATTGATTTAATGATTTAGATCTAACAAACACAAATGTGTTGCAGCGGATAAACACAATTTGTATTGAACAAGGTTATGATTAATTGAGTTAATTTGTAAGAATAAACGATAAGAACAAATAACACAATTTATCAACAACACCTCAATTGACTTGTATTAATTTCGAGAGAATTACAAAATTATACAGTCAACGTTATCATCTCAAATGATAAAGGAATAACTAATATTCAAATCCTTGAGGCTACTTAGCTATGATCAAGTACAATTACAATTGAGTAAAACTAATACTATAATCTATAGCCCATACTCTATAAAGATGATTAATCGCTAATCAAACAGTCCCATCAACTTAATACCAACTCCCGGTAAAGCGTTCTGAATCAGCACGTGAAGTGTACTTTAGTGGTTGGAGATGTTCAGTAGTCGAGGATCTTCATCAGCTGCAGTCGCCGGTGATTATCCACCTCTACTGATCAGTTGGGGACGATGGGTTTCTACTGATCAGTATGTAGCTACTGATCAGTTCTTCAAAAGGCTAGATACTGATCAGTTCTTACTATCTAGATACTGATCAGTACCTTGGGACCAAAATATATGTTTTACTGCTGATCAGTAGACAAAGCCTTATCTACTGATAAGTAGCAAAACATAATTAATGGAATTTGTCCCAACAATCTCCCCCCTTAGTGATAGCATATCCATGCTCATCACTATATACAAAAACCCAAACAAAAAATTTCTTTCAAAAAGACAGAGTTGCTTACTTGTTCATCATTGATTTGGAGGTTGTTCCTTGTACAAGTTAGCATACTTCTCTTTGATTTGGCCATTTATTTTCCAAATCAGCTGAGTTGCCTTATTTGAGTTAAGAGATGCATGTAGTTTTCTCTTCATCAGAATGATCATCATACTAGGATCATGGTTGTACTTTTTCTCAGCTAGGTAAAACTCTGGAGTGCCATCCTTCCTCATAATGCAGTAGATGTCATTCTTTTCATACAGAAAACATGACACCACTTCAGAGTACCTTTTTATTCTATCATCCATGAACTCTGGCTCAAAACATATCAAAAGTAGGTCAAGAAGAAGGATGTTCAGATTGAAATCCAGAGGATGCTTCCTCACATACTTCTTCCTTCCTATTGCTAGCATCTGTTGAAGCTCATCTCTTGTCAGGGAGGAGAATAGAGTCTTGTGTGAGGAGATGATTTGTGAAGAGTTATCAGCTCTGATTATCTTCACTTTGTCTTTACCTTCATCCACCACATTGAACCAGTCAGTGATTGGTACAATCCTGTTGAGTGGCTTAGCCTCTTCATAAGCTTTGTACTTCACAAGTTGTGCCATGTCATGAAAGGTCCTTTTCTTAGCAGCTTCAAAATCTTCCTCTTTATCCTTCCATGATAGACCTTTAGAAAGTGTATAGTGTCCAACAACTGGGAATCCTCCAGCTGCTGATGATCCTCCAGCTGCTGAGGATCCTACAGCTGCTGATGATCCTTCAGCTGCTGTCTTTTTCCTTTTGAGTGGCTGCTCAGGACTTTCAACCTCTTTCTCAGCCTCTCTCCTTCTTCTCTCTTCAATCTCTCTTCTTGCAGGCACTTCAGAAAGGTTTTGAGACACCTTAGATCTTATTTCCCCACTTTTATTTCTTTTCAGAAAACCACTAGGTGCTCCCATTATGGGGTCATGTGCTTCTTTCAGGTTCCTTTCAAGGATGTACTGAGCTTTCTCCTTCTCTTTTTCCTGCTTTTTGACATCATTGTAAAGATTTGCAAGATTTTCAAGTTTCATTGACTTCACAGACTTTGGATTTGATCCTTTCTTCACCAGATAGTCAACAAATTGTTTCTTGTCATATTTTCTCTTCTGTTCAAGAGTTTGTTCAGTTTACTTCTTCTTTCTTTCTGCTTCTTCCAACCTTTGTTCTTCTATTTGCATTTGTCTGCTCAGCTCTTGATCTTCCTCTATTTGTTGTATTTTGCTTTTAAGCTCAACATCCAAGGCAGCTTCCTCCTTTTCTTTCTCAGACATAACCAACTGATCTGCTTCAGGTTGAGGTTAGGGATCTTTGATTTTGAGAGAGCTAGATCCAACCTTCTTCTTTCCCTTTTTATTTTCCTTCTCAGGCTCTTGATTTTGTGCTTTTATTTTGCCTTGAGGTTCTTTAATTGTTAGAGATTTAGACTCAACCTTCTTCTTAGCCTTTTCTTCTTCCTTTTGCTCTTTAGCATGAAGCTTCGAAAGGGATGCTTTACATTTCTCAAGATTTTCCCTTGTAAGCATGTCAGGACAGATCATCCTGTTCGTATCATAGGATAGGGTGTCCACTCTGAGAGGATCTGTATTGAACACATTGTCCATTGCTGAACCATCTTGAGAGCCTTGCCAGTTTTGGTTCTTTTAAGCATTGAGGAGTGGGAGAGTTTGACAGTTTTAGTAAGCTTGGCCAATTTTCTCTTCAACATCTTGATCTCCTGGCCTTGCTTTGTCACTTTAACCTCCAAGGTGGTACATTTATTCGACAATTCCTAGATGTGCACACTGTTCTCCCCACTCTCATGTTGAGTACCAACATGAGGCAGATCTTGGAACAAAGATACAGTATCAAGCCTAGCTTGATCAGCTGTACCCCCATCGTTTCTTGGCACCAGGGACCTTCACATGAAGGATCAAAAGACCCTCCATATAGTGAAGTTGTCGTAGATTGGGTCTTATTGCCTATCAACCTGGCCTGTGTCACACTGGGTGTAACAACAGTAGGTTGAGCCCTTTCCACATAACCACTCATCTCCTTGGTGGCTACCTCTTTAAGGTTGGGTGAGACCTCATGTGTACCCATTGAGACTGAAAGATTTCTATAGGCTTCATAGGAGAAAGGATTGATAAGATCATCAGCTTCATTGGTATCATCATCATCACTTCCAAGAAAGAGGGAAGTGTGAGGAAAGGTTTGAGGGATTGGGTTCTCAAAAACAAGGGTTGAAGGAGCCCATTGAGTCTGTTAATGCAAATCTGCATCATCCATGGTCTCAAGCATGGATGTTTGGGTGTGTGTGCCAACCTCAACAGGTGGTGTACTTGTGCCTGGTACAACAGGTGGTTCTAGAACAGGAGCTTCAATTTGATCAAGAGTATGATCAACTGGTTCATCAGCTTGAACAGTTTGTTCAGTGGCTGGAATATCATCAGTAGGTTCTTGAACCTCAGGCTCCACAATGGGAGGAATGGGTGGAGTAGAAGAAGTGGGAGGTGGGGGTTGGGATGCACCTAGGTTAGATGATCCTGCACCTCTAGAAGCAGATGAAGATACCCCCAACATCGTTGGAAAAAGTGGGGTATCTTCTTCACCATCAAAATTCTTACCTGTCTTCCTCATTGAAGTAAAAGTTTTGGAAGAGTGGACAGAAGACAGGTAGAGGTTTTCATGTAAAGTAAGGTTTGGGATTACCTTTGAGAAAACTTCTGCAAGAATCTAGGGTACATTAAAAATTTACCCTTGGCAGAGATGTTTGATTGCATCCCTTGAAAAATGAATTTTGAAAAATTAAATACCTGGCCATCAGCTAAACATGCCATTGCAGTAGCAGTAGGCACATTTATTTCATTCCAGGTACTATGTTTTGGTGAAAGACATGTTTGGATTATGTGGCCAAACAGTTTCAAGATCCTCGGAAACTGTGCTTTTTGAAAAGTTACGCGCCGGGATACATTGTATCCCATGCGGCCCACAATCGCAAGCAAGTTTTCTTTAGGGATAGAAATGGTACCTGTTTCATCATCCAGTTGAAGGTGAGTGCGAATAATGGCTTCGGTGATGATGACTGGATTTCTATCAACTGTGGCATTTATACATGAAACGCCATTTAGGTCACCGGCGGTGGCTGTCGCCCAAAATTCTCGGACGTGTAAACTTCTAATCGTTGGGTTGACAGTTAGGGCGTATTTGATTTTCGAGCGGTTTAAGAAATCTATGAGATTATGAAACCCGCTGTTTCTTTGCCTTTTATGAGATACGCCACAACATTGTGTTGTTCATGGAATTCGAGATCCATTGATGATTTTAGACTTGATTGGCCCTCTTTAGAATTTTCGATTTCTTAAAGAGGGTTTTCTTGAGAGGGTTTTCTTGCAATTTAGGTCACGGTGAAGTGAATTAAGGTTGAAGACGAAGCATTTATAGTTTTTCAAATAATGTCGGGAAAGGACTTAAATGCCCTCATCAGTATTAAATGAACACTAAACGACAAGAAAATCCTGTTGAGTCAGCATCCCTTCATATTCTAAGTGCTGATCAGTAGGAACCCACATCATCATGTAGATTTCATACTGATCAGTATAGTCAATCATCAGTAGTTCCCCGCATTTGCATAAGTAGTGTAATCTTCTCATACTGATCAGTTAAATAAATCTTTTGAACTGATCATTATTACACTTCTTACCTCGTTAGTAGTCACTTGATGACTTGTATGTGTCAGCTGATCAGTAGGAAAGTCTTTGCAACATGACAAAACTTTCTAAGTTGTTTCCACAACTAATCAGTAGACACATGAAGCTTGAAATCCACCAGTAGTGACAAAGTTACATCTGATCAGTAGTTCCTTTCATTTACTGATCATCAGTAACAAAGTACTTTTTTTTTTTTTTTTTTTTTGTTAGTACACATTTAAATAATATGCAATGTATAGCAGTGTACTCAAAAATTTAAAGAATTGACCAAGCACAAAGACGTTTAATTTTGAAATAGAATTTGAATTCAATTTTGATTTATCATTCAAATTGAGTTCACAAGAAATGTAAATTTTTCCACATCAAAAGCTTTTGTGAAAAGATCTGCAAATTGATTGTCTGTGTGAACTTTTAAAACTTGAATTAATTTCTTTTCATTGCAATCTCTAATAAAATGAAAATGTATTTCAATGTGCTTAGTTTTGCTGTGTTTGACTGGATTGTTTATGATGCAAATTGTACTCTTATTGTCAACGAAAATAGGAGTTTTAAGAAAGAACATACCATAATCCATCATTTGATTCTGAATCCAAAGGACTTGAGAACAACAACTGGCAACTGCAACATATTCAACTTCAGTTGAAGAAGTGGACACATTAGTCTGCTTCTTGCATTGCCATGAAACCAGTCTGGACCCAAAGAATTGACATCCCCCAGATGTTGACTTCCTGTCCATGTTCTCCCCTCCATAATCACTGTCTGTGTAAGCAATTAAATCAAATGGAGACTCCTTTGGATACCACAAACCCAAGTTCTGCTTTCCCTTTAAGTATCTGAAGATCCTCTTTACAGCAGTCAAATGTGAGACCTTTGGATGACATTGATATCTTGCACACACACAAACACTGAACATGATGTCAGGCCTAGATGCAGTTAAGTACATTAAGGATCCTATCATTGATCTGTAGAGATGTTCATCAACTTCTTCTCCCATTAGATCAGGTTCCAAATGCTTGTGTGTTTCAAATGGAGTGCTTGCTGGCTTGCTATCTTGAAACCCAAATTTTACCAAGATGTCATTCACATATTTGGTTTGGTGAATGAAGATCCCAGTAGGAATTTGCTTGACTTGAAGACCAAGGAAAAAGTTTAAATTCCCCCATAGAACTCATTTGAAATTTCTTGTGCATCATCTTCTCAAAGTCTTTGCATAAACTTGTGTTGGTTGAACCAAATATGATATCATCAACATAGATTTGCACCAATAAAATGTCCTTTTTCACAGTCTTTATGAACAAGGTCTTATCAATGGCTCCCATCTTGAAACCATTCGCTAGCAGATAGAATGAAAGAGTATCATACCATGCTCTTGGAGCTTGATGAAGACCATATAGAGCTTTGTCAAGCCTATATACCATATCAGGGTGGTCTGGATCTTCAAAACCAGGATGTTGACACACATAAACCTCTTCTTCAATCTTTCCATACAAGAAAGCACTTTTCACATCCATTTGAAAGACTGTGAAGCCTTTGAAGGATGCAAACGCAAGAAAGATTCTAATTGCCTCCATTCTAGCTACAGGGGCAAAGACTTCATCATAGTCAATGCCCTCTTCTTGAGTGTATCCTTGGGCAACTAGTCTGACTTTTTTTTTAATAACAATGCCTCTTTCACCAGTCTTGTTCTTGAAGATCCATTTGGTTCCTGTTACCCTCTTTCCACTAGGCAATATCACCAATGTCCACACCTCTTGAAGTTTGAATTGAAGCAATTCTTCCTGCATTGCTTCAACCCAGCTTGGTTCTTTCAATGCTTGAGTTACCTTCTTTGGCACCATTTGAGAAATGAAGCATGCAAACAAGCATTCATTTAGACTTCTGTGCAGTCTTCCCCTTGTTTGGACTGAAGAATTCAAGTCACTTAAGAGTTGTTCCATTGGATGTTCCCTGTTGATTCTTTGAGAAGGATGAATGTCCTATGCAATGGTTGATTCCATATTGGTGTCATTTGTTTCTGGAATCTCCCCCTCATTGTCAAATGGTAGAGATTCATCATACTGAGCATCACCATCATTGCTTGAAATTAGCTCAGGTGAAGGAACATCTTCAGCTTGTGGACCTTCTTCTTCTTGAGATGATTGTGGTTCAGTTTCTTCTTGATCTTCTACAACTGCTTGAGATTGAACAATGCTTGGAAGATTAGCAGTGTAGATAGGGAAGTACACAAATCCTTCATGTTATTTGTTTTAAAGCTGATCAGTAGTTGGCCTCTGAATGTACTGATCAGTAGAAATTTCAGTAGATAGGTACTGATGAGTATTTGCACCTGGTTGATACTGATCAGTAGGATCCTTTGAACTTGAAGCTTAAGCTGATTTTGTACCTGTTCCTGCATCATTACTGACTACAAAATGATATCCTAAAGATTTGGTTAGTTCATCTATATCAAATAGCCAATCAGGACCACTGCCATTAGCATTCAATGTTTTCTCATTAAAAGTAACATTGGCACTTTCTTCTACAAGTTTAGATTCGATGTTATAAACTCTAAATGCCTTACTTTTTGATGAGTAACCTACAAAGAATCCTTCAATTACTTTGCTATCAAACTTTCCTAAATGTTCTTTAGTGTTTAAAATTGTACAAGGACACCCAAATGGTTTCAAGAAGCTTATGAGTGGCTTTTTCTTGCGAAAGAGCTCATAAAGGGTCTTTGTACATGATGTTTCAATTGACACTCTATTTTGAACATAACAGGTAGTATTGACAACCTCTGCCCAGAAAGTGATGGGAAACTTAGCATCTTCTAACATAGAACGTGCAACTTCTATGAGAGTCCTATTTTTCCTTTCAGCAACACCATTTTGTTGAGGAGTCCTAGGGGCACAAAATTTTCTTTCTATGCCTTTCTTCTCACAAAACACATTCATGTCATGATTCTTAAATTCTGTCCCATTGTCACATCTAATGGTTTTTACCTTTTGATTTGTTGTGTTTTCTATCCTAATAAGAAAAGATCTAAGAATTTCTCCTGTTTCATCTTTAGTGTTAAGAAAGAAAACCCAAGTAAAACGTGAGTAATCATCAATAATAACCAAACAATATGACTTCTTTCCCATGCTTTGGATATGGGTTGGGCCAAAAAGATCCATATGCAACAGTTGTAAAATGGAATCATTTGAATTAACTTCTTTAGATTTGTGAGACACTTTGTGTTGCTTGCCTTTAAGACAAGAAACACAATGATCAAAACATGTAAATTCCTTTTGAGGTAGACCTCTTACAAGATCATTTTTGACAAGTTTATTCATGTTTTTGAAATTCATGTGACACATTCTTCTGTGCCACAAAGAAGACTCATTTAAAGATGCTTTTGATATGAAACAGTGTTCCTTTTCCAACTGTGCCTTGGCCATATCCAAACAATATACATTCTCTCTCCTTGGTGTTCTCAAAATGATCATGCTTTCATCAATTTTGAACCTAGGATCAAGAATTATACATTCTTTTGTAGTGAACAGGACAAGGTTCTTGCAGTCACATACCTGAGATACACTTACCAGGTTGTATTTCAGATCCTTGACATAGAGAACATTGTCAAATTTCAATCTACCACACGTAACTGTGCCTTTGCCAGTTATTCTCCCTCCCCTGGAATTTCCCCCAAATGCAACATAACCTCCATCGTATTCAACAAAGTTTTCAAGGAAGTCTTTGTTGCCAGTCATGTGCCTTGAGCAGCCACTATCAACATGCCATAATTTCCATAGTCCTCCTCTTTCGACTGTTGGCTTGCTCTGCACATGAAAACGGGTTAATTCCTTTTGGGAACCCAAGCCATGGTTGTCTTGGGTTGACCTTTAGCATCATTGTAATCAAATTGCTTTAAGTAAAAAGATGATGCATGCAGGGTTGTGGTCTTAGCAATTTTAGTGTCAGGGGTGGAATCAGTAGTGATTTTGTGAGTTTTGTTGTTGCTACTGATGACCCACACTTTCTTGCTACTGATGTCAGTTTTTGTTTTGGTACTAGTGACATCAGTACTCACACCCTACAGAGACTTTTTGCTACTAACATCAGTTTTTGTTTTGTTTCTACTGTTATTAGTATTCTTAGTCTTTTCAGATTGTCTTTCTACAGTGTTCTACTGACGTCAGTAGATACCTTTTCCTTAGCAGAGTTTCTACTGAAATCAGTATTTACTCTGTTCGAAACCCCTTTTCCTTTTCCATTGAGCACATGATTATAATAACAGTTTATTGCAATGTGTCCAATTTTACCACAGACGTAGCAACATCTGGTTTCAGATTTGATGAAGTTTGGATTTCGTTGTGTCATTAAATTGTTCAAGTTTCTTTGATTTCCACGTGGTGGAGATTTAGCGCAATTACAAGAACAATGTTTGACTTGATTTGACACTTTTGATTTTTCAATCGTCAAAGGTTTTTGTGCAATTTTAATTGGCACAAGTTTTGATTTTTTAAAATTATTTGACGTTGAAGCTTCATTTTTCTTAGCAGTCTGGACTTTTGGTTTCTTTACAGTTTGAGACGTTTGAATAAATGGTTTGCTTGAAATGATTTTGACAGGTGTAATTGGTTTTTCAAATAGTTTTGGAAACAATTCGTTTGCATCCTTTTCAACATCAATTTTGACAGGGTCTGGGTTCATCAAGTCTTTCAAATTTTCTTTCTCCTTCTGAATGGTATAATCAGGGGTTGGAGGAATGTAATTTTGGTTGAATGGTGGTGAGACACTGTTGTAACCAATTCCTTCTTTTGACTTGCCATGGATTTGACTCTTTAGGATTTCATCCATTGTTTTTGAAGATTTTTCAAATTTAGTTATTGACAACTTGATTTGATCACATTCTAGCTTGGTCTCATCCATTTTGATCTCTATGTCATCTACCTTTTTTAATTTACTGTTTCTTTCCCATGTCAAAAACTCAATTTTTTCTTCATATTTTAGTTCGTTTTGTTGATATGCCTTGACTTGGTTTTCAAAACTGATTATGATGTGTCTATACTCATTTCTGCTTTGATTGGCCATTTTCAGTTCATCACAAACTATTTGGTTGTGACCCCTGTACTCTTTTAGTTGTTTAATGCAGTTTGGAGTACAAAGTACCTCATTTGGAATAGAGTCATGCACATCAACCATCAAGGCTTGATTGGTCCCAACATCACCAGCTTCAAAGCTCCAATCGTACCCTCCTTCTTCATCAGTTGTTGTTGTTGTGAGAGCTGTGGAAGGTTTCTATTGGTTGCTTTGATTTCTTTGAAAACCTCCCTGTCTTCCTTCATGGTGTGGATTTTGTGCACGTTTTTGAGTACTATCCTTGTTTGGACATTCTCTTGCAAAATGACCTGGTTCTTGACATTCATAGCATTTTACTTTGCTTTTGTCAAAACCAGCATTGTCATTTCTTTTGAAAGCAAAATTCCTTCTTCCGCTCCTTTGAATGAATCTTCTTGTTCTAACACTTAACATGGCCATTTGCCATTTAAGATCCATTTCTTCAAGGTCATCAGCATTGGGTTGTTCCAGGTCATCAATGATCAATCCTAAGTTCACATGACTAGTAAAAAATGCTTCTCTAGCTGTGTCATCCATGTTCTCATATCGTGGTCCTCTTGAAGTGGCACTTCCACCAGCTACAAAACCTTGGTCACTAGGAGTTGCATTTACTTTAGGTGCTTTTGTTGACACAAAAGCAATGTTTTGTGGACTGCTGCTTGTTTGACCTTTGTTTGAGTCAACTTCCCCTTCAAATACTCTTAGCTCGTTGAAGACATCATCTAATTCCATTTCTTCCAAGGCATCTCCTTGCCTGTAGTTGATGGTGTATGGAATCCATTCTTCAGGAAGTGACCTTAGAAACTTCTTGTTTAGAGTGTCTTTGGTAATGGCTATACCCACTATCTCCATTTCACTTGAAAGTCTGTTAAATCTGTCAAAGATCTGGGTTAGAGTCTCTCCTCTTCCTGCTTTGAAGGCTTCAAACTGTTGATTCAGTACCTCCTTATAGTTTCTTCTAGTGCTTGCATTTCCACAAAATCTTTTCTCTAGAGCCACCCATAGAGCCTTTGCATCTGTGAACTTGCAAAACTTGTGTTGGTAGTCATTTGGAATAGCCAACAGCAAGCTGCTTAAAGCTTGACTCTCTATGTGTCTTTGTTTCTTTTTGTTGGGGTTGTATGGATCTTAAGATTGCAACGTTATATCAATAACCTAGCGGAAATAAGCTATCGATTATCTAGCGAATATTTAACCTTCGGAAACGTAATCAAACCAATGATTATTGATAAGATTAGACCTTAGGAAGAGTATTCGGATGATTGATTATATGTTATAATCAGTTTGGAACAATATGGAAACGGCAGTAGCAGTTCAACTCACGCACAAAACCCCAGAACGACTAACTCGTAATGCAGAAAATAGCTGGGTATATATAGGCCCAGATATTCATCCGTACGGATGACTTTCTATTCGTACGGATTACTTCCTATTCGTACGGATATGATCTCATCCGTACGAATGCAAAACTTTAACAAAACTCTTGTTTAATTTACTTAATAGTGCGGATAACAGTTCATGCGCACGGATGCATCCTCATCCGTGCGAATGTAATCTGGATATAATTTAAACATCACAAATCGTATATTTGATTAATTCAGAATAACGTAAACATTCAAGCATATAATTAATCAAACAAGTAACATTAATATCCAAACAATACAAAGACTGATATTGAATAAACGTGTAATTACATATGAATCTAGTAACTAACAAAATGCACCTACAAACTCCTCCTAGGAACTAGATTCTATGTATTCAGTCTTCAAAAATCTTCACTGCTGCCCAAAAATGTCTTTGATCTGTCCTTTTAAGCGTGGATCTTGTAAGCAAAATAAACACGAACAACCTTGTTGAAACGCGACGCCTGATCCATATCTTTGACATCACAAAGTATAGGACATTGAAACAAAGAATAAATATCTTCATCAGTTTGATTTCTGATCCACATCGGATCAAAAATTCTCAGTGTTTCCCATTCACCTTTTCTCTCCAGCACAATTACAGCTTCTGTAGTTCGATCATCGTAATACCACCATTTGAATCTCCGATGGAAATCGGCTTTCATTTTGCGTAGCGGAATCTTCTCCATCACCCTTGGCGCTTTATACGTTACATGCTTCAAAGCTTTACCTGTTCTCGGATTCTTCCGATCTTTAGAATAAGTAATCTTTGGATACTGTTGCCTCAGGTATTTCCACGATGATCGGAACTCATAATGAAGTTGCTTCTCCAACCAAGTTGCCTTATAATCCGACTCACTGTACAACAACTTTAGACGAGCCAACCGCAACATATCAAAGTACGGCAGAGTCTTCAAGTCAGGAGCGAATTTAAAATAATCAATGCCACGCTCTCGCTTGACTGCATAAACATTTAAATCATCCAAGTATGCCCAACTGATTATTTGACCTTCGGTCTTCGCACCTTTCAAAGAATAAAACTTTGAGTAATCAGGTTGAACAACTTGACGAGGCGGGCGAAAACATTCTTTCATTGCCTGAAGCCATTCAGCTTTCTTGACACTCAGTTCTTCGAGATCTGGTGTAGACTTGCTGGCAGCTGGATGTTTTTCCAATTTGCGGTTAAGATCCCCATCATCAACGTTAAAAACGTCATCATCATCAGGAAGATCTTGAAAATCATTTGATTGATAGATAGGATTTGCTGAATCAACATTGTGCTCAAACACTATCTCATCATCATCAATGTCAGAATCAGGAGGATTTGCTGCAGAAGCAGATGCAGATTCTTCAGTAATAACTTCACCAGAATTCATTTCCAATAGTTCTGTAATCTGTTCCTTAGTCAAACAATGAATTATCTCTCCTTCTTCTTTATCGTACTCGACGCTAAACTGAATTACCCCCTGCATATCCAAAATGTGAGTTAATTTGGACTTTACATGTGAGATTGGAGTAATATCATGCTGCGATTCACTTGTATGTTCTTTACTAGCTTTATCAGACTCAGTGCTTTCACTTCCTTCGGCTTCGGCAGACGGTTCAGAAGATGCATCGTCTGATCCTTTAAGTCTGAAAATCCCATCATCACCTACAATCATATTATCTTTCACCTTGTTGTAGTCTTCTTCCAACTTCTTGATTTTCGTGGATTGCTCAGCAGTGATAAGTTCCAATTCCTTGTTCTTATTTGAGCAATCCTCAAGCAACAATCTCTGTGAATCAAGCAGCAGATTCTGACTTTTTATCATTTCAGACATTTCAGCTCGTTCAGCATTAAGTCTCTGAATTTCTTCATCTTGTTGATGCTGTTTTGCCAAGACATTTAATAACATAGCATTCAAGATGGCAAGCTGAGCAGAATCAGAAGTCTGCAATGAAGAAGATGACTTTTCAGCAGTTGTTGTGGTTATGGTAGCTGTCGTCATGATTGGCTCTGGAGCTGTAGTAATAGGAGGAACTGGAGCTGCAGTGCTGACAGTCGTCTTTGGAGCAATGTCAGAACGTTTCACCAGCTTGAAACGTTTAGGCGATTTCTCCCTTTTCTTGAGAATTTCTCCTAATGACTTAGATGCTGGAGGATCTTTTCGTTTACGTACTAATGGAATCTCTTCAGCACTCATGACAACATCATCTTCATCTCTCAAACCAGCTTGAGATGATGATGTACCAACAACCGGAGATTCAACCGGAATAACCTCAACATCTTCATCGGAGTCAGACAGTGGAGGTACACCAATATCCTCATTATCTGATTCACTGTCATCATGTCTCCATTTCTTACCGCCAGGGAAGACATATGATGGATCGGCAAGGTGACCAATCAACCGTTTCTCCACCGGTTTCACCTTCTTGTTCTTGTATATAAGCAATCGTCCCATTGTCATATCAGTCATTACCTCCAGCTTGATCGTATCATCAGCAACTTTGGGCAACGTTGGGACCTTCACATCAAGAATCATTTGCACAAAGCGCGCATACATCAGATATTTTTGCTTTTTCATCTCCAAATTTTCCGCCATGTGCTGCATAATCATTCCTGAAAAATTGTAAGGAATATTCAGCACCAAAGCTGCAAAAGCACTTTGTGTTATCTCCCTCATTTCATCATGCCCAGC
The DNA here is from genome assembly GCA_910822075.1 of Senecio squalidus. Taxonomy (NCBI): domain Eukaryota; kingdom Viridiplantae; phylum Streptophyta; class Magnoliopsida; order Asterales; family Asteraceae; genus Senecio; species Senecio squalidus. The sequence continues at coordinate 32,060,097 of CAJVGC010000065.1, read as the reverse complement.
CTTTCTTGGGCTCAAACAGTGTTGCAACACGTGACACAAATACTTGTATTGTATGCTAAACCCAGACTTCGTAATCACTCCCTTCTCTATTGCACCATCATATTTTACCCGCAAAAGCAACCCTCTCACAAGATACTTGTTCAGCATCGTCGGCAAACCAGCTTCGTCTTCAAATCCGATAACCTCTCGAATAACACTTTCATCGACCATTATATCAACCCCGAGAACATTGCTGTGAATTTGAATCTTTCCATCTTCACGAACAACCCGAGCATTTTGCCAGAAAGATGTTATGTGAGACAAGTAAGGCATACACTCAGTAGATATAGCCTTGTAAATTCTGGATCTCTTCAAGAACATAATGATTCCAGCAAAACTTTTAGCATTTCGAGACTCTTCGTTTAGATAAGCGCACATATTGTTTTTCGGTCCAATGCTCCAGTTAGCGCTTTGAGATTGCGAAGATGATTCCACAATTACATCAACATTTGAAACAGGGATTTCAGAGACAGGAACTTCAGCCATTATCCTGCAAACAGAAATATAAACATCGAAAGCAAAACAGTTAGAATAAAATTCAAACGTTTTATGTTTCTGTTCTGGCCATCCGTACGTATGAACACTTCCATCCGCACGGATCAGTATGTATCCGTAAGGATGAACTACTCAAACCAAACGGATTACACATTATACATCCGTACGAGTGAACAAAACATTCGTACGAATGAAGCTCCTATCCGCACGGATGAATTCACATTCGTGCGGACAGAGTTCATCGCAACTGTTGGTTTTCCAAAACCTAGATTTTATATTAACCTGTTTTTGGACACAAAAATTATACCAACATGTTCGAAATCCACCGATTTACTAATCCCCTAACTCAATTTACCCTTACAAACACATATAAATGATCGATTGTTCAAAGTATATACGGACCAAAAAATCAACGATTAAGCACTTAAACGGTCGTTATACCTTACGTGGTTTGTATGGTTTTGTTCGCAATGTAAAGTTACACGAGAAAATCGGATTCAAAAACTCTTTCTAACACTTTAAAAAATTGATGAAATTTGCTTAACACGGATGAGAGTTGTGGTGAATGAACAACACGGACGCGTAGGTATATAAACCCATTTTTCATCCGGACGGATGTGAAAGACATCCGCACGCAGGAGCGTTCTTCCGTGCGTTTAACGAACAAACATTTAAAGTCTAAATCACCTTTCATCCGCACAGATGTGATAATATCCGCACGGATGAGAAATTAGAACTTAAACGATATCCTCCCTTGATTCGTGCGGTTGCTGTGTTGATCCGTACGTATGGAATATACATCCGTACGAATGCACTGTAGAACTCGTAACTTTAAAATTTCACTTTTCTTCAAAATCAAACACCAAGTAAACGTTAAGCACATAAAATTTCAGAAAGAATAAACGTTTTGCTCAATGAAACATACTGTCGAAGAATTCTAACCAAAAGCTTCACTAACAATCATGACCTTGAGACGTTGTAAGAATTAAACATTAATCTCATTTTCATGTTTAGATTTCAAGTCACGACAAGCAACCGTAAACTAGCAAAATAAACAATAAAAATAAAATCTTTTTGTATTTTTCTGTTTTTGGTAGATCAAAAGAAATTTTAACTAAGACAAAATACTGAAAGTTTAAAAATTTTAACTAACAACTACACAAACTGAAAATTTCACATTCTTTTTGTGAGAATCTTTTCGAATAAGGGATCAGACTGATACTGAAACATAACATTGTCATTCATTTTTCTTTGTAACTATTAACATCTCAATTGACGATTATTGGTATATTTGTCCTCTTAAACTTAAACAAACATTCACTTGACATTTTTCTTTCAAAATGGTTATCTCGATAAGATCTCCCAATGTTTTGAACATAGATATCAACACACCTTTTGAATTTTAACAGTCACCAGAATCATATCATAATTAGAATTGTACGTATGTTTGTGTATTTGTCCTCTTAACTTTTCAGCCTTTTCAATTCTATTTTCATAAATACCAGGCGTAATATCATAATATATATTTCGTATGTCAGTATGGCATCCACTGCACATGCAATAAGGACCAGTGATTCTTGATCGTTGAAACGTCTAATTTACACCACTCAGAGAATAAGCACTTCATCACCCTTTATTTGGAATGCTCGAATTATGATCTTCTTTCGACCTTATAATTCTGTTCATCCATCAAGGTATTTTTGAAGTTTGTTTATTAAGTACTTCATCACTCTTTATTTGGAATGCTCAAATTATGATCTTCTTTCGACCTTATAATTCTGTTCATCCATCAAGGTATTTTTGAAGTTTGTTTACTTATCTCTTACTTTGTATTTGATCTTGAATAGACTGTGTCTATTTTGGTATTCACATCATTTCTTCAATTTCCTTGATCTTGATCAAATCATTCAAGAATGTTATCCCAAAATCACTGGAATGGCCCTTAATTGCTTCGATATATACTGACATACTGTATTCTTTTTCTGATATTACACCTAATATTTACTATCTTACGAATTGATCCAGCGAAAAGCCACAAACACTACAAGACAAAAGCTAATCATAATATATTAAAATTTAATTTTGACTGTTGTGTGCTGTGTACAGTGTTCTCAATTGTTATTGATCTCCAGATATCATTTAGACAGTATTTGAGACATGTCCATAACGATTTAAATTAAAATTTGATATCTGCGACAACCATTTTGAAATTGATTTATTTTCGTCACGTTTCAGTAAGATAAGCCTACCAATATATCCTACAACTGATATGTGTAAACGTTACATTCAGCATATCCTTTTGACAATTACATGTTCAGTTTAGTCCAGTATTTCCTCATTTCCCCAAATGTTTTTTTTTTTTTTTTTTTTTTTTAAGTATTTCTCCCCCTAAAATTCTAAAAATAAAAATCTATTTGTATTTTTGAAATTTTATATAACTAAAAAGAGGAAAATAACAAATGAAAAATAAAAAAATAAAAACCTTAACGTAGTATACAAAAGTAATTCCGGTTACTTGTCCGACTTGATTTCTTCAATCACATCACTCTTTTTGACTACACCATTTTCCAGCAATAAAAATCCAAACCTAGACTTATCAAATGCCTTTGTAAAAATATCTGCTTTTTGAAACATCGTTTCGATATAAATGACGTCAATTAAGTGTTTTTCAAAGCAATCACGAATGAAATGATATTTTACGCCTATGTGTTTGGTTTTAGGATGGTGCACGGGATTTTTAGTGACAGCTATGGCAGCAGAATTATCAACATAAATAGGAGTAGTAGATAAAGACAAACCGTAATCACGCAGTTGTTGCTGAATCCAGATAACCTGAGAGCAGCAGCTAGCCGCAACAACGTATTCAGCCTCACATGTGGACAATGCTACAACGGTCTGTTTCTTGCACTGCCATATTACTAGACGCGTTCCGAGAAACTGACATCCTCCTGAAGTTGATTTAGCATCCTTCTTGCAACCGCCATAGTCTGAATCACTGAATGCAGATAACTCAAAATTGTCATCATGAGAATACCAAAGACCTAAATCTGGAGTACCCTTCAGATATTGCATAATCCGCTTCACTGTTGAAGATGAACAACAGTTGGTGCTGCTTGGTATCGGGAACACAAGCACACAGGAAACATGATATCTGGACGAGAAGCGGTAAGGTACATAAGAGATCCGATCATGGAGCGATAGAGAGACTGATCAATTGGCTCCCCGTAGTGTCTGGTGAGATCCCGTGATTCACCGATAGAGGAGTAGAAGCAGGCTTCATTTCCAACATTTCAAACCGTTTCAAAATGTCGTTGACGTATTTAGTCTGATGTATAAAGATTCCCTCTGCTGTTTGATCTACTTGTAGCCCCAAAAAGAACTTAATCGGACCCATAGAACTCATTTCGAACTTGCTAGTCATCACCTCTTCAAATTCCTTACACAATTCTTGATTCGTAGAACCAAAAATGATATCGTCCACATACACTTGCACCAACAGAATATCGTCACCTCTTTCCTTAATAAACAACGTACAATCGATAACACCTCGACGGAAACCATTGTCGATCAGATGATTTGCAAGTGTCTCATACCAGACCCGCGGTGCTTGATGCAGACCATAAAGTGCTTTATCAAGAATATACACTTTATCCGGATGTAGTGGATCTACAAAACCTGGAGGTTGATTGACGTACACTGTTTCTCGAATATTCCCGTAAAGAAAAGCACTCTTTACATCCATCTGGTAAACGGTGCATCTTTTATATGATGCGAAGGCCAGAAAAATCCGAATTGCCTCCAATCTTGCAACAGGAGCAAAAACTTCATTATTATCCAGTTCATGTATTTGTCGAAAGCCCTGAACCACTAGCCTTGACTTGTTCCTCACAACTATACCTTGATCATCTCTTTTGCAAAGATGGACCCAACGACAACCCAATGACTTTGCACCTTTTGGCTTATGGACAAGCCTCCAGACACCCAACTTCTTAAATTGTAGCAGTTCCTTTTGCATTGAATTTACCCAATTGTCATCCAAAAGAGCTTCTTCAAGATTTTCCGGTTCAATCTGGGAGATAAAACATGCATGTGCACAGTAGGTGACATCCCCAGATTTAAACAGATCAATGTAAACATCGCTTTGAACTTGTCTTCTTGTGCGAACTCCGGCCGAATGTTCACCTATTATTTTCGAGACAGGGTGGTCACGTTCAGTTCGTGTGACTGGAGTATTAGGAATTGCAACATTAGGACCCAAGTTATTAACATCAGTATTTTCCATTCCCTCTTCATTTGCAGTTTGCTCATTAACATTAACCGAGCCATCAGAGTCTGAATCATCATCATTTTTGTGTGGATCTGCAGGATTATCTTGCGCACTGGGAGGAGTAGCAGCTGTTTGAGTTACTGTATCTTGAGGAATATGATTTTCCAAACCTTCTCTGTGAGAATAGTACCTTGCAATATCTTCATCGGAAAACACTGGAAGATTAAATGATTCAAATAACGAATCATAGTCAAACATCCACGGAGAACCTTTGGAAGGAATAGGTTTAGAATACTTCTGAACGTCCACCTCATACCATTCTTCAATAGATTTAGTAGTTGGATTCCAAACTCTCTTGTTAGGAGTGCTGTATCCCAGAAATATCCCTTCTACTGCCTTTTCATCGAACTTTCCCTCTGATTTACGCTTGAGCATAGTACAAAGTTCCAAGTACTGCAAATTTGGCTTTCTTTTCTGCAACAGTTCATAACAGGTTTTCTCATGACGCTTTACTACTAGCACTCGGTTTAAAGTGTAACATGCATTAGCTACCGCTTCATTCCAAAATCGTACTGGCAGTGACGAATCAGCCAACATAGTCCTAGCTGCTTCAATCAACGTAGTGTTCTTCCTCTCTGCAACTCCGTTCATTTGTGGAGTATAAGCTGCACTAAATTGCTGTTAAATTCCTCGGTCCTTGCAGAAATATTCCATCCTCTGATTCTTAAATTCTGTACCATTATCAGTTCTAAATCGTCGAACTTTTAATTAATACAGTGTTTCCAACGTTATAACTAACAGCTTGATATTCTCGAATGTTTCAGATTTTTCCCGTAAAAACATGACCCAAGAGAATCGAGAGTAATCATCAGTCACCACTAAGCAATATTTGTCCCCTGCTACACTCGAATATTTGATTGGGCCAAAAAGATCCATATGTAAAAGTTCAAGTGGAGCATCGATGGTGTGGAACTTCTTCGCTTTGTGAGACTTTTTGGATTGCTTTCCCTTTTTGCATGAAATACAGACTTCCGGCAACTGAAAGCTTTTCACATTTACTCCCATAACCAAATCCTTATGCATCAGATGATTCATATTTCTTAAACTGAGGTGTCCCATGCGTTTGTGCCACAATTATCGATTCACGTTCAGTAGCTTTCGAGACAAAAGCTTGATGTTCAGTCGAATTCACAGTAGTTTTCGACATGTCGAGCACATACAAATCTCCAACCCTTGGTGAAGTTGTAGTAACCAATTCCTCTGGAATCTTGAATTCTTTCCTCAGAATGTAACATTGATGATCATCAAAAATTACTTTAAATTTCTTGTCGCAAATTTGAGACACAGACAACAAGTTGTTGACCAGTGCCTGAACAAAATTCACTTTATCAAAGCTAATCTTGTTGTTTGCAACCAGTCACTGGGCTGTGATAAAACCTCCCTTATCTCCAGCAAAAGAAACATATCCTCCCTTAATAGATCTGACATTTGAAAGTAGTGACATATTTCATGTCATGTGCCTAGACGCCCCACTATCAACAATCCAGGTATTCTTGATAGGATCATAGACGACCTGCACATTAAATTGAAAATATTAGTTTGCGATGCAAACCCAAGCCTTAATGGTTGTGGGTTTACCATCACCACCTAAAATCTGTAAGTCCACCCATTTTCCCGTTGAACCGTCAGGTACATTTGAAGGTCCAGAACCCTTAGGCTTCCATGACTTTGATTCATGAGTAGAACATTTGATATAACCAGTTGATTTATGAGTTGGTGATGGTGACTTTTGTTCAATTTGTTTAACATGAGATTGCTGTTTTGATTTACCAGCAGGAAGCAACTCACTGTTTTGTTTTGGAAATGATGACCGATTGTTTGAAAATCGATTTCGATTTGGACTAGAAAAACGATTTCCAGTAGACATTTTATGTTGGTCAAAAAAATGTTCCTAGGCCTTTGTTTCAAATTTGGACAATTATAATTAACATGGCCTTTTTCCCCACAATCAAAACAAGTTCTCCATTCATTAATGTTTTGAGAACTTCGCGTCATTCTCCGGTGGTGAGTATGAGGTTTGGAGAACATAGCATTTGGACGCATGAAGCCATTATTTTGTTGAACATTTGGTGACTTCTGTGGGTTTGTGTTTCTTAAGTGAGGTGGTATGAATTTTACTTTTTCAGTTTCCTTTTTCTCAACCTCCACTGGTGATTCCCCGGCTTTTACAAATTTTGGTCCCTTAAATTCAGGTCTTTTCAAAATCTCAATTTGTTTAGGTTTACTCGAAGTTTTATTCGGTAACTGACGACCCAAACCCGAACCCTTTTCTTCCTCATCTGAGTCGGAAACCCAATCTTCAACCAATACCGTGTCTTTTAATTTTTCGGTTTTAGCACTTTGAGCATTTGAATTATCTTTGTGATTGACAATAGGTGTTTGGACAACTGGGTCTGGTTGTTGAACAATGAATTCAATGTCCCCTTCCTCCTTTGGGGCTTTAATTAATTTGTTAAAAATTGGAGGTGGACATGCTTTGTAATCAACCTTTGATTTCCCTTCCCCATTCTCAGGAAGTTTTTCTTTTAAAATGTGATCTAAAAGGTATGATGCAGTGGAATAACTTCTAACCTGTTGATTTAAAGTTTCAAAACTGATTTTTATAGATGCATTTTCACGTTTAAGGGCATCAATATCTTTCAAATATTTATTAATGGAGTCCTGTTTGTTTAACAACGCTATTTCCAGATCACTGACTTGTTTTGTCAAAAGTTTATTCTTTTCAGAAAACAGTTTTTCATTTCCTTTGACAATTTTATTTTTACGTAGTTCCTCAACAAGATCATTATTTCCTTTTCTTAGCTCATTCACACGTTCGTCTAAAACAAAACACCTAGAACAGGAAGTAGTTTTAGGTTCAAAATGTACCTTTGATGACTCTTCAGTACCTGCCATCATTGCAAACTCCCTTTTTGTCTCTGGTGCTTCTGATTCTTCTGAAGATTCCTCAGATGATTCTTCAGATGTAATAGACTCCTCCCCGTCACTTTCTTCGTTGAGATCCAATATTTTCACAATGTTGACTTCAGCATCGGACTGATTGTTATCAATTTGAAATTGCCAGTCCAAACCTTCGTCAGATTGCAAAACCAGAGCCTTAACAGCTGAATTCTCTGTACCAGTAGGGATATTTGTACCAGTCGTCACCATAGCAGAATTCTTGTTCACCTCAGAAGTATTTCTATTCACATTCCTGTTTTGCTGATCTCTGAAAGGGTTCTAAACATTCCTTGGTCGTTTTGGCTTCTCACATTGACGAGCAAAATGACCTTTTTCACCACAGTTGTGACAAGTAATAGCAGACATATCGAAACCATACTTAGTTTCCTTGTTGGCTCCGATTTGGTTACCAGTCCGTTTCACATACTCTTTTGCCCTCCTAACAAGATTAGCGAAACCCCACATAATATCGATTCTTTCCATCTCATCACGATCAATCTGCTCATAATCTTCACCAGTTAAGTTGTGACAACCATCACTCTCTCCGTCCATAGTTAGCTAGTATGCCTTTAGATCATTACCAAAATTCAATGAATATTTAAAACTTTCGTTTGCAAACTGATTATTACTATGTTGTATGGATTTAAATTTACTTACTTAAGTATACTATTGCGTGTGATAGACTTTTACTATGCCTTAGGTGCACAAGTAGGTATAACCCGTTAGTTGAGCTCCTATATGCCTAAGCAAATTATCTCGTACTCGTGTTATAAGCATCCTTTACATGTTGTAAACTTCTAGTACCTAATAATTCATTTCATGTTGTTAAACTAATTTAAATTACGTCCTGTCAGTTTCGAGTTCCGTTTACACTTCGTTTCGTTTCATTTTCATAATCTCCTTTTTGTCAAATTCACTAATCATATTTGGTTTCGTTTTGTTATTCTCGAGTCAAACTTTTGACGGGGAATGATTTTGAGTTTATAAGTTTCTGGCTCGTATCATTTACCTAGATTAACTACCCAAAAATCTAGTCCGTTTACTAAGCTTAACTAATATCCCAACCCAAACCAAGCCCAAACCCAACACACCTAAAAACCTTGAGTCGGTTTTCTTTTTTCTCTTCTCAAAAACCCTTAAGTCGACTTTTTCTTTTTCCCTGGTATCCTCTAATCGATCACCAGCAGATCATCATCATCATCATCATCTTGATTTCTTCCTTCATCAAATTCGTATTCAGGTAGTGTAATACTGGTAGTGTAATACTGATATATCAATCCCTTTGATCATTTCTTTCTATAGACGAAACCCTAATACTAAATTATGGTTATGATTTTGGTGTTTACAGCCATCAGTAATCATCCCTAGAAAGCATCAGTTTCGTTTTTCTCCTGGCCCTAAGGTAATCAGATTCGTTGCTGTGAAAAACCCTAAATCTAGTTTAACTTTCTTTTGGTTTTTGATGGGGTAATCTCGTTTGTTTGGTATTGTTATAATCTGATCTGGTCCACTCGTAAACCATATAAATTTCTTAGTTTGTTGCTTCCGAGTTTCGTATGCAAATCGTCACAAAACCTAAACTAAAATGCTTTTACGTGAACTTTGAAACCTTGCTGAACTGGAATGTTACCCTGTCTTGTGTGCTGAATAGCTCATAAACGATTTGGAATATGAAACAATTTTCTAAATATAAAATGTAGCTATTTGAATCTAGTTTCTGAAAATATAAGATTCGTAATCTGAAACATTTTAGAACTCCCAGAATCTGCGTTTTAATACACGTTGGTCTAATCTGAATTTGGTAGGATAGCTGTTGTGTTCACCTGTTTTATAAAAGTCATAACTACTAAACCGTCTTGAATTCTAATCAGGTATAAAAGCCAAAGTTGTAGGTCTTAGAGTCTAGTTTCTGGGAAAATTGGTCTCGTTGTCTAATTGTTCGTAGAACTCTCTAAAATTGCAATTTACTGAACGTTGGTCAAACTGAAATTTTACCGATAAACTACGGTTAATGACTTGAACGACTGTAACAACTTAGCATATGTATAAATGATATTATTCAAGTTTAAACTGAATATAATTGAGTTTTAAACAGATAATAAAGTTATATAAACTTTCGGGTTGTTTAATGCGTCTTTAAAGGTAAAAACGTTTTGTATTTCAAACGTCTAACTAGTCATTTTGTAACCATCATAAATTAAAGATTTTTACTTCAATTTAAACGATTAAAAGTTCCTCGTTGTAGTACTTTCCCTCTAGTTTAAGTACATATATTATTGGTTCCCTAACTATGTTTATAACTCAAGTTGTGCCGTCTTAAAAACACCTACTCGTGAGTTTGGACAGTTGTAGTGTCAGTCTTGTTTCGTGTATAAGTTTTTCATAACAGATCCAAATGGATTAAATCCGGAGTCCTGGAAGTATCTCTCTGAGTCTAGTTTCCGTACATATAAGATTCTTCATCCAGTTCCATTTCAAACTCCCGTTATATCAGTTTTCGTAACAGGGGGTACTTGCTGAGTTTTCTTAACACGTATTCTTAATTCACCTTTGGTCCTTTGTTTTCGGGTTTCTTAAATTGTTCAAGTGAACACTTCTAAATGATTACCAAACGATAATAATTCTTTACTTGAATATGTACTTACTTATACTTGCTATTTAGGGAAGCTCATATACTAGCCGGGACCTAGCTTGTGACCCATTTGATTTACATACATACACACGAGTAGTATTACTTACATACGTATTCACGAGGTGAGTTCATCGCCCCATATTTACTGTTTTTCTTATTTTAAACTAAACGGGGGAAAGTAAAACTCAACTAAACGATTTATGACAAAACGAATACCATTTTCAAACTTACCATAAATATATATTTCTATTTATGGAAACATACTAGTTTTGGAAACTTTCTATTTCGGGAATTCACTACTTTCGATAAACTTACTATAAATAGAACTTCCTATTTATAGAAACTTACTACTTTTAGAAACTTACTATTTTCGGAAACTTACTACGAACTGGATTTCATAAAACGTGTAACAAAAACCTAATGCATTTTCAAAGCTTACGAGATACGGGTATATATTTGGATTCATGGTACTTACACACTACTTAGCTAACTTAGTACTGCCGAGGCGTACTAAGGGTAGCGTTCGGACCTGACACAGCCGATGCGTGTCATACTGACTTGACGCTGCCGATGCGCGTCAAGGACAGTGTTCAGATTCGATATTGCCGACGGGCGTATCACTTACAGGGCACTACCGAGGCGTGTCACTGTGTTCGTTGGATATGATTATAATTCTCGATATGGTTACTATTTTACTACTTATGCATTAGTTACACGCTTTCTTATACTATGTTGTGCTTGAGATTGAAAAACTGTTTACTTACATTTTCTTACTTACTACTCGATGAACTCGCTCAACCGTTGTGTTTACTTTTTAGTTTTACTTTCAGGTATTGATCAGGCATAGGATCTAGCTGGACTGGACTCCTAGAGACTTAGAGTTATTTTATGCATGGTGGCTTGTATTCATATGTTATACTAGACATTATTTCGGGCTTGCATGCCTAAGTACATTATTTCATTTTCGGATTTATTTTGGATGTTATTTCATTGTAGTGATTGACGTAATTGTGTACCAAGGGGTTTTACCTTGTACATGGCGACGTCATGACATACGAATTTTATTTATTTCATATAGATTATTTCTTTATTTACTAATGTGTTATGACGATCGCAATCAGTTGCACCCTGCGTTCCGCCACTGGCGGGGTGTGACAGATTGGTATCAGAGCACATGGTTATAGAGAACTAGGTGGTTTGGCCTAGACTATAACTAGGTGTCCTTCATATAGATTCTTTTAGGATCTTTTTCATTGATTTCATTACGTCTCACTACTTGTACGCGACGACTCATTCGCCTAAGGAAGACGGCGACCAATATCGGCTTTCGACATTGAAAGATTTTGTTTTATGGATTTTTTTTTTCTTTTCATTTATGTTTCTTTGATCACATATTTTGGATACTACTTTGGAACCTCGATTAAACTCTCGTATTTCAATTTCTTGATTCGAATATGTTAATATTATGATAATGAACATGGGAGCGGACATGTGTATGAGGCGAGGTGAATATAATTATGGGTGGCCAACGTAATTATATCCATAGCGGGTCATATATATGTTACATGAACATGTTTATAGTCGTAATACAAAACATACCTAAAGTTCTTATGGTTGAGTTATTAATCATATCCATTCCTTAAAATTTACGCTTTCGATTATACTGACATATACTTATTCCTTTCTTGTGTAGATGCCTCCTCGTGCACAACTTACTCCGGCTCAAGTGGCCGCTATGATTGCTGAGCAGCTAGCTGCGGTTGTTCCTACTATTGTCGCACAGGTCACGAACGCTATTAATCAGCAACCGCATGGACCACCTCCTCCACCACCGCCACATCCTCCACCTCCACCTGCACACGTTTGTTCTTACAAAAATTTTCTGAGCTGTAAGCCGACAGAATACGACGGAACGGGCGGGGCCCTAACTCTCAGTCAATGGTTCGAGCAAGTTGAGTCTGTCTTCGACATCAGCAACTGCAGTGCTGAAAACCGAGTTCGATACTCCACGCAACTTCTGAAGGGCAAGGCCCTTACCTGGTGGAATTCCGTTATCAGCGCCCGTGGCAGGGAAGTCGCTATGGCTATATCTTGGGCGGATCTCAGGACGCTTATGCTGGATCAGTTTGTTTCTCGCACGGAGATGAAGAGGTTAGAGGATGAACTATGGGGTCATACTATGGAAGGACCCAAGCTGACCGAGTACATCGACCGTTATCACGAGCTCGTTCGTCTATGTCCGAGGATGGTAGATACTGAAGTTCGTCTTGTCGAGCGCTTTATTCACGGACTGCACTCAGAGATTCGTCGATCACTAAGGGGAATCGATCCTCCTACACTACATGATGCCATCCACCGTGCGGAGTCTATTACGGAAGATTTGATCAGAGATGGCGTGTTTGCTTCGGAGAAGAAGAGAGGTCACAGTGAAGCCAAGCAGGGCAAGTTCAAGAAGGTTAAGAGAGATGAGGGTCAGTCGAGCAACACCACGAGATCGGGGTATAATGGTACATTTCCTTTCTGTCAGAAATGTAACCATCACCATGAGGAGCACATGCCGTGTACTTGTTCGCTATGTCGTAGGAGGGGCATTTGGCCAAGGATTGTCGTTCTAGAGCTGTTGCTGCCGTGCCGACGAATGCGGGGAAGCCAAGTTCTTGCTTTCAATGCGGGGGTACCGACCACTTCATTAGAGATTGACCCCACAAGCAGGGTATTGCTGGTCAAGCTAATCCACCTCAGATCACTCAGGGAAATCAGGGACCAAACACTCGTGCTCGTGCTAGAGCCTACATGCTAGGAGCTGCAGAGGAGCAGCAGAATCCGAATGCCGATGGTAGTTTCTTATCCAACTCTGATATTACTCGTACACATGTTGATACTTTACTCTCTGATTATGAAAATTACCTTTCGATGATCTAGTTCGTGACGGTACTTTCTACATGAATTTCGGGACGAAATTCTTTTAAGTGGGGTATCCTGTGACAACCGTCACTCTCTCCGTCCATAGTTAGCTAGTATGCCTGTAGATCATTACCAAAATTCAATGAATATTTAAAACTTTCGTTTGCAAACTGATTATTACTATGTTGTATGGATTTAAATTTACTTACTTAAGTATACTATTGCGTGTGATAGACTTTTACTATGCCTTAGGTGCACAAGTAGGTAGAACCCGTTAGTTGAGCTCCTATATGCCTAAGCAAATTATCTCGTACTCGTGTTATAAGCATCCTTTACATGTTGTAAACTTCTAGTACCTAATAATTCATTTCATGTTGTTAAACTAATTTAAATTACGTCCTGTCAGTTTCGAGTTCCGTTTACACTTCGTTTCGTTTCATTTTCATAATCTCCTTTTTGTCAAATTCACTAATCATATTTGGTTTCGTTTTGTTATTCTCGAGTCAAACTTTTGACGGGGAATGATTTTGAGTTTATAAGTTTCTGGCTCGTATCATTTACCTAGATTAACTACCCAAAAATCTAGTCCGTTTACTAAGCTTAACTAATATCCCAACCCAAACCAAGCCCAAACCCAACACACCTAAAAACCTTGAGTCGGTTTTCTTTTTTCTCTTCTCAAAAACCCTTAAGTCGACTTTTTCTTTTTCCCTGGTATCCTCTAATCGATCACCAGCAGATCATCATCATCATCATCATCTTGATTTCTTCCTTCATCAAATTCGTATTCAGGTAGTGTAATACTGGTAGTGTAATACTGATATATCAATCCCTTTGATCATTTCTTTCTATAGACGAAACCCTAATACTAAATTATGGTTATGATTTTGGTGTTTACAGCCATCAGTAATCATCCCTAGAAAGCATCAGTTTCGTTTTTCTCCTGGCCCTAAGGTAATCAGATTCGTTGCTGTGAAAAACCCTAAATCTAGTTTAACTTTCTTTTGGTTTTTGATGGGGTAATCTCGTTTGTTTGGTATTGTTATAATCTGATCTGGTCCACTCGTAAACCATATAAATTTCTTAGTTTGTTGCTTCCGAGTTTCGTATGCAAATCGTCACAAAACCTAAACTAAAATGCTTTTACGTGAACTTTGAAACCTTGCTGAACTGGAATGTTACCCTGTCTTGTGTGCTGAATAGCTCATAAACGATTTGGAATATGAAACAATTTTCTAAATATAAAATGTAGCTATTTGAATCTAGTTTCTGAAAATATAAGATTCGTAATCTGAAACATTTTAGAACTCCCAGAATCTGCGTTTTAATACACGTTGGTCTAATCTGAATTTGGTAGGATAGCTGTTGTGTTCACCTGTTTTATAAAAGTCATAACTACTAAACCGTCTTGAATTCTAATCAGGTATAAAAGCCAAAGTTGTAGGTCTTAGAGTCTAGTTTCTGGGAAAATTGGTCTCGTTGTCTAATTGTTCGTAGAACTCTCTAAAATTGCAATTTACTGAACGTTGGTCAAACTGAAATTTTACCGATAAACTACGGTTAATGACTTGAACGACTGTAACAACTTAGCATATGTATAAATGATATTATTCAAGTTTAAACTGAATATAATTGAGTTTTAAACAGATAATAAAGTTATATAAACTTTCGGGTTGTTTAATGCGTCTTTAAAGGTAAAAACGTTTTGTATTTCAAACGTCTAACTAGTCATTTTGTAACCATCATAAATTAAAGATTTTTACTTCAATTTAAACGATTAAAAGTTCCTCGTTGTAGTACTTTCCCTCTAGTTTAAGTACATATATTATTGGTTCCCTAACTATGTTTATAACTCAAGTTGTGCCGTCTTAAAAACACCTACTCGTGAGTTTGGACAGTTGTAGTGTCAGTCTTGTTTCGTGTATAAGTTTTTCATAACAGATCCAAATGGATTAAATCCGGAGTCCTGGAAGTATCTCTCTGAGTCTAGTTTCCGTACATATAAGATTCTTCATCCAGTTCCATTTCAAACTCCCGTTATATCAGTTTTCGTAACAGGGGGTACTTGCTGAGTTTTCTTAACACGTATTCTTAATTCACCTTTGGTCCTTTGTTTTCGGGTTTCTTAAATTGTTCAAGTGAACACTTCTAAATGATTACCAAACGATAATAATTCTTTACTTGAATATGTACTTACTTATACTTGCTATTTAGGGAAGCTCATATACTAGCCGGGACCTAGCTTGTGACCCATTTGATTTACATACATACACACGAGTAGTATTACTTACATACGTATTCACGAGGTGAGTTCATCGCCCCATATTTACTGTTTTTCTTATTTTAAACTAAACGGGGGAAAGTAAAACTCAACTAAACGATTTATGAGAAAACGAATACCATTTTCAAACTTACCATAAATATATATTTCTATTTATGGAAACATACTAGTTTTGGAAACTTTCTATTTCGGGAATTCACTACTTTCGATAAACTTACTATAAATAGAACTTCCTATTTATAGAAACTTACTACTTTTAGAAACTTACTATTTTCGGAAACTTACTACGAACTGGATTTCATAAAACGTGTAACAAAAACCTAATGCATTTTCAAAGCTTACGAGATACGGGTATATATTTGGATTCATGGTACTTACACACTACTTAGCTAACTTAGTACTGCCGAGGCGTACTAAGGGTAGCGTTCGGACCTGACACAGCCGATGCGTGTCATACTGACTTGACGCTGCCGATGCGCGTCAAGGACAGTGTTCAGATTCGATATTGCCGACGGGCGTATCACTTACAGGGCACTACCGAGGCGTGTCACTGTGTTCGTTGGATATGATTATAATTCTCGATATGGTTACTATTTTACTACTTATGCATTAGTTACACGCTTTCTTATACTATGTTGTGCTTGAGATTGAAAAACTGTTTACTTACATTTTCTTACTTACTACTCGATGAACTCGCTCAACCGTTGTGTTTACTTTTTAGTTTTACTTTCAGGTATTGATCAGGCATAGGATCTAGCTGGACTGGACTCCTAGAGACTTAGAGTATTTTTTATGCATGGTGGCTTAAATTCATATGTGATACTTGACTTTATTTCGGGATTGCATGCCTAAGTACATTATTTCATTTTCGGATTTATTTTGGATGTTATTTCATTGTAGTGATTGACGTAATTGTGTACCAAAGGGTTTTACCTTGGACATGGCGACGTCATGACATACGAATTTTATTTAATTCATATAGATTATTTCTTTATTTACTAATGTGTTATGACGATCGCAATCAGTTGCACCCTGCGTTCCGCCACTGGCGGGGTGTGACAGATTGGTATCAGAGCACATGGTTATAGAGAACTAGGTGGTTTGGCCTAGACTATAACTAGGTGTCCTTCATATAGATTCTTTTAGGATCTTTTTCATTGATTTCATTACGTCTCACTACTTGTACGCGACGACTCATTCGCCTAAGGAAGACGGCGACCAATATCGGCTTTCGACATTGAAAGATTTTGTTTTATGGATTTTTTTTTTCTTTTCATTATGTTTCTTTGATCACATATTTTGGATACTACTTTGGAACCTCGATTAAACTCTCGTATTTCAATTTCTTGATTCGAATATGTTAATATTATGATAATGAACATGGGAGCGGACATGTGTATGAGGCGAGGTGAATATAATTATGGGTGGCCAACGTAATTATATCCATAGCGGGTCATATATATGTTTACATGAACATGTTTATAGTCGTAATACAAAACATACCTAAAGTTCTTATGGTTGAGTTATTAATCATATCCATTCCTTAAAATTTACGCTTTCGATTATACTGACATATACTTATTCCTTTCTTGTGTAGATGCCTCCTCGTGCACAACTTACTCCGGCTCAAGTGGCCGCTATGATTGCTGAGCAGCTAGCTGCGGTTGTTCCTACTATTGTCGCACAGGTCACGAACGCTATTAATCAGCAACCGCATGGACCACCTCCTCCACCACCGCCACATCCTCCACCTCCACCTGCACACGTTTGTTCTTACAAAAATTTTCTGAGCTGTAAGCCGACAGAATACGACGGAACGGGCGGGGCCCTAACTCTCAGTCAATGGTTCGAGCAAGTTGAGTCTGTCTTCGACATCAGCAACTGCAGTGCTGAAAACCGAGTTCGATACTCCACGCAACTTCTGAAGGGCAAGGCCCTTACCTGGTGGAATTCCGTTATCAGCGCCCGTGGCAGGGAAGTCGCTATGGCTATATCTTGGGCGGATCTCAGGACGCTTATGCTGGATCAGTTTGTTTCTCGCACGGAGATGAAGAGGTTAGAGGATGAACTATGGGGTCATACTATGGAAGGACCCAAGCTGACCGAGTACATCGACCGTTATCACGAGCTCGTTCGTCTATGTCCGAGGATGGTAGATACTGAAGTTCGTCTTGTCGAGCGCTTTATTCACGGACTGCACTCAGAGATTCGTCGATCACTAAGGGGAATCGATCCTCCTACACTACATGATGCCATCCACCGTGCGGAGTCTATTACGGAAGATTTGATCAGAGATGGCGTGTTTGCTTCGGAGAAGAAGAGAGGTCACAGTGAAGCCAAGCAGGGCAAGTTCAAGAAGGTTAAGAGAGATGAGGGTCAGTCGAGCAACACCACGAGATCGGGGTATAATGGTACATTTCCTTTCTGTCAGAAATGTAACCATCACCATGAGGAGCACATGCCGTGTACTTGTTCGCTATGTCGTAGGAGGGGCCATTTGGCCAAGGATTGTCGTTCTAGAGCTGTTGCTGCCGTGCCGACGAATGCGGGGAAGCCAAGTTCTTGCTTTCAATGCGGGGGTACCGACCACTTCATTAGAGATTGACCCCACAAGCAGGGTATTGCTGGTCAAGCTAATCCACCTCAGATCACTCAGGGAAATCAGGGACCAAACACTCGTGCTCGTGCTAGAGCCTACATGCTAGGAGCTGCAGAGGAGCAGCAGAATCCGAATGCCGATGGTAGTTTCTTATCCAACTCTGATATTACTCGTAACACATGTTGATACTTTACTCTCTGATTATGAAAATTACCTTTCGATGATCTAGTTCGTGACGGTACTTTCTACATGAATTTCGGGACGAAATTCTTTTAAGTGGGGTATCCTGTGACAACCGTCACTCTCTCCGTCCATAGTTAGCTAGTATGCCTGTAGATCATTACCAAAATTCAATGAATATTTAAAACTTTCGTTTGCAAACTGATTATTACTATGTTGTATGGATTTAAATTTACTTACTTAAGTATACTATTGCGTGTGATAGACTTTTACTATGCCTTAGGTGCACAAGTAGGTAGAACCCGTTAGTTGAGCTCCTATATGCCTAAGCAAATTATCTCGTACTCGTGTTATAAGCATCCTTTACATGTTGTAAACTTCTAGTACCTAATAATTCATTTCATGTTGTTAAACTAATTTAAATTACGTCCTGTCAGTTTCGAGTTCCGTTTACTCTTCGTTTCGTTTCATTTTCATAATCTCCTTTTTGTCAAATTCACTAACCATATTTGGTTTCGTTTTGTTATTCTCGAGTCAAACTTTTGACGGGGAATGATTTTGAGTTTATAAGTTTCTGGCTCGTATCATTTACCTAGATTAACTACCCAAAAATCTAGTCCGTTTACTAAGCTTAACTAATATCCCAACCCAAACCAAGCCCAAACCCAACACACCTAAAAACCTTGAGTCGGTTTTCTTTTTTCTCTTCTCAAAAACCCTTAAGTCGACTTTTTCTTTTTCCCAGGTATCCTCTAATCGATCACCAGCAGATCATCATCATCATCATCATCATCTTGATTTCTTCCTTCATCAAATTCGTATTCAGGTAGTGTAATACTGGTAGTGTAATACTGGTAGTGTAATACTGATATATCAATCCCTTTGATCATTTCTTTCTATAGACGAAACCCTAATACTAAATTATGGTTATGATTTTGGTGTTTACAGCCATCAGTAATAATCCCTAGAAAGCATCAGTTTCGTTTTTCTCCTGGCCCTAAGGTAATCAGATTCGTTGCTGTGAAAAACCCTAAATCTAGTTTAACTTTCTTTTGGTTTTTGATGGGGTAATCTCGTTTGTTTGGTATTGTTATAATCTGATCTGGTCCACTCGTAAACCATATAAATTTCTTAGTTTGTTGCTTCCGAGTTTCGTATGCAAATCGTCACAAAACCTAAACTAAAATGCTTTTACGTGAACTTTGAAACCTTGCTGAACTGGAATGTTACCCTGTCTTGTGTGCTGAATAGCTCATAAACGATTTGGAATATGAAACAATTGTCTAAATATAAAATGTAGCTATTTGAATCTAGTTTCTGAAAATATAAGATTCGTAATCTGAAACATTTTAGAACTCCCAGAATCTGCGTTTTAATACACGTTGGTCTAATCTGAATTTGGTAGGATAGCTGTTGTGTTCACCTGTTTTATAAAAGTCATAACTACTAAACCGTCTTGAATTCTAATCAGGTATAAAAGCCAAAGTTGTAGGTCTTAGAGTCTAGTTTCTGGGCATATTGGTCTCGTTGTCTAATTGTTCGTAGAACTCTCTAAAATTGCAATTTACTGAACGTTGGTCAAACTGAAATTTTACCGATAAACTACGGTTAATGACTTGAACGACTGTAACAACTTAGCATATGTATAAATGATATTATTCAAGTTTAAACTGAATATAATTGAGTTTTAAACAGATAATAAAGTTATATAAACTTTCGGGTTGTTTAATGCGTCTTTAAAGGTAAAAACGTTTTGTATTTCAAACGTCTAACTAGTCATTTTGTAACCATCATAAATTAAAGATTTTTACTTCAATTTAAACGATTAAAAGTTCCTCGTTGTAGTACTTTCCCTCTAGTTTAAGTACATATATTATTGGTTCCCTAACTATGTTTATAACTCAAGTTGTGCCGTCTTAAAAACACCTACTCGTGAGTTTGGACAGTTGTAGTGTCAGTCTTGTTTCGAGTATAAGTTTTTCATAACAGATCCAAATGGATTAAATCCGGAGTCCTGGAAGTATCTCTCTGAGTCTAGTTTCCGTACATATAAGATTCTTCATCCAGTTCCATTTCAAACTCCCGTTATATCAGTTTTCGTAACAGGGGGTACTTGCTGAGTTTTCTTAACACGTATTCTTAATTCACCTTTGGTCCTTTGTTTTCGGGTGTCTTAAATTGTTCAAGTGAACACTTCTAAATGATTACCAAACGATAATAATTCTTTACTTGAATATGTATTTACTTATACTTGCTATTTAGGGAAGCTCATATACTAGCCGGGACCTAGCTTGTGACCCATTTGATTTACATACATACACACGAGTAGTATTACTTACATACGTATTCACGAGGTGAGTTCATCGCCCCATATTTACTGTTTTTCTTATTTTAAACTAAACGGGGGAAAGTAAAACTCAACTAAACGATTTATGACAAAACGAATACCATTTTCAAACTTACCATAAATATATATTTCTATTTATGGAAACATACTAGTTTTGGAAACTTTCTATTTCGGGAATTCACTACTTTCGATAAACTTACTATAAATAGAACTTCCTATTTATAGAAACTTACTACTTTTAGAAACTTACTATTTTCGGAAACTTACTACGAACTGGATTTCATAAAACGTGTAACAAAAACCTAATGCATTTTCAAAGCTTACGAGATACGGGTATATATTTGGATTCATGGTACTTACACACTACTTAGCTAACTTAGTACTGCCGAGGCGTACTAAGGGTAGCGTTCGGACCTGACACAACCGATGCGTGTCATACTGACTTGACGCTGCCGATGCGCGTCAAGGACAGTGTTCAGATTCGATATTGCCGACGGGCGTATCACTTACAGGGCACTACCGAGGCGTGTCACTGTGTTCGTTGGATATGATTATAATTCTCGATATGGTTACTATTTTACTACTTATGCATTAGTTACACGCTTTCTTATACTATGTTGTGCTTGAGATTGAAAAACTGTTTACTTACATTTTCTTACTTACTACTCGATGAACTCGCTCAACCGTTGTGTTTACTTTTTAGTTTTACTTTCAGGTATTGATCAGGCATAGGATCTAGCTGGACTGGACTCCTAGAGACTTAGAGTTATTTTATGCATGGTGGCTTGTATTCATATTTTATACTAGACATTATTTCGGGCTTGCATGCCTAAGTACATTATTTCATTTTCGGATTTATTTTGGATGTTATTTCATTGTAGTGATTGACGTAATTGTGTACCAAGGGGTTTTACCTTGTACATGGCGACGTCATGACATACGAATTTTATTTATTTCATATAGATTATTTCTTTATTTACTAATGTGTTATGACGATCGCAATCAGTTGCACCCTGCGTTCCGCCACTGGCGGGGTGTGACAGATTGGTATCAGAGCACATGGTTATAGAGAACTAGGTGGTTTGGCCTAGACTATAACTAGGTGTCCTTCATATAGATTCTTTTAGGATCTTTTTCATTGATTTCATTACGTCTCACTACTTGTACGCGACGACTCATTCGCCTAAGGAAGACGGCGACCAATATCGGCTTTCGACATTGAAAGATTTTGTTTTATGGATTTTTTTTTTCTTTTCATTTATGTTTCTTTGATCACATATTTTGGATACTACTTTGGAACCTCGATTAAACTCTCGTATTTCAATTTCATGATTCGAATATGTTAATATTATGATAATGAACATGGGAGCGGACATGTGTATGAGGCGAGGTGAATATAATTATGGGTGGCCAACGTAATTATATCCATAGCGGGTCATATATATGTTTACATGAACATGTTTATAGTCGTAATACAAAACATACCTAAAGTTCTTATGGTTGAGTTATTAATCATATCCATTCCTTAAAATTTACGCTTTCGATTATACTGACATATACTTATTCCTTTCTTGTGTAGATGCCTCCTCGTGCACAACTTACTCCGGCTCAAGTGGCCGCTATGATTGCTGAGCAGCTAGCTGCGGTTGTTCCTACTATTGTCGCACAGGTCACGAACGCTATTAATCAGCAACCGCATGGACCACCTCCTCCACCACCGCCACATCCTCCACCTCCACCTGCACACGTTTGTTCTTACAAAAATTTTCTGAGCTGTAAGCCGACAGAATACGACGGAACGGGCGGGGCCCTAACTCTCAGTCAATGGTTCGAGCAAGTTGAGTCTGTCTTCGACATCAGCAACTGCAGTGCTGAAAACCGAGTTCGATACTCCACGCAACTTCTGAAGGGCAAGGCCCTTACCTGGTGGAATTCCGTTATCAGCGCCCGTGGCAGGGAAGTCGCTATGGCTATATCTTGGGCGGATCTCAGGACGCTTATGCTGGATCAGTTTGTTTCTCGCACGGAGATGAAGAGGTTAGAGGATGAACTATGGGGTCATACTATGGAAGGACCCAAGCTGACCGAGTACATCGACCGTTATCACGAGCTCGTTCGTCTATGTCCGAGGATGGTAGATACTGAAGTTCGTCTTGTCGAGCGCTTTATTCACGGACTGCACTCAGAGATTCGTCGATCACTAAGGGGAATCGATCCTCCTACACTACATGATGCCATCCACCGTGCGGAGTCTATTACGGAAGATTTGATCAGAGATGGCGTGTTTGCTTCGGAGAAGAAGAGAGGTCACAGTGAAGCCAAGCAGGGCAAGTTCAAGAAGGTTAAGAGAGATGAGGGTCAGTCGAGCAACACCACGAGATCGGGGTATAATGGTACATTTCCTTTCTGTCAGAAATGTAACCATCACCATGAGGAGCACATGCCGTGTACTTGTTCGCTATGTCGTAGGAGGGGCCATTTGGCCAAGGATTGTCGTTCTAGAGCTGTTGCTGCCGTGCCGACGAATGCGGGGAAGCCAAGTTCTTGCTTTCAATGCGGGGGTACCGACCACTTCATTAGAGATTGACCCCACAAGCAGGGTATTGCTGGTCAAGCTAATCCACCTCAGATCACTCAGGGAAATCAGGGACCAAACACTCGTGCTCGTGCTAGAGCCTACATGCTAGGAGCTGCAGAGGAGCAGCAGAATCCGAATGCCGATGGTAGTTTCTTATCCAACTCTGATATTACTCGTAACACATGTTGATACTTTACTCTCTGATTATGAAAATTACCTTTCGATGATCTAGTTCGTGACGGTACTTTCTACATGAATTTCGGGACGAAATTCTTTTAAGTGGGGTATCCTGTGACAACCGTCACTCTCTCCGTCCATAGTTAGCTAGTATGCCTGTAGATCATTACCAAAATTCAATGAATATTTAAAACTTTCGTTTGCAAACTGATTATTACTATGTTGTATGGATTTAAATTTACTTACTTAAGTATACTATTGCGTGTGATAGACTTTTACTATGCCTTAGGTGCACAAGTAGGTAGAACCCGTTAGTTGAGCTCCTATATGCCTAAGCAAATTATCTCGTACTCGTGTTATAAGCATCCTTTACATGTTGTAAACTTCTAGTACCTAATAATTCATTTCATGTTGTTAAACTAATTTAAATTACGTCCTGTCAGTTTCGAGTTCCGTTTACTCTTCGTTTCGTTTCATTTTCATAATCTCCTTTTTGTCAAATTCACTAACCATATTTGGTTTCGTTTTGTTATTCTCGAGTCAAACTTTTGACGGGGAATGATTTTGAGTTTATAAGTTTCTGGCTCGTATCATTTACCTAGATTAACTACCCAAAAATCTAGTCTGTTTACTAAGCTTAACTAATATCCCAACCCAAACCAAGCCCAAACCCAACACACCTAAAAACCTTGAGTCGGTTTTCTTTTTTCTCTTCTCAAAAACCCTTAAGTCGACTTTTTCTTTTTCCCTGGTATCCTCTAATCGATCACCAGCAGATCATCATCATCATCATCATCTTGATTTCTTCCTTCATCAAATTCGTATTCAGGTAGTGTAATACTGGTAGTGTAATACTGATATATCAATCCCTTTGATCATTTCTTTCTATAGACGAAACCCTAATACTAAATTATGGTTATGATTTTGGTGTTTACAGCCATCAGTAATCATCCCTAGAAAGCATCGGTTTCGTTTTTCTCCTGGCCCTAAGGTAATCAGATTCGTTGCTGTGAAAAACCCTAAATCTAGTTTAACTTTCTTTTGGTTTTTGATGGGGTAATCTCGTTTGTTTGGTATTGTTATAATCTGATCTGGTCCACTCGTAAACCATATAAATTTCTTAGTTTGTTGCTTCCGAGTTTCGTATGCAAATCGTCACAAAACCTAAACTAAAATGCTTTTACGTGAACTTTGAAACCTTGCTGAACTGGAATGTTACCCTGTCTTGTGTGCTGAATAGCTCATAAACGATTTGGAATATGAAACAATTGTCTAAATATAAAATGTAGCTATTTGAATCTAGTTTCTGAAAATATAAAATTCGTAATCTGAAACATTTTAGAACTCCCAGAATCTGCGTTTTAATACACGTTGGTCTAATCTGAATTTGGTAGGATAGCTGTTGTGTTCACCTGTTTTATAAAAGTCATAACTACTAAACCGTCTTGAATTCTAATCAGGTATAAAAGCCAAAGTTGTAGGTATTAGAGTCTAGTTTCTGGGAAAATTGGTCTCGTTGTCTAATTGTTCGTAGAACTCTCTAAAATTGCAATTTACTGAACGTTGGTCAAACTGAAATTTTACCGATAAACTACGGTTAATGACTTGAACGACTGTAACAACTTAGCATATGTATAAATGATATTATTCAAGTTTAAACTGAATATAATTGAGTTTTAAACAGATAATATAGTTATATAAACTTTCGGGTTGTTTAATGCGTCTTTAAAGGTAAAAACGTTTTGTATTTCAAACGTCTAACTAGTCATTTTGTAACCATCATAAATTAAAGATATTTACTTCAATTTAAACGATTCAAAGTTCCTCGTTGTAGTACTTTCCCTCTAGTTTAAGTACATATATTATTGGTTCCCTAACTATGTTTATAACTCAAGTTGTGCCGTCTTAAAAACACCTACTCGTGAGTTTGGACAGTTGTAGTGTCAGTCTTGTTTCGAGTATAAGTTTTTCATAACAGATCCAAATGGATTAAATCCGGAGTCCTGGAAGTATCTCTCTGAGTCTAGTTTCCGTACATATAAGATTCTTCATCCAGTTCCATTTCAAACTCCCGTTATATCAGTTTTCGTAACAGGGGGTACTTGCTGAGTTTTCTTAACACGTATTCTTAATTCACCTTTGGTCCTTTGTTTTCGGGTTTCTTAAATTGTTCAAGTGAACACTTCTAAATGATTACCAAAGGATAATAATTCTTTACTTGAATATGTACTTACTTATACTTGCTATTTAGGGAAGCTCATATACTAGCCGGGACCTAGCTTGTGACCCATTTGATTTACATACATACACACGAGTAGTATTACTTACATACGTATTCACGAGGTGAGTTCATCGCCCCATATTTACTGTTTTTCTTATTTTAAACTAAACGGGGGAAAGTAAAACTCAACTAAACGATTTATGAGAAAACGAATACCATTTTCAAACTTACCATAAATAGATATTTCTATTTATGGAAACATACTAGTTTTGGAAACTTTCTATTTCGGGAATTCACTACTTTCGATAAACTTACTATAAATAGAACTTCCTATTTATAGAAACTTACTACTTTTAGAAACTTACTATTTTCGGAAACTTACTACGAACTGGATTTCATAAAACGTGTAACAAAAACCTAATGCATTTTCAAAGCTTACGAGATACGGGTATATTTGGATTCATGGTACTTACACACTACTTAGCTAACTTAGTACTGCCGAGGCGTACTAAGGGTAGCGTTCGGACCTGACACAGCCGATGCGTGTCATACTGACTTGTCGCTGCCGATGCGCGTCAAGGACAGTGTTCAGATTCGATATTGCCGACGGGCGTATCACTTACAGGGCACTGCCGAGGCGTGTCACTGTGTTCGTTGGATATGATTACAATTCTCGATATGGTTACTATTTTACTACTTATGCATTAGTTACACGCTTTCTTATACTATGTTGTGCTTGAGATTGAAAAACTGTTTACTTACATTTTCTTACTTACTACTCGATGAACTCGCTCAACGTTGTGTTGACTTTTTAGTTTTACTTTCAGGTATTGATCAGGCATAGGATCTAGCTGGACTGTACTCCTAGAGACTTAGAGTTATTTTATGCATGGTGGCTTGTATTCATATTTTATACTAGACTTTATTTCGGGCTTGCATGCCTAAGTACATTATTTCATTTTCGGATTTATTTTGGATGTTATTTCATTGTAGTGATTGACGTAATTGTGTACCAAGGGGTTTTACCTTGTACATGGCGACGTCATGACATACGAATTTTATTTATTTCATATAGATTATTTCTTTATTTACTAATGTGTTATGACGATCGCAATCAGTTGCACCCTGCGTTCCGCCACTGGCGGGGTGTGACATAAGTGATGGTTTCCAATTTTACCATGCAACAAGTTATCATAGGATGCTACTAAGGTAGTCAACATAGCCATATCTTCGTTTACACTATCCACATTTGCTTTATGAAAGTGCTCGATCTTCAAACTTGTAGAAACCGAATCTGAAGTAGCTTGAGACTTTTGAACAGGAGTGCCTTGAATTGAGCTAGAGCTTGAAAACCCAGAATTTCCTGTATTTGACTTTTGAGTATTACTCGAGGTGTTAGCAGAAAAAGCTGTCTTCAATGGAGCGTGAGTAGGAGTGGCTGGAGTGGGATCAGCGTAATATAACGAAGGATCTTGAGTGTGTCCCTTTCTCTGAGCACGAAACTTGTCATCCTGCTCCTTTTCTCTTATCTTAATAAATAAATCATTTAAAGTTGCACGAGCAAGATAACCACTTTCCTTTAACATCTCAATATACCCATTCCAGCTTTCTGGTAAAGCATCAGCAAAACATTCTACTCGTTCTGGACCAGTTGTACCACAGAATATCTGTGCATCTCACTTATCAGATGTTGAAAACGTCTGGTAAGGTCAAACAGTGATTCGCCATGTAAGCAAGTAAAGTTGTCAAACTCCTTTTTTAATGCTCTTCCCTTCATAGACTTCAATTTGTTGTTTCCCTCGTAGTCTAATTCAAAAGCATCCCACAGTTGTTTCGATAACTTGTATGTCTTGTATTGATGAAACACAGATCTAGGCATAGCCTGACATAAGTAAGAGTATGCCTTTTTCTCAATATCATAACTTTTCCTTTGTTCCTCGGTATATCTGTGAATGGGAATGAGCTCTCCGTCTTCACCAGTTGGTTCAGTATACCCCACTTTAATCATATCCCACATTTTGGAGTCCAGTCCTTGGATATGAATTTCGAATCGAGGTTTCCAGTGTGGGTAATCGTCCATTGAAATTAATTTTGGGACCTTGTTTATACTTCCAGTTTCAGCGTCATTGATTAACATTTCCGACATTTTAGAATTAGTACTTGCCATAGCGTATTCCATTTCAAAATGAACTGCTTGATACGTACGGATGAGAGTATGATACGTACGAACGAGCGTGATACGTACGAACTAAGACAAACGAACTGAAATCTATACGAATGAGTTATTCGTACGGATGACCGGATTGATGCGCACGAACGAAAAATCTATACATACGGAAGAAACCTATACGTACGGATGAAGTAAAACTTAAACTTTTGAAGCAAGAACTTAGATCCGCACGAATGGACACCTATCCGCACGAATGAGAAATTTTCAAGAAGTTGATCCGTATGCGCCGCTGAAACTTTAGGGTTTTTCTAAAAACTCGATCTACAGGTCGATTTTTAATACCAAAATACTTTCTAAATGCCCAGATTGTAAACAAAATAACCCAGAAACGTTTTAATACACCGAAACAATCCTTTTAAACATAAAATTCCAAAACTTAAGTTTCAATCAAAACGAAAAATCTTAAAGAAAACGCTAGAAGAACGTTGATTTCTACAACCAACGCTCTGATACCACTTTGTTGGGGTTGTATGGATCTTAAGATTGCAATGTTATATCAATAACCTAGCGGAAATAAGCTATCGATTATCTAGCGAATATTTAACCTTCGGAAACGAAATCAAACCAATGATTATTGATAAGATTAGACCTTAGGAAGACTATTCGGATGATTGATTATATGTTATAATCAGTTTGGAACAATATGGAAACGACAGCAGCAGTTCAACTCACGCACAAAACCCTAGAACGACTAACTCGTAATGCAGAAAATAGCTGGGTATATATAGGCCCAGATATTCATCCGTACGGATGACTTTCTATTCGTACGGATTACTTCCTATTCGTACGGATCTGATCTCATCCGTACGAATGCAAAACTTTAACAAAACTCTTGTTTAATTTACTTAATCGTGCGGATAACAGTTCATGCGCACGGATGCATCCTCATCCGTGCGAATGTAATCTGGATATAATTTAAACATCACAAATCGTATATTTGATTAATTCATAATAACGTAAACATTCAAGCATATAATTAATCAAACAAGTAACATTAATATCCAAACAATACAAAGACTGATATTGAATAAACGTGTAATTACATATGAATCTAGTAACTAACAAAATGCACCTACACTTTTCTTGATCTATGGGAGGAGCAGGTTCTGTACTTCCAGTTGCAGTGGCTATGGTTTTGGTACCATTTTGAACCACATCCCACAGAAGATAGTTGGTTTGCAGCATATATTGATGTATTTTGATTTTCCATAGTCTATAATTTGAGGAAGATAGAACTGGGACTCTGTTTGCTTGAACACCATCATTCAAGTCTGCCATTTTCAAAAGATTTTTAAAGTTTTTGAAGATTTAAAACACAGTTGTTTAACCCTTGTTTTAAATTAGATCTAGAGCACCTGAATGCTCTGATACCAATTGTGAGGATCGAACCAATTAACAAATGAGATTAATTGATTTAATGATTTAGATCTAACAAACACAAATGTGTTGCATAGGATAAACACAATTTGTATTGAACAAGGTTATGATTAATTGAGTTAATTTTTAAGAATAAACGATAAGAACAAATAACACAATTTATCAACAACACCTCAATTGACTTGTATTAATTTCGAGAGAATTACAAAATTATACAGTCAACGTTACCATCTCAAATGATAAAGGAATAACTAATATACAAATCCTTGAGGCTACTTAGCTATGATCAAGTACAATTACAATTGAGTAAAACTAATACTATAATCTATAGCCCATACTCTATAAAGATGATTAATCGCTAATCAAACAGTCCCATCAACTGAATACCAACTCTCGGTAAAGCGTTCTGAATCAGCACGTGAAGTGTACTTTAGTGGTTGGAGATGTTCAGTAGTTGAGGATCTTCATCAGCTGCAGGCGCCGGTGATTATCCACCTCTACTGATCAGTTGGGGACGATGGGTTTCTACTGATCAGTATGTAGCCACTGATCAGTTCTTCAAAAGGCTAGATACTGATCAGTTCTTACTATCTAGATACTGATCAGTACCTTGGGACCAAAATATATGTTTTACTGCTGATCAGTAGACAAAGCCTTATCTACTGATCAGTAGCAAAACATACTTAATGGAATTTGCCCCAACAATTGGTAGTGGTGTCATAGTCGTGGAAGTGGTGTCACAGGATGTGGTTCGTTTTGGGTGATAGAAGAAGTGAGGGCTTAAGTTTGTTTATATTGAGTGGCAGAAGTAAGGCTAACAAGGATTTTAAGTTTGGTGTTACATAAAGGTGTACGGGGCGGCTAGAAACTTGGCCATGGAATCATCTAAGGAGCCCATGAGGCTTGGCGACTTACATAATGGATGGATTGAGAAAGTAATGAAATCACCATATATAAAAATCATTCGAGATGTTTAATTTATCAAGAATAGATAGACAGAACTAACTTATAAACATATTTTTCTTCTCCATTAAAATCAATGCAAAAATTAAATATACATAGAAAACATACAACTATCCACTACTCTATAAAATGAAAACATGACTTTAGTCAAACAAGTATCAATACTCCCCACCTTAATATAATCCTTGTCTTTAAGGATCACGTTTTTGTACCTTGTGTTGCGTGGCTCCCTAGGAGGGTCATGTTCGGATTCAACAAAAAAAAAACTTTGGTGTGGATGAAAATGGTGGGAGGAAATATCTCCAAGCAACAAAAAATGGGTATAGGGAAGCATAACTCAGTTTTGTGTGCCGACATCATTCTGGATCTTGGTAATAATTGAGTTGGAGGCAGTAAGCAACTCAACCAAGGGTTTTTCGGGTTTAGGGATGCAATTTTTTTTTGCCTCTTGTCGTTCGGTGGTGGTGTCACTTTTAACGGTGTCATGGTAATGGTTGTTGTGTTGTTATCTAGTTGATTAGATTTAAAGGTGGTTTTAACGAGGGTTGCGAATGTGGTGGCGAAGCTTTTCAGAATGATGATGATATGTCAAATAATAACATTTATTTAAAGCATTTTATCTATTATATTCTTTGAAAAATGACCTATAAAATGAACAAATTGATCTATTTACGTTAGTTATTGTCATTATAAAGTTTCACCCTCCCAAAAAGGAGAAATGTGAAATACATGCAAAAAGAGCTAGAACGGAGCATAAAATGACAAGAAACCTATCAGAATACATTAAGACTTTAGTTGCTATATTCCAAACATCCTCCTCAACACATAGAAGCCTCAAATACACTCAGAAGACCTAGTTACTTTAGTTCATGCATGGATGGACCTTATCCATAAGATATATGAAGCTATGAAATTCCCTAGCTTACCATTTATCGCCTAGAGTTCGAAGGAAGTAGTAACTATCTAGAGAGAGTCCAAGGAGGCCCATAGGTCAAGACAACCTTGTCTATTTCTTAACATTGCTATATGAAGCCACTTCATCCATTCAAACCTTACTCAAACCCCACATACCCTCCATGAACTAAAACCTTAGTTTCTCCACTCCAAAATCCATCATTATCCTAAACCACTTCATATAAGTCTATATCAACCACTGAAACTAACATATACCTCCGTAAACCCTCATTTCCTAGAGTGACGTAATATTCCCCAAGTACAGGTTACAATCACGGTTGAGCTACCAAAAGCCACCAAAACCTAACCTTAGCACCATCACACCTTCTACAATCGATCAAGGAACTCCAAGGGACTTAGGGAAACAATCCAAGTCGTCACCAAGTATGCCAATTCGTCACATGTGTCGTGCACATGTTGGAGCCTTCTAGAAGTCATGAAATCATAAAACATGCTATACCAGGTCGTAACCTTGCATACCAGAACGTCACCTAGGTTAGGAATTCACTTACCAAACTGTCACCTTGAAGACTAAAAAGTTACGGATGAAGAGTTTGAAGTGGTGGAAACTTGAAGTTCTAGATTGCATGCATGAAACCTTAGTACACAATCCCAACCAAACCGTCACCTCTGTGACCACACCATCACCAACTGATGGCTTGATCTCCGAAGTGACCAGATGGTATAGATGGTGTAGATCCCCTCCTTATTTCTTATGGCCCATAAATTGGTGCCCCCATTCATTTCCAAGACACACCCACACCTTTCTTTTGTAATTTTGAAAGCTTTTAGGTTGTAACTTTGGATCTATTCCATTTAACAGTTCATGCACATGCTCCTTATCTCCCGGTATCCTCTATCCATTTATATATAGATTCAAAATTCAAATCATAATGTTTTTTCATGTGTAGTATGTTTGTGTGAAATGCTAGTTGCCACGATTAGGTATTTTGTATAGTGTTTTCCATGATAGATGATATGCTAGGATCGTTATGATGCTTTAAACACCTGGTGTTGATCAGTATAATGTTGTTATGAACGTTATGTGAATTTGTGAATTAGACCTTGATTTTTATACCCTTCCAACTTTTTCCGGGGCAAACCATATGTTCACTAGCTATTCTAGACGTGATGCTTATAATACTCCCTTGATTCGTATTCTCCAAAGAGTTTAGTTTTCTACGGGACTAGAGAATAAGAGAAAAGACTGGTTAGGTCTAGGTCACGTAGTATCTAATGGTGGAACAACCTTCAGGGTATTTACGATTGACTCATTATATAATAATCGAATAAATTAATACTGCGTGTTGAAACCCTATATGCATGTTTTTGTTTGAGTGTTGCTTTAGGACGTACACTTGCTTATATGAACTTATCTAGATTACATTCCTAACATTCTATAGTTAGGTTCTCGTGTTAACAATTCATCTCAACTATCTTCTTTGTTATGTATGTTTAAGTTTTTCGATAAAATATTAAATGCATGAGAATGATGAACATTTTGGTCAACCTGCAGTTAAGGCTTACCCAACAAATTCCAATATGCTTACCCGTTCATGTATTGTCAACAAGACGATCATGTCGTGATGTTCGACTACAAATAAACTCTAGATTTTGTAACTCGTGCGTTGAATAATAATAAAGAAAAGTTAAACTCGAAATTATGTCTTCATATACATAACTTTATTTATACATTCCTTTATCCATCTACCTAATTGTTACACACATGGGCGGAGATAGGATTTCATGTTGGGGGGTAGTCAAATTTTGTCTCGTTGGAATGGCCGGTCACAAAGTCATAGGGGGGTTCGTAGCATAAATATTGTTTCGAATTTACTAAGAAAATACACATAAATTTGCTTATAAATAGGTGAAGGGTGCATATAGAATAAATAACTTTTGGATAGTTTTCTCATTGTTCATTCTGATTCCCATACCTAAGAATTGGTATCAGAACGGGGTGCTCGAAAATCACCTGATTAGACCAGGTTTATAACTAATTTGAATGGAAAGTGATTCGTGCGAAAAGGATATATATTCGTATGATCATTTTTCGACTGAAAAAT
The DNA here is from genome assembly GCA_910822075.1 of Senecio squalidus. Lineage (NCBI taxonomy): Eukaryota > Viridiplantae > Streptophyta > Magnoliopsida > Asterales > Asteraceae > Senecio > Senecio squalidus. Next base: position 32,026,787 of record CAJVGC010000065.1, on the reverse strand, counting down.
CATAGGGTTCGACTAAGGAGTTTATTCATGTGAAGCAAGAAACGAATGGGAATTCAATGGACACAAATGAAGTTCTGTTCGTATTAGTTGCAAATGGTTGTTGGTGTGATAGTTTGACGAATTAGGATTCAACTGGTTCGACTAAGGTTTTGTATTCGCGTAAGGGAGTTTGTATTCGTATAAGATGTGTTTGTGTATTCGTGAAGGGTATTTGTTTTGAAGATCAAGGTTTGATTCCAATCGCAGTTATAAGACGAATGGATTGGTATTAGTGTAAGGTAATTCAGTATTCACATAAGTTTTAGGTTGATATTCGAACACGACTGAGTAGTTTACTCAGATACTTCTAAGGTGTTATCCGAACACGACTAGGTTTATTCGGACACGACTAACGTTACTTACACACGACTAGGATTGTATTTGGACAATTTGTTTTTATATTTGAACAAGCACGTGTCACGAACACGAGCATTGTTGGCACGAATCCAAAATTTGGTATTCGAACAACTTTTGGGCAAGAACACGAGTTTACCCGATTCAGACATTTAAACAGCTTTGACACGAACACGGTCATTTTGGCCCGAATGAAGATCTATATTTTTCAAGTTAAATATTTAGTGATTTACAACGAGCATAAAAGATCAAGAGAATCAAGTAATCATGTCTTCTAGAGATCAAATGTCAATAGGATCCGAGACACGACCTCCAGTGTTTTTCCAAGGTGATTACGAACAATGGAAAGCAAGATTCTTCGACTTTATTGAAAGACAAGAATTATGTGATCAAATGAAAGAAATTATTGAAAAAGTTCCAAAGAGGTTTATAATGAATATTGTAAGTGAAGATGGTACGGAAACCAGTGGCACGATATTGAAAGATTTTTCGCAAATGACAGACGATGAAAAGAAATATCACGTGGCAAATAGACTTTCAGGATCACACATCCTGGATGCTAATACAAATGACATTTTTATGAATATCGATAGTCACAAAACCGCAAAAGAAATGTTTGATGAGATTAAAAAGAAATTTCAAGGAAGCAAAGTTGGTCAAAATATCAAGATGATAAGTGCGATGAACAAGTTTGAAGATTTCAAATCTCTTGATGATGAAATGCTTGACCAAACATATAACCAATTTTGTGGTCTATTCAATGAAGTACGAAAGAATGGTTTTCGGTAGACTCATCTTGAAGCAAATGTGAAGTTCATAAATACTCTAAGGCCGACTTGGAAACAATGTACTTCAAACATCAAGTAAAACCTCAACATTCAAACCACTCTAGTTCATGATATATTTGAATGCTTAATGAAAACTAAGAAGAGGTTATGGAGATTGAAAATAAGATGAAGCTCAAGTCAAAGAAAGAAAATGATCCTCTAGCACTTGTGATGAACAAAATTGATGAAATGTCAAAGAAGTCTTTGTTGGGATATAACTTAGTCAAATAGTTTAACTCCTAAACAGTACTTCTAACAACGGATAAAGTAACTTACAAGATTAATACGGAAGCTATTAAGAAGTTACTGCGGAACACAAGTTAATGCGGCTGTTCAACAAGTTGATACGGAAGTGTTCATTACTACGGATGGTTCAAGTTACTACGGTTTGACTACAAGTTAATACGGATGAACTCTTGTCATGCAAGTTTTAATTTATTAGATTGAGTTTCAATTGTATTTAAAGTATGTTTCCTTTTCTAGATAATGATGTAGATTCCTAGTTTATCTAGGCTAGCCTCAAGGTCTATAAATACATATATCCTTGTAAGATAGAAAACACGTTGTATTGATATCTTGATTAATACAATTGAGGCTTAATATTCGACAATAGTATTGTTCGTTCTTATTCATATTCTTACGATATTTATTTTTCGACAACTTGTTAATATTAAAGCTGTTCATCCGCTGCTGAACTTCTTTAATAGATCAAAATCTTAACGAAGGCAAACTATAAGTTATATTAGCTTATTCGATCCTGACAAGTGGTATCAGAGCACAAGAGGTGCTTTAGATCCATTGATCAACAAGTTGATAATTCTCATACGCAAGAATCAAGATAAACATCATGGCTGATTTTCCAATCAACAAAGTTCTTGTTCTGAATAGCAACGAATTCGACTTATGGAAGCTACATATCAAGCAACACATTCTATTTTCTGACTATACAGTTTGGGATGTTATCATCAATGGTAACAAGCATGCTACCACTCAAGGAGCTGATGGACAACCCGGAATCCTTACTCGTCAAACATTGACTGACCTGGAAAGAAGAGAAAACCAAACGGAGATCAAGGCTCTCAGTATTCTTTTAATTGCCATCCCCAACGAGTACCAATCACAATTAGAAGAATATCAAGATGCCAAATCTCTATGGGAAGCATTGGAGAAAAGATTCAGCGGAACAAAGAATACCAAGAAAAACGAGAAAACTAATTTCAATGCCTTGAAAGACGAACGAATGACTCAGACGTTTGAGAGATACAAAAAGCTCACAGGAGAGATGATCAACGCAGGAATTAAGTATGACAAAGATGATACCAACCGAAAATTCATAAGAGCTCTAGGTAAGGAATGGATTATCTACACTGTTTCCTATAGACAAGGAGACAAATTGGAATACTGGAGTTGGATGATCTATACAACGACCTACGAGTCTTTGAATCAGAGGTGGAAGCAGACAAACCTAACAGTAGCAGCCACAATATTAACAATGTTAATACTGCTCTTGTCACTACATCTGGAGGAACAAAACATGAAAGTGGCGAAAAGATATCTTTTGAAGCTTTCATCTCACAAAGCTCAAATCTCACTAGTGATTACGTGAAGCAGATACATCAAGATGACTGGGAGGAGATGGACTTAAAGTGGCAATCTGCCATGTTAGCTCTTCGTGCAAGGAGATTTGTGAATCGAACCGGAAGAAGATTCAATCCAAGGAACAATGAACGAATTGCTTTTGATAAAAGCAAGGTGAAGTGCTACGAATGTAATGAACAAGGTCACTTTGCAAGGGAATGTCCAAATAAGTCAAAATCCAACAATTCTCGAATCACTCAAGACAACAATCAAAGTGCACTTATGTCACAAGACATATTTGGATACGATTGGAATGACTTAGCCGAAGAAACTAGTCAAAACAGGGCGTTAATTTCTGAAGAACAAGATCCTGTTTCTACGGAAGATATTACTACTGTTCACCATGCATGCATAGCAGTAGTAATGGATGCTGAAGACACTGTTTCTACGGAGGACACAGTTACTACGGAGCTAGTTTATACTGACCTTGGTACTACAGAAATTAGCAACGATGTTCTTGGATATGACTGCACCGAAGATGATCAAGGAGCAACTCAAGACGATGCTCTAATGGCTATCGACTCATCATCAAAGGATCCTGAAACTCCATCTCTCATGACCGAGGTAAATTCTAAACTATGTTCTTCTAAGTGTAAGGAAGTAATTGTTAAATATAAAAATCACAATCAACTAATGAGTGACTCAATTAAAATCTTAGAAGAACAAAGACGGTCAGCTGCTAGAGTTATTGATAATTTAGAAAAACAAGTTAAGTCACACAAAATAAATGAAAAAAGTTATCAAGAGAAAATTAGTTTAGTTGAATGGCAAAGAGAGGATTTACTAGTTAAACTTAAGATTAGAACAACAACATGATAAAGTTGAGTTAGATGTAGGGAAATTAGAACATGCTTCAAAATCAATTAATGACCTCATTCAACAACAAATACATGGAAAGGTAAAAGCTGGTTTAGGTTACAAAGAAGTTGCCCCTCCATTTAACCAAAACTATATCCCTCCATCCATAGATGAACCTAGGACTCCTATCTCCCAGACACCTCCAAAAGAATCATTCAATGTTGATCCAATCAACTATGATGAAGTTCTGATTGAGGACTTAGTTGAAGAGAGTAAGTTGAACATTGTGAAAGATAAGGACATTCCTTTGGAAAATCACTTAATCACAATAGAAGGTATTACTCAACATTCTTCACAAAGTCTAGTGTCTATGCCCCCTAATGATCTTATCAAGAAGGCAAAACCATCCACTGAAAACAAGACCAAAACAACCCCTAAGGAAAAAGAAAAGACTTGGATACATATAGGTAAAAGAGGAAATCAACGTAATATGAACCAAGTAAAAGGACAAAAAGGTCAAATGATCAAAAGTTCAGTTAAGGGATGTTTCATATGTGGAAAATTAAATCAATATGCAAAAGTTTGTTATCACAATCCTCAAAATGAAATGCAAGTGATTCAAAAACCACATCATGGGTTGGGATATACAAAAAAGGTTGCACCTAAAAACAAACCCATGAACAGTAGTAACAAAATAAATCATGCACACAATAAATTTGTTACTATGAATTCTGGAAGAAAACGTGTTAACAAAAGTAACTTATTTTCTAACAGTAGAAATAGAGTTCCTACTGCTAGAGAAAATTTTGTTTCTACTGCCAAACTTAATACGGTCAAATATAATGGTGTTAATACTACTCGTATTAATACTGTGAAAAATAACCGTGTTAATACGGCTCCTGTTAATACTATGAAACAAAAGCATGTCAAACCAGTATCTGTTCTCACTGTTAAACCAAAAGCTGTTAACACTAAAATTGTTTCAAAAGCTAAAACATTCAAACAAGTGTGGCAACCAAAGATCCAAGTAACTCATCCACCTGTTCCTATTGATTTTTCAAAACTAGTCCAAAGGAAGGTGAGTTACTTTGATGAAATGGGCAAACCCAAGTCAGCTTTGGCTTGGGTTCCCACTAGAAACTAACTTCCATTGTTAATGTTGGGAAAATCAACGATTTAACCCAAGTTAATAAATCTGTTTATTAAAGTCTTAGTCATTGAGTATGAGTGACCTTGAGTCTGAGTGACTCTGAGTCTGAGTGACTAGAATAAACTAAGGCATTGTGGAGCTGACCAGTCAGATCCATAATGAGAAACGTAAGGTGTAACTTTAGGTAAGTTTGTTAGATAAAATCTTCTATCTTTCTAGAAGATTTTCTAAGATTTATCCTTATCAAGCTCACTATTATTGTGTATAAATAGTGAGCCTGACCATTGTAAACCTTGCACCTTTTGAAGCAATATAACTGTGTGTTATACTTGTTATTTGTTATTATAATTCCGCGATAATAAACAAGAAACTGAGTAATCAATCGATTAATAATAATTAACGACTAAATACTTATTTGTAATTGATTAGCCATTGTTTGAGATCTTATTGAGACCTAACAACTGGTATCATAGCAAATAAGATTTAAATTTTAATAAATTTATAAATCTTAAACGATCAATATATAAAATCTCAAAAACAATGTCATCATCTTCAAATACACCTGTCATGGCTGGAAAAGCTATTCCTATTTTCAGTGGTCATAACTTTGCTCATTGGAAACTTAAAGCTGAGTGGCATCTATCTGGAATCCATGAAGAAATGTTAAGGACTGTACAGGAAGGACCAATTATTCCTGGAAAGAACATTGACGAAGTCAAGGAAGGAGACAAAGTTGTCCAACGTGCAAGGTGGGTTCAAACTCCTAAATCACAGTGGACAGATGTTGATAAGTTACTTTTCAATCTGGATCCAAGAGCAAGAAGCATTTTAGGTAATGCTGTATCTGAGCAAATATTCTCCAAGATTGCTGGATGCAGAACTGCCAAGGAAATATGGGATACATTGATAGTATCTTATGAAGGAGTCCCAATAGTAAGAGAACAAAGGTTGAACAGTCTGATTAGGAATTATGAAAATTTCTATGTAAAGGACAAAGAAACCTTAGCTGACGTGCATACAAGGTTTCAAGTACTGTTGAATGATCTTTCAGCCTTAGGAATGATGAAAGAAGATGATGAAATATGCAAAAAGTTTGTTGACATCTTGCCCAACAAATTAGAATCTGTCATTACATCTCTTGTGGTTAGTGAAAAATTGTCCACCTACAAGCTGCCTGGTCTTTTTGGATTGCTGCTAAACTTTGAAGAAGCGCAAGAAAGGAAAAAGATCAACACAAGAAGGACCACAAGAGATCCAGAAGCTGCATTGGTTGCAACCAGCGAAAGGAATAAAGAAATTTACTCTAAAGCTGACTCATCTGAGTCTGAGTCACACTCAGACTCAGAATCTGATGATGAATCTGAAGTCAAGAAACTGAAAAGTCAGCTTGCTCTATTAACTATGAAGCTTGAACAGAAGACATGCTACAAAGGAAAGAAACCTTTCGATCTGAAGAAGGTAAAATGCTTTAAATGCAATGAATATGGTCACATGGCTGCATACTGTAAAGTAAAGAATGCTCAGACTGAACACATGGACGAGGTTGCTGAGAGGGCCCAAAGATACCGAAAGAAGTATCTTAAGTACAAGAAAGGCAACAGTTCAAACACACTAAAGCTTCAAACTGAGCAACAGGCATTCTTTGCTGAAGAATGGCTAGATGAGTAATTGTCTTTTGATGAGGATGAGGAAGTGGTAGATAAATGCTTGATGGCATTTATAGAAGAAGTGACTGAAGCTGAGAAATCTGCATCTCAGTTCGAGAAGGATCTGAAGGAAGCTGAGAGACTGAGTTGCAACTCAGACTGGAACAAGTCAAAACTTTACAAGGTACACAATTTTGACACTTATACAAATGAACAAAAACTTCAAATGTTTGAGTATATTTTTGTTGACTTGACCACCACTTTAGAAGAACAATCTGAATTAAAACAAAAAATCAAAGATCTTGAAAATAATTTGAAAATTAAAGATGATAAAATAATTGAACTAGAAAGTTTTAGAGTTCTTTTAAATGCTCAGATTGAAGCTTATAGTGATCTTGCAAAAGAAAACTATAAACTTAGAGAAGAAACTGAGCACTATAAAAGAATTTGTAAATCATGGTGCATATCATCCTTAAAATATGAAGATTGTTTGAGCAGACAGGTACCCAAACAAGTTCAAGCTGTGTTGGGTGAGGACTTCAGTCTGAAGAAGCACATGACTGAAGAAGAAGAAGAAGCTGAAAACGCTGAAAGAGAAAAAATTGTTTTCAAACCAGAAATTCTTCCAAATACTTTCACTTATATGAAAGGAGAAAAAATAATGATGTCAAATGCTTTTGTAAAACCTGTAATTTCCAAAGTTTTTAATAAAAGTGATTCTTCATCTTCTTCTAAATCTGAATGTGTTAATTTGTCTGAAACTGAACAAAAAGTGCATGCTGAAAAAGATTCTGTGCACCCAACTAATAGATTGCCCAAGGCTGTGAGTAAATCTAAGAGTCAACACCCAGTCAGTCCCAAGAGTCTGAACAAAAGTCATGAAACAAAAACTATTGATAAACTAGGGAATCAATTGTTGGAACTGACTAACATAGTAAAAACTCTAGTCAGGAACAAATCACCCAATCATGTCAGGCCCGAAACTCCTCCTAAGAGAATTTGCTACAATTGTGGTGAAAAAGGGCATGAAGCTGTGTTCTGCAAACAACTGAGTCATTCTAGACCACATAAAAAGATTTTTCAAAAGTCAGTCTCACCAAAACATGGGTCAGCTTCACATAAGTCAGTTTCATCAAAGTCCAGGTAAGTTTCATCAAAGTCGGTTTCACCTCAAAGGCAAAGAAACATCTCTCCATTAAAGACAACATCTGTGAAACCAATTAAGCCTAAGTCAGTTCTACCTCGAGTCAGTCTCAAAGATACTCCATGTAAATACTGTGGTGTTGTAGGTCATTATTCTGTTAACTGCATGAAGGAAATAAATAAATGGAACTATACCAGCTCCAAAACTGACTGCAAGATTGAACCTGCACCTAAACCTGCTTCAGTTCATGGATCACCTCTAAAGTGGGTGCCCAAAAGGAACTAATATCTTTTATTTTCATGTGCAGGACTCTACAAAATGGTATCTAGATAGTGGAGCGTCAAGGCACATGACTGGAATGAAGTCTTTTCTTCAAGACTATAAAGAAGAAGATGGGCCTCAAGTGAGATATGGAGACAACGGGGTATCAATGACACGTGGATATGGAAAGATTCATGCTGAAACTGTCACTTTCAAGAGAGTCGCATATGTGGAAGGATTACAACATAACTTACTCAGTGTGAGTCAAATTACTGATGAAGACCATGAAGTCAGATTCAGGAAACAAGCTGGAATAATCAACAGTGCCAAGGGAAAACCACTACTACTCGCCAAGAGAGAAAGAGATGTATTATGTCTGGATCTGAGTACGGCCAATGATGAAGCTGAGACATGTTTGTTCACATAAACCAAAGAAGAACTCAATTGGCTATGGCATCGAAGGTTATCCCATCTAAACTTCAAAAATATAAATGCTTTGTAGAAAAGTAAATTGGTTAGAGGTCTCCCTGAACTGACCTACACCAAAGACAAAGTTTGCTTAGCTTGTGTGCTTGGAAAGCAAACAAAGACTCAATTCCCATCCAAAATGTTGCATTCAATTGATGAACCTTTATTTATGCTACATATGGATCTGTTTGGTCCAATTGGAATTGAGAGTAAAGGAGGAAAGAAATATACCCTTGTAATTGTTGATGAATTTACTAGATTTACTTGGGTTATCTTCTTAAGGGCTAAAAGTGATGCAGCTAAAGAGATCATCAGTCTGATCAAAAGAGAACAGCGCCAGAAAAACACTCTTGTTAGTCATATGAGAAGTGATCATGGAACTGAGTTCAAAAACTCAGTTTTAATAGACTTCTGTGATCAATTAGGCATAGTTCAAAACTTTGCCTCAGTCCGAACCCCTCAACAAAATGGAGTTGTAGAGAGAAGAAACAGAACTCTAATTGAGGCTGCCGGAACAATGTTGTGCTATGGAAACATGAAGATCAAATTCTGGGCTGAAGCTGTGAACACTGCTCGCTTCACTCAAAATAGGTCCATCATCTTAAAGAGACATGGAAAGACAGCTTACGAATTATACCATAACAAGGTCCCTTCTATTCATTATTTCCATATCTTTGGAAGTAGATGCTATATCCTAAATCAAAGAGACTTGTTATGCAAGATGTCTCCTAAAGCTGATGAAGGATTGTTCGTTGGATACTCAAGCATAGCAAAAGCATTCAGAGTCTACAATGAAAGAAGGAAGGTGGTAGAAGAAAGCATTAATGTCACCTTTGATGACACTACTCAGTCTGACAAAGATGAATCATCATCACAGATTGACATAGCTACCATCAATCAACTTTCCAGATGAATCATCAATCAACTTTCCAGATTGACATAGCTACTCAGTATGACAAAGATGAATCATCATCATTTGAAGCTGACTCTCAGGTTGAAGATCAGAATGCTGAAAACACTCATCTAAACCAAGAATCTGAAAGTGAACCTGATGAATCATCTTTCCGGAGTGTTCCAGCAATAGAAAATACAGATTCAAATGAAACTGATGACACTCAGCCTGACACCCCTCAGTCTGACCAAACTCAGCTCCAAACTACTCAGCCTGATGATACTCAGCCTCAAGCAGACGCAACTTCTGACAATGGTCCAGGCAACATCAAGACTGTCAGAGGACATCCTATTTCGTCACTTATTGGTTCATTAACTGAAGGTGTCACAACAAGAAGAAAGAAGGCCACAACAAATTTTTGCTTCTACACAAATTTCTTGAGTCTGATGGAACCAAAGAAGGTTGAGGAAGCCCTTTTAGATGAAGACTGGGTTGATGGTATGCAAGAGGAGCTTGGAGAATTCATACAAAACAATGTATGGACAAAGGTCCCACGTCCACTGTACAAGACCATTATTGGACTTAAATGGATCTTTCGAAATAAATATGACAAAGATGGGGTGGTGATCAGAAATAAAGCTCGACTAGTTGCTCAAGGCTACAAACAAGAAGAAGGCATTGATTATGATGAAACATTTGCTCCAGTGGCCAGAATTGTAGCAATTCGTCTCTTCTTAGCATATGCAGCTTTTAAGGATTTCTTGGTGTATCAAATGGATGTGAAGAGTGCATTTCTGAATGGAGACTTGCAGGAGGAAGTCTATGTCAAGCAGCCTCCAGGTTTTGTTGATCCTAACTTTCCTGATCATGTTTTTAAATTAAACAAAGCCTTATATGGTCTCAAACAAGCTCCTAGAGCTTGGTATGATACTTTGTCTGACTTTCTTCTTAAAAATGAGTTTAAAAGAGGTTCCATTGATAAAACATTGTTCATCAAAAAGGAAAATGGCCATGTGATTTTGGTTCAAATATATGTCGATGACATCATATTTGGTTCCACAAATGAAAAGGTGTGTACTTGGTTTTCAAAACTCATGTGTAGTGAATATCGAATGAGCATGATGGGGACACTTACCTTTTTTCTTGGTCTACAAGTAGAACAAAAGACAGATGGCATTTTCATAAACCAAAGTAAATATGTTCATGATTTAGTAAAGAAATTTGGTTTTGAAACAAGTTCTGAAATGAAAACACCAATGAGCATATCTGATAAGTTGCATAAAGATTCATCTGACAAGTCACTCTGTCAAGCTACTTATAGAGGAATGATTGGTTCTTTAATCTATTTAACTGCCAGTAGACCTGATATCATGTTTTCTACATGTCTATGTGCACGTTATCAAGCTCACCCCAAGGAATCTCATCTTAAAGCTGTCAAACGAATTTTTCGATATCTTAAGGGTACACCAAATCTTGGTCTATGGTACCATAAAGATTCTAGTTTTGAACTAATTGGCTACACAGATGCAGATTATGCAGGATGTAAACTGGACAGGAAAAGCACTTCTGGAGGATGTCAGCTTCTGGGAGGAAAGCTAGTCAGCTGGTCCAGTAAGAAGCAAAACTCAGTTGCAACTTCCCCAGTTGAAGCTGAGTATGTGGTTGCAGGGAGCTGTTGTGCACAATTACTATGGATGCAGCACCAATTGGCTGATCTTGAAATCAAGATTCAAAACACTCCAATCATGTGTGACAACAAGAGTGCCATTCAAATAACTGAGAATCCCATTTTCCACTCCAGGACCAAACACATCGAAATTAGACATCATTTCATTCGAGACTGTGTGGAGAAAGGAAAGGTCAGACTGGAGTTTTAGCCACTAATGATCAACTGGCAGACATATTAACGAAACCTCTGAGTGAGGACATGTTTTTCTATCTGTTAGGAGAACTAGGAATGTTAAATCCTTAATCTGTCAAAATCATAAATCTCAAGCTGACCTCTTAGGCAGCTTGTGAAATTTCGGTCTGACTAGATAGTCAGCTCCAGTAATCTCAGTCTGACCAAGTGCGCAGACTGAATGTAATTTTAGTAAATATCTCTTGGATTTTTCTATTTTAGTAAATATCTTTTAATTTTTTTTTTAAGTTTTCTTTTTCTTTTCTAAAGTTTTTTTTATGTTTTTTTCTGGGTCAATGTACAGTCAAGGGTCAAAAGTGTCAATAGGACAAACCTCCATGGACGAAATTGATAGTTTCCTGAATTAGTTCCTTAATTTTCGCTCTCTTAGTTTATATTCAACTGAATTTCAAATTTTAACCTAATTGCTTTATTCTCTAATCTTCGGCTTGATCTTGTTTCTAATGGCGAATGCAAATATGATTCTTCATGTTACCCCGCGAAAGATTCCTGGTGCAGATTTTCAACACAGAGTTCAAATCAAAGACAATAACAAGGTGGCCACTGCTGACATTCCCGCCTATCGTCGAAACAGGGTTTTGAGCAGATGATTCAATACATGAAAGCCCATCCTCTATATGGAGCTTACTTATGTGACACGGTGATGTATCCTCCGGTATTGTGTGAATGGTGGTATACCTGCACTGCCAACGACGAAAAGACTGCCATCACTGGCACTTATAATGATGGCCGACAGACGATCACCATTACTGAAGAGACGATACGAGCAGCGTTGCTTCTTCCCACCATTGAGGAAGCTGGTGAAGGAGGTTTTCAGCCCAAACGGACCAAACAGCAGGCTCGAGCTGAGGCCTTTCCTTTAATTGGTCAGCCTGATATCCAAGGTGCTATTCAGTACAAAATTTTCACTGGGAAATGGAGATTTTTATTTTCTAGTATAACAAGGTGCTTGGGGGGCAAATCGGGAAGTTTGGATCAGATGAACGAATTTGAAACCCATCTGTTTCATTCTATGGTAACGGGTAGAAGAATCTCTTATTCTCAACCATATTTTGAAGAGATTCTCTCCCTTGCCTTGAAAACGAAAAGACCGAATGACGTTCCTTTCATTCGTGTTCTCTCACTGTGTTTTAAGGAGGTCTTGGGAGACGTGGCTTATGAGCAACTTGATCAAACGTTTTACGCATGTGATCTCCCCAGAATGACTCCAAAAATCTTTACATACATCCACATTACTGAGGATGAGGCAGGGTTAACCCCCGTTATGCTTCAATGGATCGAAAATCCATTTATCGATCATGAACTCACTGAGTCTGACTCCTCAGACTCAGAGGTTCAACCTGATAGAATTGACGGGGCAACTGAGGGAAATATCCCTGCAGCAGATGCTGAGGTACAACTGGGTGGGACTTCTGTCACACCCCGCTAAAAGCGGAAACACGGAATGTTCCAGTTATAATATCAAGAGTCAAGATTACAACAATATAACCGATAAACAAAACATCAAATTAAATAGATCATGCCAATTGTAACAAAATACATCATAAAGTCAAAGGCGATGAGACGCCAAGTACAATTACAATTACAAAAGAAATAAACAAACGGATCGTCATGGAAATTACAATTAAACAGTTCAAATTCAAATTTCCCAAAAGCATGCGATCCGAAAATAAGCTATGGCATGATCAACGGAAATCCTCAATTTCCTGCAAAGCGTTAAAACGACATCAACAACATGTTGGTGAATTATTCGCAAATTTAAGTAAAAAGTGACCCATCGACAAGTTTCAGTAAACATTGTAAGTTTAAAATCATATATCTTGTATTCATCCATTTGGTGAAAGGTACTATGCCTAAGTAGTCATACATCCTGATCCTGAACCAATCAGTTTAATCCCCTATCCTAAGGTGTGTCAAACCAAAGGCAAACAGTTTAATCATACAGTTTAAAATTAAGGTCATAACATCCGCTCGTAGTAACAGCCTACAAAGGAATGAGGGTTAGGTACATAAACCAATATAGATCTATACATATGAACCACGGGGAAAAGATTAACGAGTGTATTAGAGGGGAGCTACCATGGCTTAGACACTTAAAACTAAGGCAGACCAAATTCACTGGGTAAACAAGATAATTAATAACATTCCGCATTCATGCAGACAGTTTAAAATACACAGACAGTTTAAAAGTACGCTTTACAGCCCAAAAGTATTTAAGACAAGGGCTACGAATAACTCACAAAACAATCTTCAGCAAATCTCGGGTAAATACAATCACGGGATTTCAACCCCCCGTCTAAGTGCCCTAAAACAGTAAATAATATAGTCTCAGTATCTCTATAAGTATAGTTCGGTTTAGCCTTGTCGGTTGAGATTAATTTAATATAATATTCCAACAATTTATAAGTCGAATAAGGCTGACGGATTAAAAAGACGACGCTCCGCGCCAGAAAAGGGGCCGACCGGCAAAGTATCGAATCCTTCACGTCAACATCGACCGTTGGAAACAAGTAATAACTCCGAGTCGAAAGGAATATTAATTCAAATGTTCATTATAATGACCAAGATTAAAGGTGTTGACTTATGAAAGTCAAATGTCAATTATGTTGACTTATTAAAGTCAAATGTCAATTATGTTGACTTATTGAAGTCAAAAATAGTTTAAAAGTCCAATTTGGCACTTTGAATAATTTGCAATCTTTTCTTACCAAAATATTTAGAGTAAAAATGTCTTTCAAAACCATTTATAAAGTTTGTCGTAAAACATATTTGACAATTTAAAACGATGGTCAAGATTTGTGGCGAAGTTTAATATATCGCAAAGAGGTTTAAAATGTCCGTTTTAAGTAATATTATGACATTTTTGATTGCGTTGACGTCTTTGAGTCCAAAGACAAGTTTATTGTATAATAAGTTACTTTTATATATAAGTTTACTCATACGAGTGTTTATGGTCGTAAAGTCGTGAATGGAAAATCCGGCAGCGCTTCCGCATCAAAAATTATTTGTCCAAAATCCGTACACTTTCCCGCTTGATAACAATTTGCATTTTAAACCTTTCTCATAATACATAATTCAATAATAAGTTATTTACTATACTTTCGGTTAGATTACATTTTAATATTTTTCTTCCATTCTCAATCCAAATCCGATGATACATTAAGTGTTGGTGTAATATTTACTCTTAACCGTTTTCAAGGCTAAAACCGAATAACGATGGATAATGAAAATGTGGAATTTGAGAGAAAACGATTGTTACCGTTAGCACCCGCTAGAGTATTCAAGAAAAGAATCCGGAACCAAAGACCTCGGTGGCGTGGTGATGAGGACAAATCTTCCTCCCAAAATAAATACACTCACTGTTAATAAAGGTTCATCATATAACAAGTTTAAGGTGCAAATTTAACGGATTTACAAAGTTTCAAAAATCTGGACCACGACCGCCTCGCGGTGGGGTGACTGCGTCGCGGTCGTATTTTCACCACGACCGCCTCGCGGTGGAGGCACCGTGGCGCGGTCACGACATCAGATTTTTCAATTTTTACAAAAATCGTTTTATGTCGGAAAATCATCTTTTGATGTAATAAGTTTAGACATGCATGTTATAGAATCATCCAAACACTTTGAAACAACCATTTTGTAAAGCTTTTCACCATTTAAATCAATGATCCATGTACATATTTGTAAAACTTGATTTCAAAGATTTTTAACCATCAACTCTTTATAAAACTCATTTCTAAGAACTTGATCATACATGCAATGAAGAAAACTTAGAAAACACAACAGAGATTAGTTATTATACCCCAAAGAAAGTGAAAGTAGGATGATCTAGCACGATTTGAAGGAGATCCTTGATGTTTGAAGGTGATTTTGACCCGGAAATGATGAAAACCAAAGCAATCCACCAAAGGGATGAAGAACTCTTGCTTCTCTTGATGAAAATGTTATTTGTATGGATAAAATTTGTGGGTTTATTTGCTGGAAATCACAGCCTTAATAAAGAAAGTTTGAAGAGAGAGTGTTTGTGTGTTTATGCTTCAAAGAAAAGAGAGCAAATGAAATGATATGTGTGTGTGTGTTTTGTGAAAATGATAGTGGGTTTGTAAGACACAAAGAGATGCATAAATCTGGTCTAAATGAGGGTTTGCCACGTTTTTTTAGTTTGTGACAAGTGTATAATACATGCAGGTTATGACTCACAACACAACAAAATGAAGTTGTCCAGAGCTATGACCGCGGCGCGGCCAGCTCACCGCGGCGCGCTCGGTCGAATTCCTGGATTTCTTCGTTTTGTTCGTGTTGTCGTTAAGTATATGAATTCGCTTAGGATTCCCGATTATTTTACAAATGAACCTAGGAAAGTTCACTATAAGTATTATTGGTATTTTGATTCATTAAGCGATAACCTTTAAGTTTGGATTCAACAAACACACGATTTCGGTAAAAGATAAAACAAGCGCAAAAGCACGATATCTCAAGTATAAAGGATCCGTTAACCGACAAATTTGGCATAAACCTTCTAACTTATAATTATGAGAATACTAACTAATTGGCACTTAGATAAAATAAAAATTATTACGTCTCAGGGGACGACTAAGAAAATACAGAAAACCCGATACTCAAAAACAGTAAATCGTGAGCAAAACAAAGCGAAATACAAGGGTCAAATCAATTGCGAATAAAATTTAAATAATAACGGTAACATAAGTACTTCAAATTGACGGGACGTCACAACTGGGCACGATGAAGCTGACCAAGGTATGGATATCCATCTTTCTTTACCTCAGTCTAAGAGTATCCCCTCTCAGTCTGAGCAGTCAACTCCACATCTTGATGTACTGGCTACACAAGTGACATATCTGATGAACTCACCAAGTTCATTTGAAAAAGCTATCACATCAAGCCCCACAGTAAATCAAGCACTAATGGACTCACTTTTCCATGAGGCTGAGAGTTATGAACTCCCCTCCAGTGCTGTAGATCAGTTCACTTTTCCTGTGCTAGAGCAGGAGGTGAATCTGACTACCCACACTACCCAAAGCCTATCTAGTGTAGTCAGCTTGGAGAACCACATTACTGCTGCCACACTGACACATGTGGTAAGCATTGAAGAAGATATTCCACTCCTGGATATCCCTGTACTTAGTATGGGACCACCCCCTTCAGTTTCAATGCCAGTTCCAACGGCTATTTTCACTAGCTCTGTGCTAGTTCACGATCAGGTACCATCCAATCTCTTACACTCTTATGCACAAATCGTCAATGCCTCACTCCCCAAACTGAGTGAGGTACAAACTTCCTTTTCTATGGCTCATGATCATTCTCCTAAAACACAGGGAGGGAGTGAAGCTGTGTCATCTGGTTCAACTCCACCTGTTACTACAATCCCTCAGTCTGAGGTTGCTATGACAGTCCTTGTGCTGTTACAAGCCATTCATGACATGTCCACTCAGTTTGATGTCAAGCTGAGTGCAATGCAGACTGAGATGCAAGCCATGAATCGCCAAAATATTGAGGAGATGCAGGAGTTAAAGCAGCTGGTTTTGAAGCTGACTGATGAGGTTAGCATGATGAGAAAGCGGAAACAAGTTGTTGAGGGTGCTCAAACTCAGGGGGAGAAAACAAATACACCAACTGATGAGTCTGATCCCCCTCACGCAAGATTTAAAAAGAAAGAGGGATGAAGGAGCCAAGAAGTACTACAAGACCACAAGGTTCAACGTGAAAACAGGTCAGTCTGAGGTGTTTTATGAAACTGATTACAGTGACTTGTCCAGCAGTGAGTCTGAGAAAGAGGACACGAAAGGAAAAGGGAAGGTTGGAGCAGATAGTGATACCAACCAACAAACTGATGAGGAAATTGAGATGGAAGAGCCCCCAAAAGTACAGTATGAGTTAGAAGTTGAAGTACAGAAAATAAGAGATGAAGCTGAGAGACTAGCTAAGCTTCAGAGATATGCTCATAACTTTGGAATGACTGTGGAGCAATACAAAGAGTATGTCAAAGGGTTGTACATGGCAAAATTTGATGAGAATCCACAAGACCAATCAGTGAAAGCAGCAGAAGAGCTTGAAGTTGAGATACAGGAAGAGGAGGATTTGGCTGTTGAAGAGGAACAAATGAGGGTAGAGGCTGACAAAGTAATGGCCAAACAACTGCTTAGAGAAGAAGCCATACTTAACTATATAGAGACAAACTTCACTCTGAGAAAACACAAGAACAAAATTCAAAACTTAGAGTGCATAAGTCCTGGTGGATCTGACCTCCTACTCACATGTTATCACAAAGGAGGATCCTACAAAATTGGGTTAACCAGATTACACACCCTGGGTCTGGAAGAATGGAAAGAGATAGCCCGCTTGAGCACATGAATAACTAACATAGCTCACCGAATGACTGTAAAAGGAGAAGCTGTATCTAATGTCAATGTAGCTTTTGTGTTGAAGTTGATATCTGATGAGGATTATAGGGAATTTTGCACTATCCATAGAGACAGAGCTGGAACGAAATCTCTTGGTCTTGAAACAAGCTGCATGCATCCTGTTCCTAAAGATGTTACATTTCAAGATAAGACATATGTTAAGACTGGAAAGAATGAGGGGTTATGTTATGTAGATTGTGGGGGAGAGGAATGCTTCCAAGCAAAACACAGACTGAATAGAGCTTCCATTTATCATTGTATTGCCTTGCTTAACGAATGTGAGTCTGATCAATGTTTACCATTTCGAATGAAGCTGATAGTTGGTTATTCAATAACCTTCGAAGAATTGAAGAAATGGGAACTCTGTCTGATAAGGTGGATCGGATCAAGAAGGAGTATCAAATGCTCTTCCATAAGTCTGATGCTGAAATGGAGAAACTGCTAGCATGGAAAACTGAGAGGCTTACATGGGCACAAGAAGTGGGCAAGCCTATGCCATGGGAGACATCTGTGAAGAAGAAAAGATCTGCTAAGAAGAGGAAGTAATGTGTGCTATGGGTCTTTTTGTTCACAAACAATTTTCTGTAAACAGTTTTAGTTTGTGTTTATTTTTGATGCATATTTTGTAAAAGACTTTAATTGAAACAGATAGGGGAGATTATTGGGAAAATCAACGATTTAACCCAAGTTAATAAATCTGTTTATTAAAGTCTTAGTCATTGAGTCTGAGTGATTGAGTCTGAGTGATTGAGTCTGAGTGACTCTGAGTCTGAGTGACTAGAGTAAACTAAGGCATTGTGGAGCTGACCAGTCAGATCCATAATGAGAAACGTAAGGCGTAACTTTAGGTAAGTCTGTTAGATAAAATCTTCTATCTTTGTAGAAGATATTCTAAGATTTATCCTTATCAAGCTCACTATTATTGTGTATAAATAGTGAGCTTTACCATTGTAAACCTTGCACCTTTTGAAGCAATATAACTGTGTGTTATACTTGTTATTTGTTATTATAATTCCGCGATAATAAACAAGAAACTGAGTAATCAATCGATTAATAATAATTAACGTCTAAATACTTATTTGTGATTGATTAGCCATTGTTTGAGATCTTATTGAGACCTAACAGTTAATGTGCAGGTTCAGCCAACAAAAGAAAGTGAGAGCAGTTGGCATGTAGATAGTGGCTGTTCCAGGCACATGACAGGCAACATGTCATGCCTACAGGACTTTGAAAAGTTCAATGGAGGATATGTTGCATTTGGAGGCAATCCAAAAGGAGGAAGAATTTCTGGAAAAGGAACAGTAAGCAATGGAACAATACACTTCAAGGATGTGTATTATGTGCAACAGTTGCAGTATAACCTGTTGAGTGTCTCTCAAGTCTGTGATGAGAAGCACACAACTATATTTACTGCATTTGAATGCATAATCATGAAGCCAGGATATGTTATAGACCAGAGCATGATCTTACTTAGAACACCAAGAAGAGACAATGTCTAATGTCTAGACATGTCCAAGGTCAAACCCACTTCATCTGAAGCATGCTTTCTCTCAAAAGCTACCTTAGATGAATCCACTCTGTGGCATAGGAGAATGTGCCATATGAACCTGAAGAATATCAACAAACTGGTCAAATCAGGATTAGTTAGAGGTCTCCCCAACAAACAGTTTAACCTTGATGAAAACTGTTTAGCTTGTTTGAAGGGTAAACAGCACAAATGTTCTCACAAGTCAAAGGAGATCAACACTAACACCACTCCTTTACATTTACTCCACATGGATCTATTTGGTCCTACTAATGTAAAGAGCTTTGCCAAGAAGTCATACTGTCTTGTCATCACTGATGATTTTTCAAGATACACATGGGTGTACTTTCTGGGTACCAAGGATGAGACAAGTCAGTTACTCATCACCTTCATCACTAAGATTGAACATCAAATCAACTTAAAGGTCAAGAAAATTCGATGTGATAATGGCACATAATTCAAAAATCAAGTGATGAATGACCTTTGTGCAAAGAAAGGAATCGAGAGGCAATTCAGTGCTGCTAGAACTCCTCAACAAAATGGAGTTGCTGAAAGAAGAAATAGAACATTGATCGAAGCAGCTAGAAGCATGTTGGCAGACTCCAACCTACCAATCTTTTTCTGGGCAGAGGCAGTTAATACTGCTTGCTACGTCCAGAACAGGGTACTCCTAGTTAAGTCTAAAAAAAACGCCATATGAACTCCTCCACAAGAGACAACCTTTGATCAGTTTCTTAAGAGCATTTGGATGTCCCTGCACAGTCTTAAATTCTAAAGACTATCTTGGTAAGTTTGAGAGCAAAGCCAATGAAAGAACTTTCGTTGGATACTCATCACAGAGCAAGACATATCGTGTGTACAACCACAAAACAAAAATCATAGAAGAAAGCTCTAATGTGACATTCAATGAACATACTCCTACTAAGAAGGGTCAAGGACCAAACTGGGTTTTCGATTTGGATGCATTAACCAGATCTTTAAACTCTAACTTTGACTTTCAACCTTCTTCAGTTCCTGCGGATCCTGTTACTACGGCACATTCCATTCCTACGGATACACTTAATACTGCTCCAATCATTGGTACTGCCCGGTTGGATGTTATGGAGTACATCAACCTCCCTGTTTCTATGGAGGATCCCATTCAACTCTTTGATCCCATATACCCAGATGAAGCAGAGAATTCTTCTCAACGAGACGAAGAACATCCACATGAAGATGAGGCAGTTCCCAAGTCCACAACTACTGATAAGGATGATGCCACACGTCCCAACGGAGTTCCAAACTTAGTAGAAGTGGACGAGAATGGAGTTGACCAAATTATCTCTGAAGAATTTGAACCATACACTCAGGACATACCTTCTTCAGTTACTACTCCTCCATCTACTACTTACTACCCAAGCAATGATATGCCCGATTTGAATGATACAAACTTAGGAGCTGAACTAAGACTTGAGAAGATCCCATCTTCTCGTGTTGCAAAGAACCACCCACCTTCTCAAATCATTGGTAATCTTGACTTCTCAATGGAGAGTAGAAGTCAAACTAAGCCCAAGAAGGATCCTATGAAAGCTCTTCTTAATACATGTCTGTTTGCCTGCTTCCTTTCTCAAATGGAACCAAAGAAAATACAAGAGGCATTACTGGATCCACATTGGATAGAGGCATGTCAAGCTGAGCTACTACAATTCAAGATTCAAGGAGTATGGGAATTAGTGGAAGTCCCATTTGGCAAGAAGGTGATAGGTACACGATGGATCTTCAGAAATAAGAAGGATGAAAGAGGCATTGTAATCAAAAACAAAGCTAGACTGGTCGCACAAGGCTACACACAAGAAGAGGGAATTGATTATGAAGAAGTCTTTGCTCCAGTGGCTAGGATTGAAGCCATTAGACTGTTTCTAGCTTTTGTCTCATTCATGGGATTTAAAGTCTACCAGATGGATGTCAAGAGTGCATTCCTCTATGGAGTCATTGAGGAGGAAGTTTATGTCAAACAGCCCCCTGGCTTTGAGGACCCTAAACACCCTCACATGGTGTACAAACTGGTCAATGCTCTCTATGGGCTTCATCAGGCACCAAGGGCTTGGTATGATACACTTTCTGATTACCTTCTACAGAATAATTTTCAAAGAGGTACCATTGACAAGACACTATTCTTCAAGAAATCTCACTCAGATATCCTTCTTGTTCAATTATATGTTGATGACATCATCTTTGGCTCTACCAAATATGGTTTGTGCAAAGAGTTTGAAGAGTTAATGCACACAAAGTTTCAAATGAGTTCAATGGGGGAACTCACTTTCTTTTTGGGTCTACAAGTCAAGCAGAAGGAAGATGGCCTCTTTATCAGCCAATCCAAATAGGTTAAGGACATTCTAACTAAATTTGGATTTATGGATGCCAAGATAGCAAGCACTCCCGTAGAAACTCACAAACAACTGACTGCTGATCTTGAGGGGGAGGATGTGGATATACATAATTACAGATCAATGATTGGCTCCTTAATGTATCTTACAGCTTCAAGACCAGACATCATGTTTGGATTTTGTGTTTGTGCAAGATATCAAACAAGACCCAAAATGTCACACCTAATTGCAGTCAAGAGAATCTTTCGTTACCTAAAGGGCAAGCCTAACTTAGGTTTATGGTATCCTAAAGACTCTCCTTTTGATTTAATTGCTTATACTGACAGTGATTATGGTGGTGAAAACTTAGACAGGAAATCAACAACTGGAGGATGCCAATTTATTGGCTCAAGACTGGTGTCATGGCAATGCAAGAAGCAAACAACTGTGTCTACCTCTTCCACAGAAGCTGAATACATTGCAGCTGCTAGTTGTTGTCCTCAAGTGCTATGGATACAAAATCAAATGATGGATTATGGCTACTCATTCATGAACACACCAATTTACATTGACAACCAAAGCACTATTAGCATCATCAACAATCCAGTCAAACACTCCAAGACAAAGCATATAGAGATACGCTACCGCTTCATAAGAGACTGTAACGAAAAGAAATTGATTCATGTTGAGAAAATCCACACTGACAATCAGCTTGCTGACCTTCTCACAAAGGCATTTGATGTGGGAAGATTCACATTCTTGATTACAAGTATTGGAATGATCAACATGGATTGATATCATCTTCTTTTATCTCTTAGTATTTCTATTTTAAAGTCCCTTCAAGAAGCAGTTGTAACCTTAAATATAAGCAACCAGTGCCTTACTTTTTAGTATTGTACTATGTTACTACTGCAACAGTAATAGTAGAAACAAATTTTAACCAAAGTTTTATTAGTACGGCCAAAATTGTCAGTATTAAGGGAAGGTTTAACTACTACTGCCCTTCATCTAATAATACAGACGAAATGGTTAATATTGCTTAGTATTATTGTTACTACGGACCTGTGGTTAATACTGACAGTAATTCACATTACTACGGACAGTCCAGTTAATACGGTTCGTGTACCATTACTACGGTCATTAATCAACTTACTACGGTTATTATTTGTTAATACTGCAATTCACCGTATTAAAAGGTTTCTTAATCAATAAGTATTCCTTAATTAATGGTGATTTGGCAAGTCAAAATACAACTTGTAACTAACTTTTACACGTGGCGCTTGGCCATTGGACCTATTTTTAAAAATTCAGCGCGAGGTACAGCTACAATTGACACGTGGCAATCTCCTATTGCACCGTTACTTTTAATCATCACCCGCGTCAAATCCCAATCACCAAGTTGTTACATTTTCACCGTATAAATAGGGATCTTTTTAACCGTTTGAGTACTTTCCTTTCTTAAAGAACCCTAAATCTTCTAAAAAGTTACCATTACAATCAAAATTCCTAAATTTTCTTTCAATCTTTGCTAAATCCTGTTTCTAATTGCTTGTTATAATCTAAATCGTTTATACATTCTTAACAATGGTTGAATTACAGTTTCATCTGACACACAACATGGTGGCATTCTTGGTTAAACTTGATGACAATACCGATTTCCATCCTATTATTGACTTCTTGCAGCAGTCCCACATTAAACTGGCGTTAACAATCAGCCCTGAAATCCATGAATCACACATAAGGGATTTTTGGACCTCCGCCAAACTTAATGCTGATGGGGATGTACCTGTCATCAATGCCACAGTGGATGGCAAAGCAATAAGCATTTCAGAGGCAACATTGCGCACACATCTACAACTTCGTGATGCCGCAGGTAGAACACATCTTTCTAATGAATTTCTTATTGAAAATTTTGAAAGAATGGGCTATGAGGGGGACTTAAACATCTCAACTTTTCAAAAAGCAAAGTTTTCCCCCCAATGTAAATTCTTGTTGCATACTTTGCAGCAATGTTTATCTCAAAAGAGAACGGGTTGGCATGAAGGTAGCTCTTCTTTAGCTACTGCAATGGTGTGTTTGGCTACCAACCGAACATACAATTTTTCAAACTTAATTTTTGAAGGAATGAAATGGAACTTGGTCAATATTAAACATAAATTTCTAATGTATCCAAGATTCCTCCAACACATTTTCAACTGTGAATTACAAGATCTAACTAGATCTGAAAATGTTTTCTCTTCTCATTCACATACAAGAAAAGCTTTTACAAACATGAGAAAATTTAATAAAGGTAGTTCTTCTAATGTGACACCATTGTTCTCAACAATGATGGTGGTCACAAGTTCACAAGATGAGGGACAAGTGACTGCACCTCTGTCTCAACCACCATCTACTGTCGTATCAACCAGAAGCACCACTGTGATTTCAGTTGCAAGTGCTGAGGTTATAACCCCTGAGGTTACAACTACAATTTCTACTGCAAGTGTACCTACAGTTTCTACTGTGAGTTCTACTCCAGTTGCTACAGTCACCACTTTTGTGACTTCACCCACAGTTTCTACACCTCACTCACCATCCATAGTTGTTTTCACCAGAAGAACCAAGAGGGTTCCTCAGCCTCTTGTGTCTCAAACTACCCCACTATCTCACATTCAAAAATCTTTACCTGAATCATCTTCGGGAAAGACACCATCAGGGGAACACATTGAGCATACCCCCTTGCTCACTGAGGTGGTCCATCGGGAGGGGGTGACCATTTGGGGAGGGCTAATACTACTGCAACAGTCACTTCTCACAGTGATGCTCAGGACAATATTAACATATCTAAGACCCAAACCAAGGCAACACTATCCTTGGATGATGACTGGTTCTCATATTGGGAAGGTGGTCCCTGGCGCCAAGAAACCACAGGGGAGATACCTGTTTCTGCTAGGCAGGAAAGTATCTTTACACCCTATGATCAACCACCTGTTGGTACCCCACAGGCAAGGGGTGAGGGTAGCTCTAATCAACAAAATGAATTGATGAATTTTTAAAAAGCTGTCATTGTTAAGGTGGCTAAACAAGAGGAAACTCTTGCCACTCTAAGAGGTTTGGTGCAACAGTTGCTGGCTCAACAGGCTCTCTTATCAGCTCAACGTTTGCCCAAAAGAACCACCACACGAAGCATTGGAACATCTCCAAGGCCATCAAGCTCCTCTTCTTCTGATGATACTCCTCCAGCTGAAAAAAAGGGGGAGAAAGAAAAAGAGATACAAATTTTATCATCTGAAGAGAGCAAGGGAGAAGGAAGACAAAGTGATGAAACAATTATCACTGCAACCTCTGAACTAACTGAAGACATGGAGATTGAAACAGAGGATATGGACATGGAGATTGATAGCACTCCTAAGGGGGAGACAAAAATAGAAGGAGAAGGCATGTTGGTTGATGAAGAAGGTGAAAGGATGGTGGTGGATGAAACCACTGAGAAGGAACACGTTGTTGAGGGGGAGCAAATAATGGAAGAAACAGTTGAGGGGGAGCATGAAATGGACATATAGATTGAAGAAGTAGTAATTTCTACGGAGGAATTCATTACTACAGACCCCCTTGTTACTACGGCCCCTCAGACAGCTTCCATTACTGCGGACACCCCAGTTTCTACGGAGATGGTTACTACAAATGCTGAGATGGTTTGTACGGACACTATTACTACTGCCAGCATTCCAGTTGCTACGGAGAGCCCCGTAGATACTCAACCACAACTGTTTACAACAACACCTCCAACATTTTACCAAGCACCTCATACTTTTCAAGCCATTCTTTCTGAAGCTACAACAATCACTACCACAACACCTACAGTTCCTGCTCCTACTGTTGATGAACAAGTTGATGCGGATGATCTAATACAACAAGAAATGGCAAGAACAATTGTCATGTCTGATGAGTCAACATTAGCATCACAGCTTGACAAGATCAAAGAAGACAAGAAGAAACAAGAAAAAGAGAGAGAAGAAGCTGAAAGGAAGAAGCTAATAGCTGAAGCATTTGCACGTCAAAGAGAAGCAGCAGCTATGATACCCAAATAAGGTCAACTTGCTTTGCCTGAAAAACAAGTTAATGTTTCTGAGTCTGCAGGTAGGTTTGGGTACATCACTACAAAGAAGGGAAGACTTCAAAAGGTTAACCTTGATGATCCAGAACACCATGATAAAGGCAAAGTAAAGGTTGTGAAGAAATCCAAAGTAGAAAAGAAGGAAGAAGAAAGGCTTCAGAGAGAGAAGGCTGTTGATGAAAGAGATGAGAAAAACGTGCTAGCAGAGTTGGAGAGGGAAAGAATGGAACAAGAAAGAGCATCTGCTGAGTTTCTAAAGAAGCTTGCTGCTGAAGAAGAACTGAATCAAGAACCTACTCAGGCTGAAAGAGAAAGGTTGAAGAAGATTGCTGAGGAGGATGCTATTCATGCTCAAAAGATGGCAGATGAGCAGATTCAGGAAGAGCTTCAACTTAAAGCTCAAGAAAAAGCAGATGTTGAGCTTGCCCAGAAGATGCTTGAAAGAGATGAACTCCTGCTACAAAAGAAAGCCAAAGTCAAGCCTGAGAATAAGAAAGTACTTGGGAAGAAGGAGTCCACAAAAGCTAAGCTTGCTGAAGATAGGCAGAAATTTGTCACCTATCTCAAGACAAAAGGTTATAGTGGTGGGTCTTTAGGACCTATGAAGAGGGCAAGTTTGTTGGAATTAGTGGAGAAGGAAAAGAAGAAAGATGTCCAAAGAGCAGCTGCACTTGCCAAGATTCAAGAGAAGAAAAAGCAAGATATGGAGAAAGCCATGAAGATTGCTCTTGAAACTGGCAGAAGGATTCTTAATGCACAAGGAAAGGAACCTGTTAGTACTGCTCCAACTGTGTCAAACCCTCCTGAGAAGCCAAAGAGGAAGAAGATAGCATCTAAAAGAATTCCTCTTGCAAAGAAAAGAAGAGTAGAAACTGCTACTGCTCCAACTACTTCTCAAGGAAGTCCAATCATCCCACTTATGCAAGTAAAGCAAGAACCTGTTAATGTGGATGAAGAAGGTGATGATCCTAAAGTCACTCAAGAAGATTGCTCAGCTTTGATCATCAATCTAGAAGGACTAAGGTTTACACCTTTAGCTGTGAAGCCTCCTATAATCATCGATTCTGAATTTATTGGTGGACAAATGGGGACAGAATATAAGGTCACAAGGCAAGATAAATAAAAAACAATTGTTCCAGCCTTCCACAGAGTTATAAGGGATTTCACAAGAGATGATTTAGAGAGAATGTACGAAGTAGGAAGAGTCAAATACTCTCATCGCAGAGGTGAATGTGCAGGTACTGATCATGCTATGGACTGCTTATGTGGTTTGTTTGAACCAGGGTATGAAAAGACTAGCTCAGTGTTCAAGAAGGGAGGTCCTAAAAATCCAGTCTTGAAGTGGTTTGTCTATGAACAAAGTGGTGTCTACTCAATAGTAAGAAAGGAGGGAGCCATGGAGTTTTATTTAGTGGATAAACGGTATCCACATGACTTGAAGACTTTGGAAGAACTGATTAAAGTCAAGTTATATGGACTTCTTGATTCAAGAGTAGCACATGAATTAGTTTGGAGTATTTTGGCACAAATCACTGAAGAACGAACCAAAGGAAAGGAAGCAGAATGGCAAGACAAAGACGAAAGAAGAAATGTGTAGTTAACTTGAAAGTAGTTAAACTTGTTTTGTAATGAAATAGTTAAAACTATTGAAGCATGGAAACTTGTACTTTTGATGGCTTATAAAATTTCAAGGTTAGGGGGAGATTGTTGGGATATAACTTAGTCAAATTAGTTTAACTCCTAAACAATACTTCTAACAACGGATAAAGTAACTTACTGATGTGCGAAATCGAGTATATTTAAAAAACAAGAATTACTTACGACTCGACTACACAATCTTAGGCAGTGGACCTAACCAAGTATAGTATAGTTTTAGATAAATCAGGTTCGTTCGCACGGACTGATGTTTGAAATATAACTAATAATTAATAAAACAAAAGTGGGTGTTGTGACCGAATTGTCACGGTGCTTAAACTACTAAATTGAAAAACTAAATGATTCAGATGAATCGTTGAAAAGATTTTGGTTTGTAAACAATCGATGAAAATACATTCACTTGGACTTGATCACAATTACTACGGTTATCACTTAATTACTAACAATGTTGAACTACTTAAAAAGGTATTTAACTTGAACTCTCGTTTCCCATTAAAACTTTAACTGTCTCATGTATAGTTACCACTCTCGTGAATAATTTCTACGTTTGACAACTAAGCAATAAGTACCTAAGCCGATTTTATGATTTAATCTTATAAAGCTTCCTCTCGAATAGCTTCTTAATTAACTAAACCGATCTCTCTTAATCTAGTTAACTAACAACCACAATCACGTTTTTATTGCTTAAATCTTTAATACTAGTTCCTCTCGAATACTAATATCTTTAAACTAATTATAGATCGATTAGTTATTTCATAAACTATTTTGTAATGTCGCAAGTTCCTCTCGAATACCTATGATGAATTACTAACAGTTTATATAAAAGATTAAACAAGATTCAAAAACTGATTACAATTGGTTTTTCGATTAAACATAAAATCCAATTCAACATATACGTAATTAAACAATAACCTACATAATTGATCACATCATCCAAGTGAACGTTAAGAAATTTAGCTACTCATAATAATAAAAACGCAACACAATTGAATTGAATGAAACATCTTTATATTAAAAGTAGTAACGAAATGGATTAATGTACCAATGATCCGAATGCTTAAAACAACGAAATTAACGAGTCTAACAATACCAAAATACTCCAAGAATTCGTGGTCCCAAGCTAGGGTTTCAATACTCCAAAACTAGCGTATGATAATGATGATATAAAATTAAACCCTAAAACTGCTTATATTAAAACGTAACAAACAGCAGCTGACTGAACACCCCGCGGGACGGGAGTCCCAACCTGGGGACGGGCGTCCCTCGGCATTTCTTCAGTTTTTTCGTTTTGCTGCTCCTTCTTGCTTCATCTCTCGTGACCAATAGCTTTGAGTCTCAAAATATAACGGGAATAGAATATTGACCCGTTTTCTTCATTTTCAGCTCCAATTATATCACTTCCTCTCCAGAACTTCGGCTAATACCTGTATAACATTTTAGTACCAAAATTGCCCGAAATTCCCAACATCCGTTATGAATTAAACTTTAAAAAGACAAATATCGCATATAATAGTATGACTAAAATATGCGATATCAAATCCCCCCATACTTAACCTTTGCTTGCCCTCAAGCAAATCCAGTTCAATTCAATTTAATTACCAAACCATGATTTAAAAAGCATAACCAAACACCTCACAAATTATTGGGAGTAATTCACACAACTCTCTCGAACTAGTCTAAAGGGTATGTAAAATATTCTGTAAATCCGCTCAATTGCTCAGTCATGGTGAGTTTTCTATCATAGGCTTGATAAAGTATCGTTTCTCCACCACTAGATTCTAGGTACAACTAAACGGGGACTTTTATTCGGGTTGTAATGTACAGGTAAAGGCATGTGAATAAATATATATATAGAGGTTAAATGGGTAAGTAAGTAAAAGTATACAAATAAACGTAGTATACATCTAAACTTAGAATGAATCCGAACTCCTAAACGCTAATGAACCAATTGCTCCATATAACTTCAACTTCTTCTGAATTACATAACTCATGATACAACTACTTCTACTTTATTTCTTCAAAGACTCAAAATACATAAAACTACATACTTTACAACTTTTTTTTTTCTTTTGTTTTCTCTTCCTTTTTTTTTTTTTTTTTTTTTTTTTTTTTTTTGCTAACAAATAAATATATGATACAAAGGCTAACGATATTCGATAATTTCAATGCCTTAACACTTCTAACTTCAATCTTCATGTATACAATCAATAGCAATCTCAAAACTAAGTTCGGATTCATCTAAAAATGAAAAGAAAGGCTAATGTACAAAATATTTAGTGGATTTAAATGAAACGAATAAGTTAGGCGCAAAGTGGTTAACTAGAGTATCTAACACTAAAAGTGAGTGTTACAAAAGGGTTACATGGAAATTAACTAACCAATGTGATCAAGCTATAATTATTTAACAAGAAACGAATAGGCTAAATCAAATGGTTTATTCCTAAATTGCCCCTAAAGTTGTACCAAATTACACTAGGTTACCCTAATGCAATGCTCATCTATGGTCTCGAAACGTATGACTATGTCAAGTTCTAAAGTCATCAACCATCGGCACACTCATACAAAAGAAAAAGTAGCATTTAAAATGAATGCTTTCAAGGCTCAAAATCTCACTTTTCTTTGAGTAGGGTATAAAATGTGCTAGGTTATGCAACAGATTAAATTTTCTCAAGACACGTAATCAATTTTTTTTTTTTTTGTTTTTTTTTTTTTTAAAAACAATACACTGACTAAACTAAACACAACGGATGTTTTTCCTCAACCCCCCCATACTAGAGTTGGACAATGCCCTCATTGTACAAAACGATTCAAAACACAGGAAAAACAAGACAACAAATAAGACAAGGTACGTTAACATTAGCTAGCACAAATAAATAAATAAAAACAAAAAAATAAACTAAGAAATAAAAAGAAATAAGAAAAAAAAAGTGTTTATCTGTAAAGACCACCAACTCTCTCGATGCCCAGGCGCCAGCCTTGCCGACATCCTTCCAAATCACCTACTATGCCATGTCATCGGGGGAACGGAAAACGGATGGTTCCCCATCCCCTCCGGAATACGTACCAAATTGCACCGGGTTACTAGGACCACCCTGATGCGGGGGCTGATGCTGAGACTGAGGGGGATAGTAAAATCCACCCTGACGATGTGCTGGAATGAAGATATCCGGTGGAGCATAGGCCGGAAGAACCTGACCCATACTCTGAGCCTCTCGCTGCGCCCACTGATCCATGTAGGGCTGATAACGCTCCTGCTGATAAGTGACACGAGCCAGCTGAGACCCCATCATCCTCTGGTCCTCAAAATAGTACTCCTGGAATCTCTGTTGAGATTCATACATCTGTTGATGTGATGTCTGCATCGCAGTCAGCTGTCGAGATAAAGCGTCCATAGAATATGGATCACTCGGCTCATCATCTGACTCCGCATCAGACCCAGCATCACCAGCAGCATTAGACCCACTTCCAATCAAGTTTCCATAGCGATCAAGCAACGAAATATTTTTCAAAGCAACAACATCCAACGTACGAACCCCGGCTACTGCACCAACTGTAGCATCCAACTGCTCCCTATCAGCCACCCCTAACTGAGAAGCTAAATGGCATATAAAGGCGCCACCACACACTGCCCCATCTCCCTTACCATACGCCCTGTTGTATAAATAAAGTGCCAAACATCTGGCAAGGTTGCACGGACGGCGAGCTAGAATTCAATAGAGAAAAAATAGATCCTGCTGGGTACAATTATTCGGACAGTTTGCTCTAGCCGAAATGGACTCAACAATCGCCCGGAACAGTATCCGGTGCATCGGGTTTAGCATGACTGCCTGTTTAATACCCTTATGATAATCCTCGGTACTAATATGATACTCTCGCCAAAACAACCCAGCGTTCATCCCAACAGGCCACGTCGCTAAACCCTGAGTAAAATCTACTCCCAAGACCTCCTCCGCTGTATAAATACCCATGGCCACACCAAACTCTGCATAGGACATTGTAAATGTTCGTCCGCCCAGTCGAAATGTCATCACCGTCTCGGTGGTAGAACCCATAGCTGTATTCAAACGAAAACTGCAATAAAATTCTTCCACTAATCCCTGATAAACCCCAGACCTGATTGCAAAAAATCGCTTCCAATCCGCGGTCAGAAGCTCCTCTAACTCAGCCTTAAAACGCAATCTCTCAACAATCGCCCAATCTAACGTCCGATGTCCAATTATATGCTTCTGTCGAAGCGCTTCCAAGGTAATTTTCGGCTGATACTTCTCGGGGATATCCATGGGGTTTCGCTCAGTTGCCCCCTGTGGTGGTGCATTTCTGCTACTTCGGGATTTCTTAGCTACACGTGGTCGACTCATCTACAAAACAAAGTCACATATACAAAAATAATACAAGTGTTAAACAACAAACTTTACATTAAAACTACATTCCCGTTCAATTTGCCCATCATAATACCAAATAAATGATTATAATGCCGCCATTTTAATTGCCGAAAACACTAAAATAAAATTTCAAACTAAGTTCAAAAATTTCACGTTTAACATAATCAATTTAAGCAATCAAATTAGACGAAATAATAGTAGCAAATTAACCATTAACAATCAAATTGAAATCACTTATCTAGGTTTCTTTTTACTTCCTAAACTCATAGAACATCAATACACACAAAACCCCCAATTCAATTTCAAAATCTAAACCTAGGGTTCATAGGCAAAAATCCCAAATTAAATGTTTCGAAAGCAATAATCATGCAACAAATCAATTATAGAATCAAAGAATTGAATAATTACAAGCAATAGAAACTAACCTTGAATTTAGATGCAAAAAATTGAAAAAGTTTGAAGAAATTCGGATGTGTGTGTGGTAGTCTCGGTTTGGAAGAAGAAAATAAAAAGTGGGAATTGGAATGTGCAGCAAACAGCAACGAATAGACAGACCAGCCCCTAGCCCGCGGGACGGGCGTCACGGCCCATGGGACGGGCGTCCCTCGGAAATTTGTGACGGGCGTCCTGCTTTGGGAACGGGCGTCCCGCGCTTGGAACGGGTGTTCTATTTTTGGGACGGGGGTTCCGGTACGCTCGTTATTTGGTGCAAATCTAGGGACAGGAGTCCCCAAATAGGGGACGGGCGTCCCCTATATCTGACATTTTTTTTTTTTTTTTTTTGAATGAAACGAATACTAAACAAAGAAAAACTAACAACTAAAAAAAAAACATAAAACGGAAGACGTACCTTAATCTTGACACATGTACTTCCAAAATAAAAATAAAAATAATACAAGTTACCTCGGGTTGCCTCCCGCAAGCGCTAAGTTTATCAGTCGAGTCCTTAGCTAGACTCGTGTTCCCATGTCTTACTTGTCAATGGCATAAAAGCCATCCTCAGTCAACTCCACATTCTCCTCGTCTTCCTCATGGTCGCCAAAAGCCAACGCTTCCTCCATGACATCGAACATCTTGGTTCGCTTCACCCAAGCGTCATGCCACTCTCGAGCCTCAATAAGGAGTGATAAAACATCTCCAATTTCCCAAACATCGTCACTTTTGCTTTCATTGAATTTCGTCTTCTTAAATTCCTCCCATGCTGTATCATCTCCGAGATCCTCAAATTCCTGCAAAAATTTTTCCTTTTCTCGACAAGTAAAAGAAAATAAATCAAAAGGGTCGGGAGACATACCGTGACAAGTTTCCCCCAAACTTGAGTTTGACTTCTCGAGCTCTTCCTTAAATGGAATCCTTTCCTCCAACAACGTTGCACCCGAATTGTTGATTAAATATTCAATCTCTAATAAATCTAAATCCGGGTCAGATTTCTCCAGTTTCAAGCTCGTACAAGTCTTCTCAAATTTCTCCAGCTCCATTTTCAAGATGGGATCAAAATCCTCGAGCTCCTGATCTTCCTCCTCTTCAAACGCAATTTGTCTCCCACGTATTTCCTGCACATCTAGGTCAAGCATTTCATCAACAACATCAATACGAAAACATGTATCATCACAAGAATAAGAATGCTTTAAAGCTCGATCTACAGTAAAAACAATTCTTTCCTCCTTAACTCCCAAAGAAATTTTCCCTTCCTGAACACGAATGATAGCATCCGCAGTATGTAGAAATGGTCTACCTAAAATCAAAGGTACCTTGCTATCCTCCTCCATTTCTAATATGACAAAATCAACTGAAACACGAATTTACCTACTTGCACTCGCATATTTTCGACTATACCTAAAGGGTATTGGTATGAACGGTCGGCGAGTCTAATAGCCATACGAGTAGGTTTTAATGCCCCTAAATCCAATTTAACATACAATGAATAAGGCATAAGATTAATACTAGCTCCTAAATCAGCTAATTCCTCACAAGTTATTGCTTTACTCAAAGTACATGAAATTAGAAAACTCCCTGGGTCTCCTAACTTTGGTGGAAGCTGATTTTGAATAAGTGCTGAACACTCTGCATTTAAAAACGTCGCTTGAGCTTCCTCCAACTTCCCTTTTTCCAGTTACAAGCTCCTTGATAAATTTGGTGTAATTTGGCATTCCTGAAATCAAGTCAACCAAAGGAACATTAATATGCACAGATTTAATCATATCAACAAATTTACCGTACTGTTCTTGCATCTTCTCCTTCCTCAAACGTTGAGGGAAGGGAACTTCCGGCTTGTATTCTTTCACTTTAGGTGACACCGTCGGTTTTGGCTGAACAGCTGGCGTAACTTCCGGTTCCTCTTCTCCCTCATTCTCCTTCACTTCAACATTAGATTCCTGCACAACTGGATTAGTGACACCTGTAGAATCATTAACATTACCAAAAACTCTACCAGACCTTGTAAACACCGCATTCACATGCTCGTTTCGAGTGTTAGGAGGTTGAGATTTTTGCCCTCCAGTTTGCCAAAATGGTTGCTGCCTTGGGTTCTGTTGTGTGTTACTTGGCAACTGCCCATTAGGTCTAGCAGCATGTTGATCACTTAGTCTCTCCAATCTCTTCTCCAAATCACTCAGTGCTTCTTGTTGATTCCTTTGTCCTTGCTCCAATTTCTCATGAAGGACCTTAAACTGGTTGTTTGTTGCTTCATTCTTCGCTGACTGAGTTTGAATGAAGTTTTTCATTATGTCCATCAAACCCGATTCCTCTTCTTCCTGCTGTTGATTCTGGTTACTCCTTGGGTACCTGTTTTGAGAATTTCCAGAATTGTTAGCATTAAAATTATTATCACCAGAATTAGAATTACCCGAATTACGGTTATGAAAACCGGTTCTCTGAAATGGTCCCTGGTACTGATTTTGCGCGAACTTCACATCTTCACTTTCTGCTTCTCTTCTCACATCACAATCTTCAGTGTAGTGGAGTCCCCCACAGTGGTCACAACCATTTTCCATCACATTCATATCCTTCCCAACTCTACTAAACTGAGTGTCTATTCTCGAAAAATTACTATCCATTTTACTAGATAAAGCTTTAATCTCAGCCATCACCTCTTCATTCCCACTACTACTCTTAGCACTAGCAACTACTTTTTTTTCTCCTCTTTCTCTACCAAACTGATTCTGTTCTCTAGATAAATCCATTAATAACTGATCATCCAACATCTTGGTCGCATCATTGATGGATTTGTACTGAAAACTTCCTCCTCCAGCTAGATTTAACTCCCCCTACGACTGCCTATTCAATCCAAAGAAAAAGATATCAATAATCTGCCCTTTATCCAATCCATGCCCATGACAACCCCTGAGCATATCCTTAAGTCTACTCCAAGCTTCAACAATGGTTTCTCCGTTGCCTTGCCTAAATCCCCGTATATCATTCAATAAACTCCTTGCCAGAGATGTTGGAAAAAATCTTGAAACAAATTCTTCCCTCATTTTCGCCCAAGTACCAATAGAGTTCTCCTCTAACTCATCAAACCAAGTAAGTGCCTCTCCCGTGAGAGACGATGGAAAAAGGGTTAACTTCACATTATCATCCATTCCTGCCCCGTATTTGAACATCTCGCACAATTTAACATACTTAGCCACATGCGCATGTGGATCTTTTCTCACCCTTCCGTCAAAATAATTATCCTGGATCATCTTCAGATGATGACCCTTCACTGAAAAATCATCCATCATCCCCCATGTTTGTAGTCCGAATCGCCGAACCCGGTGTTGGCGGTACTACCCTAGCTCTCTGATGCATCGGTGCATCATTCGGATCAGCCATCTCAGTTATTATCTCTACTTCTGAATCTGAACTGATTGAATCCTCGAAATTCTCTTCTAGATCCTCCGTTTCTAACTTAACTGGTGATGGTGGTGTAGTGTTTGGTTTCTTGTTGCGCCTTTTCTTTGAAATTCCTGGATTAGACTGTGGACTTTTAAGCGGTAACCCAGAAGTCCTTGTGTTCATCCACTACCTGTAATCTCTAAAAAATCACAACTAAAACCGTCAAAAGCACCTGATACACAATTAAAATAACTTTCAAGTAATTAATACCTAAAAGGATCGAATCAAAAATTATTAATTAAAATCAAAAACTACAGTCCCCGGCAGCGGCGCCAAAAACTTGATGTGCGAAATCGAGTATATTTTAAAAACAAGAATTACTTACGACTCGACTACACAATCTTAGGCAGTGGACCTAATCAAGTATAGTATAGTTTTAGATAAATCAGGTTCGTTCGCAGGGACTGATGTTTGAAATATAACTAATAATTAATAAAACAAAAGTGGGTGTTGTGACCGAATTGTCACGGTGCTTAAACTACTAAATTGAAAAACTAAATGATTCAGATGAATCGTTGAAAAGATTTTGGTTTGTAAACAATCGATGAAAATACATTCACTTGGACTTGATCACAATTACTACGGTTATCACTTAATTACTAACAATGTTGAACTACTTAAAAAGGTATTTAACTTGAACTCTGATGTGCGAAATCTAGTTTTCCGAAAATTAAACCTTTACTAGATTACGACACGGGCAGTGTACCCTTGTCAGTTGTAAAATAGTATTAGCAAATATCGGGTTCGAACACAGGGACTATTTATAGTTGAAAATATTAGTTTATAAAAATACGTAACAAGTAACAAGTTGGTTTTAGTCTTAATGAAGACTTGCTTATAATAACGGTAAAAATATTTAAGAATTCAAATATGGATAAAAGACGCTTGCTTGGACCGTTTACGAATATGTATTATTTCTTAGGTGTGAAAATATCGAAAAACTTCTAATATAAAATCCTAAGTTCCTCTCGAATACCGGATTTCTCCAATTACCTAACCATGCAACTATTCCTCTCGAATATAGTTAACACCTCAAGTAATTGTGCATAAAGTTCCAAGCCGATGTGTGAGAATTAACCTATAAGCTTCCTCTCGAATAGCTTACTAACTAATAAACCGATCTCTCTTAATTTATTAATTAGCGTTTGTGTTATTACTTACTTGTTTAAATTGTTGTTAACGATTCCTCTCGAATACCGCTAACTTTTAATCAACTAAAGACCGGCCGATTAATTCGTTCTTATTTTAGTAAAAATTACGGATTCCTCTCGAATACCCGTTTTTAGTTTACCAAATAAAAGTATAAACAATTTCAACAATATAATCAAAATAACAACCCAAACGGATCCCCAATTAACCTCTACACATCAATCGATTTTCACACCCAAAATCTAACACATAAACGATCACATAATCCAAGCAAACGTACAAAGAAATTAGCTACGCATAATTGTAACAAACACAATCAAATATGTAAAAGACATAATTCGAATTGCAATAAAATTGATAAAAGATTCAATACCAAAAACTGGAAAATAGGTTCCAATGATCTCCAAATTAACAAAGTAGAAATTGAAATAACGATTGTTCAAACTTGAAATAACGATTATGAAAATTCCTTGCTTCCTCCTTGCTAATTGATTGATAAGACCTGATAATATGAGTGTTGTTGTTGTATATTTGGTCCAGAAAATCGTTCATTAGTCCTCACCCCACTAACTTTTGGGTTTCCCCTTAATTAGGATTAAAGAAACAAAGTTGTAACTGCCAGCAGCACGTCTTGCGCCGCAAGCCAGTCTTCTTGCGCCGCAAGGCATTCAAATTCACGAGCCAGAATACTTGTCATTTGCGCCGCAAGCTGAGGGTGTTGCGCCGCAAGCTGACTTCAGTAGCTGATCTAACTTTCTTGATAACCAGTTGCGGAGCAAGTGGTTAAAATAACCAAGGCAACTTCACATTTTGCTCACCGACTTGTTTTCCTTAGCCTCTTTTAGTCCAAATTCGCCTCCTTTAATTCCAAACATACTAAAAACCTATAAAACACACTTTACACAAAATATAAGCAATACGGGGTCTATCCGTTACGTTTGGGACACAAAACATAACAAATATCGCTATGAAATACTCGTATAAATGAGCGATATCAAACCCCCCATACTTAAACATTTGCTTGTCCCTAAGCAAATCCGACTCAAACCTACTAACAATTTTACAAAACATACAACTTAAGAAAAGTTAGGGAATCACGGGCTCAAACATTTAATTAAATTCTGGTGTTAGAAATAAAGATATGCGTGAAATTGCTAGATCGTAAAACCGACTACAAACATCTAAAGCTACTAAATTACTTAAGTGAACAAGAACCGCAATTTACTAATTTTAACTCCTAATTCTTCCCCTAGTTTAGATATGTCTAAATAATCACACCTTAGTCCTCACTCTCCAACCGTAGTTGAAGCGATCAGCCATTACAGCCGACCCCTTACGCCTTACTTTCGGGGGAATCCTTAAAATATCACTAAGCATTTTCTTCATTTTTTGTTTCTTCTTTTCTTTTGAGAATTTTTGGTTAGTCTACATCTTTTAGCTTTCCTCTCACTTTCGTTCACTCCAAATACTATAGATTTATTATTATATGTTTTCTTTGAAGTGAACGATTATAACGGGATTTGAGTCTTCGTTATAGTGAGGATGAGTTCAATTTTGTTGACGGGAAAGACCTATGGCCTTTTTCTTCGCCTCTAACTCTCATATGGGATTAAGTGATACTAGGATTCCCCAATTACCCCCTAAAGGGTGCAAGAGACTACAAGGGTTCGGTACTAAGGTTATCTAGTGATTATCCATCTTTTTGATTTTTCGGGGAAACTTAAGGAGCTAAAACTAGAAAACCTAAATTCTTATTTACAAGTATTTTATTAACTAAAGATGTTCCTAAACAATTTCACGTTAATGTACCGGAATAAAGTTAAATACACAAGCCCCTATCATTTTCCCTAACTACGTTTAAGCCCTTTTTTTTTTTTTAATTTTTTTTTTTTAATTTTTATAAGACTCAAATGGGACAAAACGACACAACACGTAATGGATATATAGGAGGGAATATAAAATAAGCCAAATTCCCGACGTCCCCCCCATACTTATCTAACGCATTGTCCCGAATGCGTTTCCAAACTAGACAATTAAAATCTAAAAACTAAAAACCAAACAAAATAAAAGTAAAAGAAAAGGAAAGAAAATAAAAACTCGGGTTGCCTCCCGTAAGCGCTTTGTTTTTGTCTTGAGTCTATAGCTCGACTCGTTCCTCCGTTCACACAAACCGACTATTTAGAAATCGAGGTTTTCCCCCAATTTCTGTCCAAAACCAACTTCTCAACACACTTCCAATATACCTACAAGCAAAAACATCAAACAAAATGTAAGCGTTAGAAACATCGAACTCGTTACGGGTTTTCACCCATTCGTCGTGCCACTTCCTCGTTTTCCGCATTATCGAGCAATATTTTCGCTCCCGAGAATCTCCAACAACTCCCCCATACTTGCTTCGTTCATACCCTTGCTCATTTGATTCTTCATTCATTAAAACCCCCAAGTCAAAATATTCCTCGTTTTTGCAAGCTTCCAACTTTGGCTCCATACCGATTTTCCGCTTCATGCTTACTTCACCCGTTTTCACGATTTCTTTCTCGAGTGTCGATTCCCCCATGACTTCACCCTTTTTCTCTACTTTGGTGACCCCCGGTTTCATTCCCAAATCAAAATACTCCTCAAAATCCTCCAAAGTGATGTTTTCACTCATCGGGTTGTCAATCGCCACCATTTTCGACCCAATAAGCTCCGCCAGTTCCCGTTTCGATCTTTCCTCTTCCATTGGTGTATTTGTGTATGATTTTAGTCCCATATCCTCATTCTTAACCAATGTTTCATCCCCCACTTCATTCTTTGCTTCTAAATCACGTTTTCGGCCATTTTCGGGATATGGGGCCTCAATGCCCCGCATCTGAATGGGTTGCGGCGCAACTAACAAAGTGGAAACAATTTCTGGGGCTACTGACCATGAGTTGCGCCGCATCACATGGGTGTTGCGCCGCAACTGGCTCAGCAATCCCATATTTTCGTTTTCTGCTCCGTTTTGCTCTTCTTCAGTCTTCTTCTTGGTGTCACTCGGGTCCTTTTCGATGTTGAACATTTTCTCAAACTCCTCTAAGGTGATATCTCCATTGGGATTG
Organism: Senecio squalidus; assembly: GCA_910822075.1. NCBI lineage: Eukaryota > Viridiplantae > Streptophyta > Magnoliopsida > Asterales > Asteraceae > Senecio > Senecio squalidus. The sequence goes on along the minus strand of CAJVGC010000065.1, from coordinate 31,987,118 downwards.
CTATTTGACTCAACCATATCTTCCAATCCCGTTCCAAGTAATTCCTTTAGTTCCCGTTCAAAACCGTTCTCGTTTTCCTCTTCTTCCACTTCTTCTTCGAGAAATTCCTGCAAATCTTGGTTAAACATGTCATTATCAATAACATCCATTCTAAAACATGTTTCATGGGTCGAGTATGAATGTTTTTTAGATTTTTCATAAGTAAAAATTTCTCTATCCTCATCCACACCCAACGAAATTTCCCTACTTTTCACACAGATGATAGCATCCGCGGTGTTCAAGAACGGTCTACCCAAGATCAGAGGTACTTTGTTATCCTCCTCCATTTCCAACACAACAAAATCTACGGGAAATTGGAATCTACCTACTTGTACTAAAACGTTCTCTACAATGCCTAGCGGATATTTGAAAGTTTGGTCGGCTAGTTTAATACTCATTTTTGTTGGCTTTAAAACCCCCAAAGCCAATTTTTTATATAAAGAGTTGGGCATTAAATTTATACTAGCACCTAAGTCAGCTAAGGCGTTGCAATGAAAAGTTTTATCAAAAGTGCAAGTAATTAAGAAACTCCCTGGATCGTTCAACTTAGGTGGAAGCTTGTCGTTCTTTACGATTGACGAGCATTCCGCGTTTAGATAAGCTGCTTGATCCTCCATTGCTTTCCCTTTCTCCTTCACGAGATCCTTGATGAACTTTTTGTAATTCGGCATACCTACAATTAAATCGACCAAAGGAACGTTAACATGAACAGAATTAATTAAATTAAGAAATTTACCATACTGTTCTTTAATCTTTTCCTTCTTCAAGCGTTGAGGATAAGGGACGTTTGGCTTGTAAGCTCCTTTGATTTCCGTTTTTGCCCCTTTTTCTTCACTTGGAACCATCGGCTCTTTCACGGGTCGTTTCTCCATTTCGAGCTCTTCTTCCTCGTCCGAATCACTATCTATGGGTTCACTTATACGCATTGGGTCAGTTTCACCCGTTTCATTCCCGTTCGCCTCACTTTCTTCCTCTCCCCCGTACTTAAACCCCGATCGTGTAGAAATTGCACTCACATTCTCGTTCCTTTGATTAGGTATTTGGTACTTCGGCCTCTGACTTGATTGACCTCCTTGGTTGTTTGAATTGAATGGCCTCGGGTCTGGTTGGGTAGAAATCTGTTCTTGACCCGTTGGTTGATTTTCCCACATTTCATTCATTTCCTCCATCCTCCGGTCCAATTCTTGAAAAACCGCTTGCTTGCTTCTTTCCCACTGCTCAATTCTATCATCTAACACCTTCATTGAGTTAAAAATACTCTCATTCTGCGCCCCTTGAGCATGAATAAATTCTTTCATCATGTCTTTAAAACTCACATCCTCTTCCTCATATCTCAACCTTCCGTTTTGTTGGTCTCCATAACCGAAATTCCTTGCTCGGTTTTGATAATTCATTTGGTATCGATAGCATTCCTCCGAGTAGTGTGGCCCTCCACACGTTTCACACCCATAAGACCTCGTGAACATCACCCACCTATAAATCCTGAAAAACACAACACTAACAAACAATACCGTGAAAAATATCCAACACAAAATAAAAAACAAACAAACTAAAATCTCAATTAAATCAAGTCCCCGGCAGCGGCGCCAAAAACTTGATGTGCGAAATCTAGTTTTCCGAAAATTAAACCTTTACTAGATTACGACACGGGCAGTGTACCCTTGTCAGTTGTAAAATAGTATTAGCAAATATCGGGTTCGAACACAGGGACTATTTATAGTTGAAAATATTAGTTTATAAAAATACGTAACAAGTAACAAGTTGGTTTTAGTCTTAATGAAGACTTGCTTATAATAACGGTAAAAATATTTAAGAATTCAAATATGGATAAAAGACGCTTGCTTGGACCGTTTACGAATATGTATTATTTCTTAGGTGTGAAAATATCGAAAAACTTCTAATATAAAATCCTAAGTTCCTCTCGAATACCGGATTTCTCCAATTACCTAACCATGCAACTATTCCTCTCGAATATAGTTAACACCTCAAGTAATTGTGCATAAAGTTCCAAGCCGATGTGTGAGAATTAACCTATAAGCTTCCTCTCGAATAGCTTACTAACTAATAAACCGATCTCTCTTAATTTATTAATTAGCGTTTGTGTTATTACTTACTTGTTTAAATTGTTGTTAACGATTCCTCTCGAATACCGCTAACTTTTAATCAACTAAAGACCGGCCGATTAATTCGTTCTTATTTTAGTAAAAATTACGGATTCCTCTCGAATACCCGTTTTTAGTTTACCAAATAAAAGTATAAACAATTTCAACAATATAATCAAAATAACAACCCAAACGGATCCCCAATTAACCTCTACACATCAATCGATTTTCACACCCAAAATCTAGCACATAAACGATCACATAATCCAAGCAAACGTACAAAGAAATTAGCTACGCATAATTGTAACAAACACAATCAAATATGTAAAAGACATCATTCGAATTGCAATAAAATTGATAAAAGATTCAATACCAAAAACTGGAAAATAGGTTCCAATGATCTCCAAATTAACAAAGTAGAAATTGAAATAACGATTGTTCAAACTTGAAATAACGATTATGAAAATTCCTTGCTTCCTCCTTGCTAATTGATTGATAAGACCTGATAATATGAGTGTTGTTGTTGTATATTTGGTCCAGAAAATCGTTCATTAGTCTTCACCCCACTAACTTTTGGGTTTCCCCTTAATTAGGATTAAAGAAACAAAGTTGTAACTGCCAGCAGCACGTCTTGCGCCGCAAGCCAGTCTTCTTGCGCCGCAAGGCATTCAAATTCACGAGCCAGAATACTTGTCATTTGCGCCGCAAGCTGAGGGTGTTGCGCCGCAAGCTGACTTCAGTAGCTGATCTAACTTTCTTGATAACCAGTTGCGGAGCAAGTGGTTAAAATAACCAAGGCAACTTCACATTTTGCTCACCGACTTGTTTTCCTTAGCCTCTTTTAGTCCAAATTCGCCTCCTTTAATTCCAAACATACTAAAAACCTATAAAACACACTTTACACAAAATATAAGCAATACGGGGTCTATCCATTACGTTTGGGACACAAAACATAACAAATATCGCTATGAAATACTCGTATAAATGAGCGATATCAAACTCTCGTTTCCCATTAAACCTTTAACTGTCTCATGTATAGTTACCACTCTCGTGAATAATTTCTACGTTTGACAACTAAGCAATAAGTACCTAAGCCGATTTTATGATTTAATCTTATAAAGCTTCCTCTCGAATAGCTTCTTAATTAACTAAACCGATATCTCTTAATCTAGTTAACTAACAACCATAATCACGTTTTTATTGCTTAAATCTTTAATACTAGTTCCTGTCGAATACTAATATCTTTAAACTAATTATAGACCGATTAGTTATTTCATAAACTATTTTGTAATGTCACAAGTTCCTCTCGAATACCTATGATGAATTACTAACAGTTTACATAAAAGATTAAACAAGATTCAAAAACTGATTACAATTGGTTTTTCGATTAAACATAAAATCCAATTCAACATATACGTAATTAAACAATAACCTACATAATTGATCACATCATCCAAGTGAACGTTAAGAAATTTAGCTACTCATAATAATAAAAACGCAACACAATTGAATTGAATGAAACATCTTTATATTAAAAGTAGTAACGAAATGGATTAAAGTACCAATGATCCGAATGCTTAAAACAACGAAATTAACGAGTCTAACAATACCAAAATACTCCAAGAATTTGTGGTCCCAAGCTAGGGTTTCAATACTCCAAAACTAGCGTATGATAATGATGATATAAAATTAAACCCTAAAACTGCTTATATTAAAACGTAACAAACAGCAGCTGACTGAACACCCCGCGGGACGGGAGTCCCAGCCTGGGGACGGGCGTCCCTCGGCATTTCTTCAGTTTTTTCGTTTTGCTGCTCCTTCTTGCTTCATCTCTCGTGACCAATAGCTTTGAGTCTCAAAATATAACGGGAATAGAATATTGACCCGTTTTCTTCATTTTCAGCTCCAATTATATCACTTCCTCTCCAGAACTTCGGCTAATACCTGTATAACATTTTAGTACCAAAATTGCCCGAAATTCCCAACATCCGTTATGAATTAAACTTTAAAAAGACAAATATCGCATATAATAGTATGACTAAAATATGCGATATCACTTACAAGATTAATACGGAAGCTATTAAGAAGTTACTGCGGAAGACAAGTTAATGCGGCTGTTCAACAAGTTGATACGGAAGTGTTCATTACTACGGATGGTTCAAGTTACTACGGTTTGACTACAAGTTAATACGGATGAAATCTTGTCATGCAAGTTTTAATTTATTAGATAGAGTTTCAATTGTATTTAAAGTATGTTTCCTTTTCTAGATAATGATGTAGATTCCTAGTTTATCTAGGCTAGCCTCACGGTCTATAAATACATAGATCCTTGTAAGATAGAAAACACGTTGTATTGATATCTTGATTAATACAATTGAGGCTTAATATTCGACAATAGTATTGTTCGTACTTATTCATATTCTTACGATAATTATTGTTCGACAACTTGTTAATATTAAAGTGTTCATCCGCTGCTGAACTTCTTTAATAGATCAAGATCTTAACGAAGGCAAACTATAAGTTATATTAGCTTATTCGATCCTGACAGTCTTTATTTTCAGAGAATAACTCACCTTCAAAGGCATTTCTTCACACTATTCAATCACCATCATCAAACTATTCAATGCCTTTCACCAACGACATAATGGAAGACAATCAAACAACAACTCTTGATGGTGAAGCATCTGAAGAAGAAATTTCACAAATGATTGCACTTCTCTCTAACATGGTTCAAAAAAGAAAATTTGGAAGAACAAATAGGCAACGATATCAATCTTCTCAGCGAAACTTCAACCACAACAACAACAATTTCAACTTCAACAGAAATTGCACTCCATTTAACAACAATCAAGCTTCATACATTAATAATCAAGTTCCAAGAACAACAAATTCAACAAATCTGCATGACAAGAATGTTCAAGATGTAACAAAAAAGGAATCAATTAAGGATATGAGTTCGGTAATTTGTTACAAGTGCATGGAGCATGGACACTTCTCAAGGGATTGCAAAATCAAAGTAGTGAAGAATTCGGAGTACTATAGGAAAAAAATGTTGATGGAGAGGAAGAAGGAAACAAGTGGTGAAAAAAGGCAAGCGTTTTTTACAGAGGATGCACATTGGATGAGCGATTTCGACAATGAAGAACATGCTAGTGCACACTTTGATCATATGCCACTCATGGCAGACGCCGACATTGTAGAATCGGATGAAGATGAGGTGTACCAATACATCCCTGATCCTGTTAGAATAGAAACATTTATTTTTCCAATGAAGCTTTTAGAATCAAAACTTCGTACTCAACATGAAACCATTAAAAATCTTGAAGATGAATTTTCAAAAATTCATGCTAAAAATACATTTTAGAATTTTCCTATGAAATTTAGAATCAAAAAACTTGAGGACGCAGTTTTGGATCTAAAAACGAATGAGAAAAACACGAATCAAAATTTGTGTGAGGCAACTATCAAATGTCAAAGTTTAATTAATGATAGTAATTCCACAAAAGTGAAGTTGTACGTATTTCAAAGAGAATTTGGATTTATGTTCAAGGTTGAAAGATTTAGAATTTGAATTTTTACAGAAGGTCATACGGATCAATCTATTCATCTAAACATGAACGAAATAATTAAACTTTTACATAACAAGGATGGTCTAGGTTTTGGTGAAAATACATTTGTTGAAAATCTAAATTTTCTTAAACGAGTCATATCAAAATGTTGTTTGCTTTATGATTTTAATTTTATCAAATAAGGAGCGAACATTGATATGTTGGTTTTTTAAATGCTTTGGATGAGGAAAAATCTCATGAAAAATCTTGCGAGGATGCAAAAAGGAAACATGGGGTTAAGTGTCAAAAACGATTTGAATATTTAGAAAGTAACGAAATTGTTTTTGAACAAGATTCGGTTAACACTTATAAACCTAAGCCAAAAGATTGGAAACCGGAAAATACAATTCCCACTCTTTCAAATGATCAAAACATAGGTGTGAAACCTTCAAAGGTTTTGTATTATACACCAACGTTGATTCTAGAACAACATCTTGAAGAGTTACAAACCTATATTTTTCTAATAACCATTTCAAATGAGATTGAAAAAGGTGTAAATGAACTTGAACGTAGTAAATTTTTTGACAAATATGAAACACATTTTGAACGAATTGAATTGGAAAATCTTCATCTTGAAAAGAAAGAAAATACAAATGTGAAACTTCTTCAACAAGAAAAGATTGAATATGGGAAATTAATGGAAAATGTTTGCATACGAGCTTCCAATGGATACAAGAACGTAATTTTGATGTGGTGAAAGACTTACTACAGACTCTTCCTCGGAAGTTACTTGAAGATGGTTATGGTGAAATGCTTTTGAAATCTCAATCCAACTCTATTCGTGATACGTTGATTTTGGATGCGAACAAGATTCCACAAGATAATGTTCCTACCTCTCTGAAAGATCTTTTTAAGTGTGAACAAAAAGAACCACTCACGGTGATCAAGAAACACCAAGCTCTTGCATCAAATTGCGGAGTTGAAGCCGAGGGATCTAATAAACGCAAAAACTCGAACTACGTACCTGATAATCATCCGAATGAGGGGGAAAATGAGCGTTTAAAGAAAGTCAAGCTAGAAAAGGCGGCTTCAGAAGAAACAAAGGGTACATAAACATTGGATAAAGCGGAAAAGGAAGTTGTGAATTTGGAAGAAGTTGATGAACAAGTCGATGAAGAAATTATTATGGAACAACCAGATTCAGGAACATTAAATGATGATATTGAAGTTGAAAGGAATGTGGAAGTGGAAAGCGAAAAGGAAGTAGAAAAGGAAATGTATGTGGATATCGAATTTAGAAAGGTGGTGATTGGAAGACTTCAAGAACAAAGATTCTATGATCCTGAGAATGTTGAAAAGATGAAGCCAAAGAAGTATGAATTTGAAGAAAGGTTAAAGCAAATGATATGAAAGAGCTTCATGATGAAGATGTAAACAGATATAGGATCAGGCTACAAAATGAACATCTCGAACTCTACAAGTATGCTTTGACGAAAAAATTTGGAGTTCTGAGATATGAAAACATTAACCGAAAGGAACAAAGAAAGTCGCACAAACGCTTGAATAAACCATTCATGGAGGATGAACTGATAGAGTTCTTTGTGTAAAATCCAAAAGTGGTAGAACCGGCGATTTTATATGGGATTACCAAGAAAGAAAAGTCGTTATGGAGAGATTTCAAACACTTTATTCATCAAAAACGCTAATGAAGGTCTCAAGTCTACTCTCCTCATGGAATTGCAAATGATAGAAAGTTTGGAATAGTTTTTCATAATGGAATAGAATATCCTACATTTTCCTTTGAAAGAAAAGATGGAAAGGTCTACGAGTTCACTGAAGCAGATTTCAAATATCTTAATTCAGAAGACATAGAAAGGTTTTTCATCTCAATGAAGAGATGGCCAAACATGAAACCTGAAGTTCGCTTTGCACAATCACATATTAAAAGGTTTATGTAAGGCCAAGTGAAGGAGGCTACGAATTTTGATTTCCAGATTGCACTTGAAAGCGGACGAGGAAAAGTGAATTTAGTTCAACCAAAAAGAATATTTTCGGTAAACTATATCCGACTTTGGCAATTTTAAATATTGAAGACAAAGGGATTGTTGATACAAGTCCTCACTGGGATGGAAACATTGTAATGTTATTCAAAAACCCTCATCATTATTCTATCGGTACTATTCATTTGGTTCTCAAGGGAATAAAAAACATAATCAAGAATGGGGATGAAAGTGCTAGCGTGAAATCTGATGAATATGCTAAGTGAAAAGTAGATAGAAAAGAATACGAGTTTGGAAATGATGCAATTGAAGTGTGTTTGTTCTAAAGAAGAGTTATTCAACAATATGAAATGTGTCTCAAGATTCGGGGAAAAAAGTAATCAATCTATGCAACCATCAAAGCACAAAGACAACTTCAAATGCAACAAGAACAAGAACAGTGTGCTAAGTTGTTCCTGAGTCCAAAGAAAAGAAAACTCAAGCATCTCAAGCTCAAGATTTAAAGATTTAAAGCTTAGCATAGAATTTTAAATTATATTGTAATATTTTGTACCTACTTTTCTAGAAACTATATTAAATGGGGAAATTGTAGGAGATAGAAAATGTTAATATTATTTCTAGAATGTAGGATTTTGTAATCAACACTAACCACACCCTTGCCTATAAATAGGTGAGGGTGCATATGGAATAGACAACTTTTGGATAATATTCTCATTGTTCATTTCTGATTCTCATACCTGACATTATAAGACCTAGATAATATATATCATGCATTGATAAAGACACCTTGAAAACATGCATTCCATGCATGATGGAAGTTTATCAACAATACGTGTAGAGTTTCGAAGATGCAACAGTGATCCAGAAAGTATCTAGTAAGTCCCTGGGTCATGTATAACTTTATGAAGTATTAATAATGCTAGAAGAAGCCACTTTATTCATTTAAACCTACACCAAATCCCGCCTTCCGCTAATAAACCAAAACCCTCATTCGAAACCCTAAATACACAAAACCGCCACAAAACGTACCTAATTACACCCCGAAACTTAACATTACCCTAAATACCCTAAACATCCTATTTTATCTCCTAAAACCATTAAAAAAACACCTAAACCCGCATTTCCCTGCTAACCCTAGTTCTATCCATGTACGAGCGGAAGTTTTTGTTAATCCACCAATAGCCACCAAAACACCACCTATCCATTATCCGGCCTTCTAGCATTTATCCTCACACTCCAATGGACCTATGGAAGATAGACAATTCATTCTACGCAAGCCCGAGGTGCTATCGAACCATCTGATCAGCAGGAACACATTGAAACGACGAAACAACATACCAGTACCCCCCCCCCCCCCGGCTGACCAGTCCGTCAGCATGGTGGCCAAATGGGAGGGGGGGGGGGGGTGTTCCCATTTCTCATTTCAGATAAAACCTTCATTACTTTCTTCTTACCCTCTCTAGTTTAGTATAGTTGTAGTGGTAGTAGTAGAGTCGCATCATGTAATTAGTGTCAGCAGAGGTTATTATCGGAATCTTTTTCAAGATGAATTGGTAGTGATAATAGAATTAATCACACCTTCTATTGTCTATTTCGGGTGTCTTCTTTCGTTTATTTTTTGATAAATCGATATACTAAGATAAAAACCTCTTTTAAATCTTTGTTTCAAATTCAACTATTATTTACAACGATCTTAGGTCAACTTATCACTTGCTATTCTTAACATAGTGGCTCGTAGTTTTAGGTCCGACTAAATAAAATATTAAATCACCGCTTCGTTTTATTCTGACACATTAAGACGCTATCATGTGGAATGCGCCAAAATTCTATATATATTTGTATATATATCTTTAATATATAATAAAAGAGAGGCCTTAAATGCCACATGGCAAAGTAAGATCCGTTGGATGGATTAACCTCTTTGATGTCAGCCGTTAGATCAGATTGATGATGTCATCAAAAATTATTTTCATTTTACACCCTCTTACAATACATAATTAAATTCTCTCTTTTATTCAATCTCTACTCAAATAAAAAACATAATTATAATTTATTTATAGAATCATTTAATATGGAGTATAATTTACCTTATTATTATTCTAAAATCTCCTAACACAAAATATCAAACCATGTGTATAAAAATAAAGGTGTATATGTTATTATAACTATAAACAACATGTATATAAACGTAAAAGTATATATATATATATGTATTCTACGTACAACACTATTTTCTCATACTAAATAAAATCTACATAAAAGTAAATTTTATGATTGAATCTTTATTTTTCTCCGCGCTATCCCGGGACAATAATCTAGTTTGTATATATATTTTTACTATTATTCATTTATTTCAATATAATTTACTTTTTATTTTTCTTTCCTTTTTCAAAAATTGATTTGCTATTGTAATAAAAGGGAAAAACAAGAAAAGACCCATAAGACATGAGCCATACATAGACGATTACAACAACATAAAACACACTATCTTACAAAAGAATTTCTCAACCACTCATATCACATATTTATATGTTTATTTCTATGCGATAATCGGTCATTTATCATATTAAACATGATGGATAGGATAGGATTTTGCATTTAATTGTGTGGAAAAAAGTTGTTTTGTCTATTTTACAGGTTTACATGATCGGGAAGTGGAAATGGTGGAAGAAATGAGCTTAAAAGACGAAAAATAGTGATTTCTGACGAAGAGAACGTTGCAATATCACCTCCACCGTTTTGATCATAACTTCTTCATACGATATCCGATTTAGGTGATTCAAATTGGAGAAGAAAGAAGAAAGAGAGAGCTACACGACCAAAATTTCGAATATGGAAAGTTTTATGTACGGTGCGACGCACGGGAGGAGGGGTGCGACGCCCTCACGGGATTTTCAACAATTGAAATTTGACTCGAACTCGATTTTCTCTTGATTTATCTCTATAAATACCAACCAAAACGACCAGGTTTCATCATCAATCATTCCACCACATATTTGGAGCTGGAGATCTCGGTTTGGAAGCTTGGAGAGCAAGGAAAAGAGTTAGAGTTGGTTTTCGATTACAATTCGGTCATGACACGTTTTGCTACTTTTCTAGTTTGTTTTCTATATTTTATTCTAGACTTTTCAGTGATGTTTTCTTTCATATTAGTTAATCAATATTCTAGGTATTCGAGAGGAATCTAGATAGATTAATTAACTTGTATGAAATAATCGGTCGGTCTTTAATCGGTTTAAAATTATTAGGATTCGAGAGGACCTAGTAATAACAATTTAGGTAATTAAACGTAAAGGAGTAGGTCTATTTGTTAAGATTCGAGAGGACTTAATAATTAGAGAAGTTATTCGAGAGGAAACTTTATAAGGTTAAATCATATATCACCGGCTTGTTACTTAATGCTTAATTATCGATAATTGTAACTGTATTCGAGAGGAACATTATAATTTGAAGTAGTTAAAGTTAGTAAAATATTCGAGAGGAATTTTACTATAAAATAGAAGTTAAATATACATTCAATTTCGTAAACATAAATAGAAAACAAATGAAATGTCAAACGAGTATACTTTTCCATTATTTGATAACAAACAATTCTTTTTCTCAAATCGATTTTATAATCATTCTCAGTTTTAATTAGTTAATCTTTAGTTACAAAAAACCCAAAAACAAACAAGTATTATTAATTCGAAATTTAAAAGCTAAATTAGTCCCTGCGAACGAACCTTTACTTACTTAAAACTATATTATATACAAATAGGTCAACTGCCTATAAGTGTATAATTAAGTGAAATAGTAGGTCGAGATTAATAGACTAGATTTTACACATCAACCACCCACAACAACTCAAAACTAAAACATAGAAAACAAAAGAAAAGAAAAGTAACAACAAACTCACCAAAACAATAAAATAGCGGCTCCTTTCTAAAACCCTATATAACTACCTATGTTTTATAAACACTGATTGGAACACAACGTAATTTTTGTCCAATATCACATGGTACAAATTCAACCATGGGTGAACAAAGTAACTAATGTAATATAAAAAATAACACATTCATACAATAATTTCCAAACGTGTCCATATGCCAAAATTTGTACAAACAGAAGTTGCCAATGAATGACATCAAGAAGTCACAATACGTGTCATCAAAATATTTGGAAGATGATACAAGACCATTCACCCGCCTATTGTCTGAGCACCCTACTCCCTATATAAATGCTATAAAAATTAATTTCATTTAAGAGGTAAATTACATATTACGTTCTTGATCTTTTAAATTTGTTGATTTCATTATTTATTTTTGTCTGGTTGTAATAGTCGTCCCTTAAATTGTTACCCTTCTATTTTCTTGTCTTTTAATCTCGTAGGAGTAAATTTTCCTTTATTAAATATCACATGGACTCTAAAACGACTAATTCACATTTTTGTTTATTTTCTGAATCTTTTTTATTTCCTTTTATCCACTTATTTATTTTCTTTGTAAATTTATTTTCACAAAAACAATAGAAGTTATAACACAATAAAAATGAAAATATTTTATGGTCATATCACTATAACACACACCGTAACACAAATAAACATACCCCTAAACATAACTCAAACACTATGGAAACAACCAACTTTTATTAATGTTTATTTTACTTTCTCTTTTTTGTTTTTTAATACATTAAAAACAACTCATATTTAAAAACCAAATTACATTAATAAGTTTAAGAAATATTACATAAAATAAAATAAAATACGTTAATAAAAATTCAATAATTAAACATACATAAAAAGATAAATGTTCAACGACGTCGGTAGTTACCATGAAGCATCCAAACATGTTTCACGAGATCACTTCGAAGATAATGGCGATTTTCACGATTTCGTATTTCTTTGTTTGCCCGAATTTGATGATCACATTTTTCTGTAAAAGTTTATTGTGCCTTTGTATGGGTGTATGGTATTCTTCACTATCGCTAATATGATATATGTTGTCTCCGATGATCGTATTACGCAATATGTCGAAAGTATATATTACTCTCTTCAACTTGTTTAGCTAATAGTATCTAGCGTCAGTTCTTAAAACCCAGAATCAACCTTGTAGCACACCAAAAGGCCTTTGGATATCCTGTCTTGCCCCTTCTTGAATATTTTTTTTTAATTTTATTCGTTTTCTGTCAGGGGGATGCGAAAATGATTTGACGAAAGTGACCTACTCTTGTATACCGGCTGCTAGGTATATCTTTGCTAGGTCGTGTTGTTCACACGAAAATGAGACATTTGGGCTCTGCCGTGGAGGATTTCCTTAAAGGGTGCGATGCGTTTAGAGCATTGATATCATTGTCGGAAGTCACTTGGAACCCACGACACTAGATAAGCATTCCAAATTCATAAGTCATATGAGGCAACCATCTCAAGCATAACAGTTCAGTGAGCTTTATTACCTCGTATGAAATGCTCCTTCCATGCATTGGGGCATATTTTACATGCCCAATACATACAATTAATACTCGCAACGAAGCCTACACATTTGTTCATGTTTTGAACATATACATTTAATGTCTTAATTGCTGGCTTCCTAAATAAACATTTTTATTTAATGTAATAACACATTTACAAAAGTTATCTAATGTCTCATTTGATGTAGATTCCGCCATATGTTATCAAATGCATCGAAAGTAATTTCGTATGTCAAAACGCGCATGACGAATTGTATGGCAATAAAATTTTACAAATACTTAGCATGAAATTGTGTTTTAAAATAGTTAAAATGATCAAGAATAGATTCTTGAGAGTAGTTAGTAATACCGTTTACTATTCGAAGAAATAAAGATCTTCTTATATGATTTCTTCGTCTGAATTGCTTCTCCGTGTAAACGCACGCATCATTAAAGGAGTCGTTCATGAGTCGTTCGTTTCCCGCCACTTGAACCCTAGGAATGTACCTCCTTTATAATGGAACGTTTGAACTTTCGACTTCTTTGTTATCTTCATACATTGCGTATTATGCGTTGTCGGCTATCATTGCCATTTGAAATATTGTTGCATCATCGGAAGATTTATATGAGCAAATAAAGAACATAACCAATACATGGAACAAGGGAATACCAGACCATATCTGCTTTTGATATACTCATTATATATATATAGAGGTTGGTTCTTGTAAAACAAACTTTAAGGTAAAATAAGTAAAAAAGAATTAAAAAAGAATTTATAACGTTAGATATTTTGAATTATCGTTCATTTTAACCATATCTCAAACTTTAAAAAACAAAGTTTTGTTGTAAATCAAAAAATGGGTAGTTTTATCGTTGTGCATCAAATTCCAATATTTACTGCACAAAAACAATGAATTTGATGCACAACCCTTAAACGACATATATTTTGATGCATATCAAAACTTGCTTTTTAAAGTTTGTTATAATTGAATAAATAAACATAATACAAAATTACAACATATAAAAATTATTTTTTCATACTTTTTTACTTATTTTACTTTAAGTATTGGTTTATAAGAACCTCCTCCTATATATATATATATATATATATATATATATATATATATATATATATATATATATATATATATATATATATATATATATATATATATATATATATATATATATATAGGGGAGGGTTCAATAGAGATCCTCTTTTTGCTAGAGATCCAGGGATCACATTTATAGCCACACAAATTCATTAATCCATCAAACACACGGAGGGGTAATATGGTCTTTTTACCTTTTATTTTTTTTTAACTCCACGCGCTTAAGAACAAAGAAACAAAAAGTATACCTCATTGAATCTCGATCAATTTTTCAAACAGAATTTTAACAATCAATTGTAATCCGAATTTTAACAATCAATTGAAGGTTTGACAATCGATTCTTAGATCCGATTTTTTTTTTAACAATTGATTGAAGGATATTTTAACAATCGATTCTTAGATCTGATTTTTTTTTTTTTAATTGCAGATAATGACGCTAATTTCAGAAGAAACTATTGAAGAAAGAGGGGATTCAACAACCAACAATAATTTGGAAAATAATGACAACGAAAACAACATCAATAACCAGATACTGGAAAGTAAGTAATCACGTGTGATTTTATTAGTTTAATGCCTTAGTATGTGATTACTAAATATGTATTAATTTAGTTTAGTATGTTTAAAAATATATGTTTAGTAATCACCGGTGATTACATATAATTTTGTTTAGTTTGTGTATGTAAATTTAGTTTAGAATGTTTAAACATATATGTTTAGTAATCACCGGTGATTACATATAATTTTGTTTAATAAAGTGACTGTAGTTGTACTTCTTTGAACAAAAAAACATTTGATGGTTGTTTGAGCAATATTTTAATCCGTTGTAGCAACTACACATGGTTTATAAAAAGGTTTAACGTTGTTGTTAACAGTTGAACCAACTAAAAGTTGTTTAGGTTCTTCAGTGACTTGGGTACAAGTAGAAATCACCGGTGATTTTGTAAATAATGTGCCTTAGATTGTTCATGTAAAATGCCACCAAATGATTAATAATCACCGGTGATTTTGTTAATAATATGGATTAGTATGTTGATGTAAATTACCTTTGACTTTACAGGTTCACACTACAGCACTCCAACAGCATATTGAAATGATAACAACAACATAGAGACTCCTGGTGGTTCTCGATATTGGTTACCTTATGTTAAAGATGACGACAAACCAATTAGGGGAAAAAATTATGGATCATTTGAAGAGTGTTTCAGAATTTATAAAGAGTATGCAATAAAGTCGGGATTTGATATAAAATTATCATCATCAAAAAAAACAAAAAGTGGAATCATTAAGACCAAGTATATTCGTTGCAACAAACATGGTGCACCTCCAAGTATAAATATCAACACGTTGGATCCAGAAAATAGTGGGAAGCTTAAAAGAAAATCGACTTTCCAGGTAACAGGATGCAATGCTCATATCATGCTTAAACTTGTAGATTGTACTACCACATATAAGCTGCACCTCTTTGTTGAAGAACACAACCACCCGTTGAACCCAATAGAGTATAGGCATCTTTCTAAGGAAAATAGAAAATTAGGTATGCCAGAATTGATGTTTATGAAACAAATGTCAGACTCAAATTATGGGGCAACAGTTTCTTACAATTTATATTGTAATACAAAAGGGGGTTATTCACATGTGAGTGGGACGAAAACTGATTTCAAAAACTTCAAAAGGGATTTGAATGTTTTTATTGGAGAAAGTGATGCTCAAATGCTTGTCACCAAACTCACAAACAGAGAAGAATATGTGAAAGACTTCAGCTTCTCCTGTGATATAAAAAACAGCGAGTTAGAATGTTTCTTTTGGGCAGATGAAACAGCAAAAGCAAACTACAAAGAATTTGGTGATATAATTTCTTTTGACGCAACTTATTGTACAAACAGGTATATTATAACTTAAATCTTTTAATTTTTATTTTAAAGAAATTTTAAATTTGATAATCACATGTGATTTTAATGATTTATAGGTACAGTATGATATTTGTTCCATTCACTGCGATCGATAATCACAAAAAGTGTGTTACAATTGGTGCTGGTATGCTGAGAAATGAAACTACAGAAACATACATTTGGCTACTAAAGGCATTCTTAGACGCCTTCAAGAAGCAACCAAGAATAATATTAACCGATCAAGATCCTGCAATGAAAAGAGCAATTGCAACTGTTTTTCCAGAAACAAAGCATCGACTTTGCATGTGGCATATCGTCACAAAATTCACAGTTAAGGTACAAAAAAAAAATTTATTTTTGTGTTTACATGTTATTAGAATTTTATTAAATTTTATATTCAACAAATTATAAAGGAAAATCACCTGTGATTTAGTGCCTTAATACCTTAATACATTTAAGGTTCTTAAAAATTTTGTAGTTAACAAAGTATAAATAAAAATCACCTGTGATTTAGTGCCTTAGTACATTTGGTGGCTTAGTATGGAGATGTAAAATGTAACCATATGTTTATTAATCACCGGTGATTTTAGAACTTTATTCTTGTTTTTATTCATATATAAAACTGATATGTTCAATAACTTATTTTATTTACTACAGATTGATAGAAACATAATCGACAACACTAATTTCAGACCGAGACTCCATCAACTGATATGGAACGGATATCATAAACCTGAAGTTTTTGAACGAAAATGGATTTCTTTATTGCAAGAATTTAACCTAGAAGACAACGTTTGGCTGGAAAAATTGTTTGAGATAAGATCAACTTGGATTCCCGCTTACTTCATTGATTATGAAATGTGCGGTTTAATGAGAACAACATCACGATCAGAAAGTGAGAATTCCTTCTTTAATCACTTCACAAGTTATGGATCAACACTCATCAATTTTATGAATCTCTTTGAATCTGCAATGGAGAAGCAGAGACATGAACAAGAAATTTTAGATCATCAAACATTGAGCAAAACACCAAAATTGAAAACAAGATGGCCAATCGAGGAACATGCAAGAAATGTTTACACCAAGGAAATATTTTTTTTGGTACAAGAAGAAATTGATAATTCTCTTTATTTGTGCTCCCAAATTTCAATCACTACAGAAGAAGGTTGTGAGATTATGATGATTAGAGAAAGAACAAAAGACAAACAACAGAATTGCAGAGCTAAAACAAAAGGAAAAGGAAAAAACCAGGAACGAAAGGATGTTGACCCGTTTTCTGAGATAGGCGCAACGGAAATTCAACTTCAAGATAAAAAAGAAGCAACATTTAAGGCATGTGATTACTAAACATCAGCTTTTATTTTATAGTAAATCTTAGTATGTTGATCTTATTTGATAGTAATCACCTGTGATTTTATTAATTTAGTGCCTTAGTATGTGATTACTAAAACATCATCTTAGCATGTTGATGTTATTTGATAGTAATCACCTGTGATTTTATTAGTTTAGTGCCTTATTATGTGATTACTAAACATCAACTTTTATTTTATACTAATCTTAGTATGTTGATGTTATTTTATAGTAATCACCTGTGATCATAATAGATTTTATATCACAGGTCAAACATAACATAACGGATGAAACTTACGTTTGTACCTGTAATCACTTTGTACGTTGTGGAATACTCTGTAGACATATATTCTGTGTTTTACAATCATGTGGCATAGACGAAATACCAGAAAAGTATATAACAAGACGTTGGAAAAGAGACTTAATTCCACCTAGTGTTGGAAAAAAACTTGAGGCTCATATTTGCAAAAAAAGAAAATAAAAAAAAACTAAATGACGGTTTATTTCCTTCCTTTATATCCCACGTCATTTTGACGTTTAAACATTCTTACCAAAAACAAACAAACCCGTTCACTCCGACAAAACCCTTTCCCTCCCACAAACCCTTGTTTTACGTTTTCGAATTCCTTTGAAATTTCAATGGAATCAACCGATAAATCATCGCCAAAATCAAACAATAATAAAGCCATTGTTGTTTTTGATGGAAACACAGTTCGGAAAGACAAAAAATCGACAAGTAAGGGTTTTAGAATTTTGTTTATAATCGTTTTTTTTTTTTTTTTTTTTTTTTTTTTTTTTTAAATTTATTTTATGTTATATAAATTATACATTTCAGATATAACTAGTGGACCGACGGAGGAAAATTATGTTAATGACATAGTTAAAGGTAATATGATATTTATTTATTTATTATTTTATTTTTTTTTTTAAATTATATTTAATCACTACTTATAATTTTTTTTTTATTTACAGTTGTTTGTTCATCAGTGGATAAACATTGTGGAAGAACGTATACCTCTAGAAAACATAAAAGTGATTCAGGTATATTTCTGTTTTAGAAATTTGTTTGTTTATATGAAATCACCTGTGATTGTGAGAGTAGTTACACCATTATTGACCAAAAATAGTGTTATAAGAATGATGTAAAATGTCACTAAAAATGTTTACTAATCACCTGTGAATTTATTAATTTAGTTCCTTAGTATGTTCATGTAAAATGTCACCAAATATGTTTAGTAATCACCTGTGACTATATAGTTTTTAAATTAACAAATGTTTAGTAATGTTTAGTAATGTAACGTTAGTCTGTTTAAAAATTTGTTTGTTTATATGAAACAATTAAAGTAGTTATAACTATTGTTATTTATTATTCTTATTTAGACAACAAAGAAGATGAATCATCAAATGAAGAAGATAATCTTCTGCAAATCGAAGGGACAAGTTCAGGTATTACTTGTTTTACATATAGCTTAACACATGACAAAAATTTGATAAATATATGTTCATTAATTACATATAGCTTACCTAATTTTTTTATTTGTGTAACGTAGGTCAAATACGAGATGATCAAACACTGGCCAGCTACCTCGGAAAGGAAAAAACATCTCCTGTCAAGAAGGTTCTAAAAAAAAGAAAAAAACAAGACAGCGAGGATGTGAAAAAGAAACCAAGGAAGAAGAAGATCTACCGTGGTGCAAAGCGATTTTCTCAAGACATAAAGGAAGAGAGTCAAAAATTATCCAAGAAAAGTGCAAAGTTGAAATTAGAAACTGTAAATGAAGAACAGTTCTCAGAAAAAGAAAAAGTTAGTCAAAGAGTGTCCCAACCAGTTAAGACTTTAGGCTTTAAGTTTGACTCACTTAGGACTAGAATGTCACCTAAGTCCCTGTATACTGCAATCAAAGATTTAAGTACAGATCAAAAGTCAGATTTAGTTGATATGGGGTTTGGTGACTTAATTGCCATGACTTTAGATAGCATACCGGGAAAACTAGGAATGTACGTAGCAAGTAACTTCAACCCAAAAAAAATGACATTAACTGTTGGGAGTCATGTAATTAACATTACATCTGAGTTAATACACGACATGCTTGGTATTCCCAATGGAAGAATGGAATTGGAGGAGTTGGAGGCTGTTTCAAAAGAAGATCCGTATATTGTTGAATGGCACAAACAGTTTATGGTTGGGGCGAAGATAAGGCCACGAGAAGTGTTAGCTAAAATTACACATTCTCGAGAAGGAGGAATAACTTTTAAGTTAAACTTCTTAGTTTTGTTCATGAACACGATGGTTCAATGCCATCCCTCAGGTTCATGTTTGCTGAAAATTCTGGACTACATAACAGAGGGTGTAGATATCAAAAACATAAACTGGTGCAGCTTGGTAATGAATGCTTTGCGAGAATGCAAAAACAATTGGACAAAAGTTATAAACAGTTTTTTTGTTGGACCTCTATCATTCCTCACTGTAAGTTTATTTTTACAATAACTTATTAGAAGTAGTGTCAAAATTATGAAATTTTAATTCAGTCACAGGTGATTGTGCTTCAATCACAGGTGATTGAGCTTTCAAATTACATATGTTTTTCATGTTTTTTTTTCTCTTGAGAAATGAGTATATATTTAACATATGTTTTTCATGTATTTGTAGCTTTTGTACTTGGATTCAATAAAGTGTAGCAAATTAAATGTTGCACGAACACGTCCTGCTATTCTCGGTTGGGATTCACAAAAAATGAGTGATAGACAAGACGCAGAAATCCTTCTAGGCGGTTTTGGCAGAGGAGACGTGGAACCTCCATTTGGAGAAGCTTTAAAAAACGAGGAATTTGCTTCTGAGGTAATTTTTATATGAAAATCACCTGTGATTGTGTGAGTAGTTACTCCATTATTGAACAGAATAAGTGTTATTTGAATGATGTTATTATTCATTACTGAACAGAAATAGTGTAATTTGTACAAATCTGTATTATAACTATTTACAATATTTTTTGCAGTATTTTGTTGGAAAAGTAGAGAGAAAGTTATCATTTCTAAAAGAAATAAAAGACGACATAACATCTCTTTTAGAGGAAGCTTCAAAAATGTACCCACACAACGAAGATATAAATCTTCAAAAAGCCAAATTTCAATCTATTCTCGATGGCGGTTGTGGTCCAAGTAATCGCAGTGAACAAGATCATCAAAATGAATATGTGAAGAATAAAAAAGTTGCAGTTGATTTATCATCATCTCAGAATATTGAATATACACTCGAGTGTACAAATTATGAACATCTTAATATTGTTGATGATGGTGAAAACGTAAAGGATTCTTTTGAATCACTGAATGTTGATGCTGAAGAACCAGATGAAGTTGAAGAGGCGGACAAACACTTGAAAATAGGTACATTTTATTAAATTCATTAATGTGAATCACCTGTGTTTTTTTGGAGAAAAAAATAAATTAAAAAACTTTTATCTAAATCTTTTTTATTTTATTATATTGTTTAGCTGTTGATGAAAAGAATGTTGAGGCTGAAAACCGAGTTCAAGTTGAAGAGGCGGACAAAAGCTTGAAAATAGATTCTTCAATAAATACCCAATTTCTGAAGAAAGTCGACTGTACAATTGAAGAACATAAAGAGAATACAAAACCTAAGAGTAAATCACCTGTGATTTCATTTATAAAATTTTTCTCTTAAAACACATTTACCTAAAATCTTTTTTATTTTATTATATTGTTTAGCTGTTGATGGTGAAAAGTTCTCGTTGAATGTTGAGGCTGAAAACCGAGTTCAAGTTGAAGAGGCGGACAAAGGCTTGAAAATAGTTTCTTCGATAGATACCCAGTTTCTGAACGAAGTCGACCGTACAACTGAAGACCATATAGCGAATACCAAACCTAAGAGTAAGTCACCTGTGATTTCATTTATAAAATTTTTCTCTTAAAACACATTTACCTAAAATCTTTTTTATTTTATTATATTGTTTAGCTGTTGATGGTGAAAAGTTCTCGTTGAATGTTGAGGCTGAAAACCGAGTTCAAGTTGAAGAGGCGGACAAAGGCTTGAAAATAGTTTCTTCGATAGATACCCAGTTTCTGAACGAAGTCGACCGTACAACTGAAGACCATATAGAGAATACAAAACCTAAGAGTAAGTCACCTGTGATTTCATTTATAAAATTTTTCTCTTAAAACACATTTATCTAAATCTTTTTTATTTTATTATATGGTTTAGCTGTTGATGGTGAAAAGGTAAAGGATTCGTTAAAATCGTTAAATGTTGATGCTGAAAAACCAGTTGAAGTTGAAGAGGCTGACAAAGAATTGAAAATAGATTTTTCAATAAATACCCAATTTATCAACGAAGTCGACCGTAAAGTTGAAGAAGCAAAAAAGAAAGGGGAAACAAAGAGTAATCACCTGTGATTTCATTTATAAAATTTTTCTCTTAAAACACATTTATCTAAAATCTTTTTGATTTTATTATATTGTTTAGCTGTTGCTGGATTTTCAAAAGATGGAGATGTTGTATGGGCAAATATCGATACCCAGTTCCTGAACGAGCCAGGTGTCCAACAGACAATTGACCGTCAAGTTGTTGAAAAACAAAAAAAAGGAGAAGCAAAGAGTAATCACCAATGACTTTATTTATAAAAAGTTTTTCTCTTAAAACACTTTTATCTTAATATTTTTTATTTTATTATATTGTTTAGCTGTTGGTGAAAAGGTAAAGGATTCTTCTAAATCACTGAATGTTGATCGTGAAAATTCAGCTGAAGTTGAAAAGGTGGAGAAAGACTTGAAAAAAGGTACATTTTATCACCTCTATTTTTATTAATAAGTTTTATCTTAAAAAACTTTTAACTAAATCACCTGTGATTGGAAAAAAAGAAAAAAGAAAAAACATTTTATCTAATTTGTTTTTGGTCAAACAACTTGTTCAGGAAAAGTTGATATCGTAAAAACATCTTATCCTAGTTTCTCTATTGGTATGACACAAGACTTTGGCGTAGAAACAATAACTACCATTAAACAAAACATTGGTGTAGAAAAGTTGGAAGTAAAACAGTCTCCTGTTGATACAACAACTTTAAACCCGAAAGAAAAAGAGGTGTTGCAAGTTTCTGTTGGTATGAAGAGAAAGGAAGCTGAAATAGAAAAATTGGAAGTAAAACAGTCTCCTGTTGATACAACAACTTTAAACCCGAAAGAAAAAGAGCTATACAAAGTTTCTGTTGGTATGAAGAGAAAGGAAGCTGAAAAAGAACATGGTAAAAAATCTGTTGATGTGAATGAAAAACGACAGAAAGTTGAAGCGGGTGGGTCAAGAACGGGTGAGCCAAATGCCGCAGAATTACAAAAAAGGGTTGATGTGAAGGAAAAGGAAGAAAAAGTTGAAAAAGGTGAGCCAAAGGCAGATGAGTTACAAAAAACGGTTCATAAAGGGGGAAAAAAAGTTGTGGAAAACGATGATCCTTCATTCATTACCCCTTTTGAACCAGAAAAAAAACGTACCACTCATCTAGCTCATTATGAAAAATCACCATATCATAATCGTAAGACGGCTGTCGGAGGAGCACTTACAGCCTTAGAGAGGAAAATTTCTGATGCGCTTTTTTCTATGAGTGAGGATATGAAGTAAGTAAAAAAAGTTATAATTGTTTTTTATTTATTTTTATGTTTATTTATTAGATGTGATTTGATATTACTTTTTGAATAACATATATTTTATTTCTTTCAGCAAATTTATTTTTAATTCTGAAGATGGTCAAAGTCTGGCAATGTATGAGCAAATAGAAACGTTAACTATTGGAAAATGGGTTGATGTTATTGTGATTGATTGTTGGGCTACTATGCTAAATGATGAAGAAAAACGTAAAAGTGACGGATCATTACGTCGGTATTTCTTTAAGACAATCACTTTTGTAAGTTTTTAATTTGAATTTTTAAAATTCATCTTATTAAATGTTATTTAGTTCTATTTCATCATGTTTTTAAAGTAATTTGTTTTAAATTCATCTTTGTTGTTGTCCAGGACCCAAATGTTGTACCTGACACGCACCTTACGGAAGAACAAAAAATTGAAGAGTTCATTGAAACTTTGAAACGAAATATGAACAATGATAAGAAGCTTCTGACGTTAAAGGACATCGACTTGGTACATATATTTTTTTATTTATTTATGAATAATTCTTTATTTTTTCATTTTTAATATGTTTGTTTTAATATTTGAATTATTTTTGACAGGTATTCTTCCCCATTCATAAGTCAAAACATTTTTTTCTTATTGTTTTCAACTTAAAGCATCCAAAGATTCTACTAATTGACAATAGCAAGAATGGTGAAATGGATAAATATGGCGAAATCCCTTTAAAAATTGTAAGTAAAAATATCACCTGTGATTGTATTGTTTTTTTTTTTATTATACAAACAGTTCTTAATGAAAACAATATAGAATCACCACAATGTTTAATAAATCACCTGTGATTCTATAGGATAACATTAGATATTACTATATATATTTTTTCCTTTTCTTTATATCATGTAAATTTTTAGGTTTTTAATTTAAGTTTTATATTGTTTTTTTTTTTTTTCTTTTCTTGTTTTACAGAAAACACTCTTTACAGAATATCTTGATACGATAAAACACAAAAGCCTTTTCAAGATGAATGCCTGTAAAATTGAAAGAGCAGAGATGACATGGAGAACATCAAAGAATAACATAGATTGCGGAATATTTGCAATGCTACATATGGAAAATTACATGGGTCAAGAAATAAAGAAATGGAAATGTGGCATCGCCAATACTGAACCAAAGCAGAGGCCCCAGCTTGATTCACTTAGAAGGAAATTTGCAACAAAGTTGCTTTTGTCAGATACTAATCTACTCAGATATGAAATCCAAAAGTATGCTGATGACTTTTCCACGCTACCAAATGATATAAGGAATCAATTTCTCGAAAAAGCTATATTACACGGTAGAACGTAAGACTAGGATGTTTATTCAAATGGGTTGGGTGTTCTGATTTACATTTTATTTGTCTCGATGTGGATATGATATATTCTAAATATTTTGATGTTCTTATTTTAGTAATTTTTACTTTATTTGTGTATATGTGGATATGATAAAATGTGACTTAGTAATCACCTGTGACTTAGTAGTCTCTAGCTTGTACTCATTATAATTCAGATGCACAAACAGAGAAAAATTAAATGACATTTAAATGCATTGAACAAAGTAAAAGTCGTAATTTTGGCTATAAAAAGGAGTAGTCTTTAATGAAGTTGTAACTGTTAATTATGACTAAATAAAAAAGTAATAAGCTCATAATCACTTACATTAAAAGCCATAAAAATTCCAGATTACCCATTATAATCATTTTAGTGACTTAATTTTAATAAAATCACCTGTGATTACTATATAAAATAACAGATGATTAACTATAGAATGTTACAGAATGTTTATAAAGATTAAAATGTTTGAAACGGAGGAATTAATATGCCTTTATATAAAAAGCCCTTTCATATCCCCTTCTCTCCAATTTTAGGGCTCAAATATTAGAAACCTGTCAGATATGAACTCCAGCTATTCATTGGAAACTACCCTGAGGGATGTTCTTCAACTAGTCAACCCTACAGTGGATGATTGCACAAAACGATCACATGTTATGAGTGATATTCGAGCCATAGTTGAAAGTCTGGAAGTTTTTAAAGGTAAATTCTTCAAAACGTTTGAAAATAATGATAATGCAGTTGAGTCATTTAGTTCATTTCGAGCTTTAGTCGTTTTATCTAACTTCTGAATTTCGATTGTTTAAAATTAGGTGCCACAGTTGAGGCATTTGGTTCGTTTGCGTCTAACCTCTTCTCGAGAAGCGGAGATTTAGATATATCCATTTCTTACGCGGGAAAAAAATATGACAAAAATGAACTTGAAGAAGTTAAAAAAGCTATGGAAAGAATAGGTATGACTTATATTATATAATATCAAATAAAATCACCTGTGATTTTGTTTATAAAAATGAAAAAAAAAAAAAAAAAAAAAAATCATATTATTTTGTTTATTTAAGAAATATCTTAGATATAAAAGCAAAATACAACTACCAAAAATGACACATGGGATTATATGAACGATTTCTACATGTAGCCTCAAAAATGTTGGTTTAATCACCTGTGACTGTATTGACAGGCGGATTCAATGCGATTACTTATATTAAACATGCAAGAGTGCCAATCGTGAAATGTGTTAGCGACAAGTACAAAATTTCATGTGACATCTCTCTCAACAACTTAAGCAGTCAAATGAAGGCAAGAATGTTGTATTGGATAAACGAAATTGATGGACGTTTCCGTGATTTAGTCTTAATTGTATGTTTCTACAGACTATAAAGTGATTATATAAAAGAACGTTTTCATATTATCATATGCTTATTATTAATGATAATATGTAGGTCAAAGAATGGGCAAAAGCGCAGAGTATCAATGATCCTAAAACCGGAACTTTGAATTCGTTTTCCCTTACCTTACTCGTTATATTCCATTTTCAGGTGATTCTTACCATTTCTACTGTTTATCACATATATGTTTACGATTCTGTCTCCAATATTTTGTTTTCATGTATTGGTTTTATAAATCTCGTTTCTTTCAGACTTGTGACCCTCCCCTTCTACCCCCTCTTAATGAAGTTTACCCAGGGAACATGGCTGATGATCTTACAGGTATTTGTTTTTTATGTGTTTGGAAAATGAAATGCATTTTGTGAAAAACTAAATACGGCAACAATTTGTGAAACAGGTGTGAGAGCTATTGCTGAGAAAAATATCGAAAAAATTTGTAGTAGCAACATAGACAGCTTTAAAGCTAATATGTCGAGGATACCTAACAAAAGCTCGTTGTCTGAACTTTTTATTTCATTTCTTGAAAAAGTAAGTTTCTTATAATTTGTTTATGTTTTCTTAAAAATCGCTATAATCTCTGTTTGTTTGTTGTTTTTCAGTTCTGCGGCATAAGTGTGACGGGTCAGAATCTAAAAATTAGTACAAAAACTGGAAAATGGGAAGAAATCGGTTATCCTCACAAATATGCTCTATTTGTACGTCTTCTATCTCTTATTTATGTGGATGGGCGGATTGAGTAACAGGTCAAATAAAATATGTTGATCTAATTTTATTACTATCGGTGATTACAGATCGAGGACCCATTTGATCAACCGGGGAATTGTGCAAAGGCTGTCATACCAAAAAACATTTTGGTGATCGACCAAGCATTTCAAAGTAGCTATAAGCAACTTACATCTGGCAAACTACAGAACCCCCTTTCTGTTCTAGTTTGCCCCAAATCTGAAAGCTCTAGTGGTATCCTCGGGATGAATCATCCAAACCCGAAAGGTATGGTTAAGGAAATCATATCTGGCAAACTACAGAACCCCCTTTCTGTTCTAGTTTGCCCCAAAGCTGAAAGCTCTAGTGGTATCCTCGGGATGAATCATCCAAACCCGAAAGGTATGGTTAAGGAAATCACATCTGGCAAACTACAGAACCCCGTTTCTGTTCTAGTGAGCCCCAAAGCAGAAAGCTCTAGTGGTATACACGGGATGAATCATCCAAACCCCAACGGTATGTTTAAGCACCCACGTGTGTTTAGAAACAACAGTAACAAACACTAATTAAAGCAAAATATCTTCATTCTTTTTAGGTTCAAATCAGAATGTAATTTGGAAATCTCTTCTATACGAACATGCTCAAAAGAGTGGAAAAAAATTCCCAGTGTATAGAACTAAAAATGAAGGCAGTGTCCATATGCCAAAATTCAAATCAAGTGTTTCGTATGATTGCTTCGAAATCACGTCTCCGAACACTTTTCAGAAGATTAAGATGGCGGAAGAGGACGTGTCAAGGCTAGCATATATTACATTACAACAGATGGTTGAAAAAGAGGTTTGATGTCATTCTAAAACTTTTAGTTATTTTGCAAAACTATATGTGACGTGCTTTTCGCGTATGTACTCTGGTATATGTCATAATCTTATCTTAATTGCAGAATCCGAACAAGAAGAAACTATGCCAGAGATAGTAAATTCTACAGTCTGGAAGTCTGGAAGTCTGGAAGTCTAAGTACGGAAAAGAACAATGCGTATAAGCTGTCTATATTTTATTAAAATATATGTTTTTGTCTATAATATTTAACCATGTAAGTTTTGAAAACATTTAACCAAATCAATATCTACACGTAGCCTAAAAAGAAGGTTGATTAATCACCTGTGATTCACTAGTTAACCAAATCAATATCTAAGATGAAAAGATTGTCTCGTATGAAGCCAATATGTTTGTTAGTTTGTCTTATGTTTGTTTGTGTTATGTTTGTTTGTTTGTCTTTACATGTAAAATGTCACCCAAATGTTTATAATCACCGGTGATTGTTATTAATAATGTGCCTTAAGAATGTTGATGTAAAATGTCTCCAAAAGTTTAGTAATCACCGGTGATTTAATTAATAATGTGCCTTAGAATGGTGTTTCTATAGTTTTTACATATAATTTTGTTTAATGAATTCTGTATTGAAGATTTCTGTTCTTTTTATAGTAATCACATGTGACTACTATTAGTTTAATGCCTTAGTATGTGATTACCAAACATGTTTAAACATACACAAAAAAAAAAGAGTTGATCTACATAAAAAAGCACATACATATAATATATTGAAAGATTGGTCATAACTTGTCCAGGAATTCTAAAAAGTATCCAAATAACATAAATCAGCTACATAAAAAAAGATACTTAATGGTTAAACACCTCCTTGAACTGCATCTTCAATATCATCATCATCACAAACAAAAACAGACTTAAACAACTCTTTAAAATCCAATATTTTTGGATGAAGAGGAAATTTGTGGACAGCTTCTTGTAGATATGACATTATATCATCTTTATCATCCAACAAAACGGAAAATTTCGACTGCAGTTTACGCACAATATCCTAAAAAAAAAGCAAAAAAAATCAAAATAACAAAAAAAATCAATAAGCTAATAAGCCCTTATATTTTATCTTATAAACAAAACACCAGTTTAATAATTTTAGTAACTTAATTTTAATAAAATCATCGGTGATTAGCTATAGAATGTTACTGAATAATAAAATCACCGGTGATTACTATATAATAAACACCAGTTTAATCATTTTAGTGACTTAATTTTAATAAAATCACCGGTGATTAATCATTTCAGGGAAATGTTTATAAAAAGAAGAAGTAAAAAAACTAACATCAACCGCAAAATCTTCGTTCATGATCAACTGATTATAATCAGGTTGCAAATCCCAAATCCCAAAACCTCCTTCTTTCATTTCAAGATCTTGCCTAGCCTTCATTTTATCCATACTCCAGCCTTGAATTGCAGGTCTCCCACGAGGTGTGTCATCCAAGTGGAATTTCACATAATCAAAATACAAAAGCTATATATAAAAAACAAAAAATTATTAAGTAACATAAACAATAAAACAATAGATAATAAAGAATGATAAAGAAAAGAAAAAAACTTACAACAAGAAAAGTAAGTGGACCACCATATAAACGACTGCCATATTTATCCCATCCACTTTTACTTTTAGCCAAAGAATCTAAAATATATCGACACCAATTCAAAGCAGAAATATCAACCGATTCGTCAAAAAACTTCAAAAGTTTAAGGTCACAGAAACCCGAACTAGGGCATCCAACCATTGTATTAGAAAACAAGACCAGAAAATTAATTTTAAACAGAATTCCCGCTTCAGACGAATTGACAATAGCTTTGCATATATCAGTTGCACGAACTTTATTGCCAAATCGAAACTGAGAATACCACTGACTAATTAAAGGTCGATCCTCCATAGGAAGTTCATTCAAATCGCAAATGTTCAACCCACCACAAGGAATACCAAGAATTTCATGAACAGCTCCCTCATTTATATTAATTACGCCATTCTTCAACTTCAAAGTCATATTCCTTGGATTAAAATTATTGACAACAAAATGACCAATATGTCCAGGAAGCCCATCACATGGCATCTTGTATAAACCACCAAAACCCATTTCTTTTAAACAAATCTTCTGTTCTAAACTTAAATTTTTCAATGCAATGAATAAACTATGTGGCGACATGCGAGTTCTAATTGCTAAAAAATTCTTCTGTTTAGAAACCTTTACCAAAACAGAATCATCAACATCACCAACACAAACTGATTTCCTTTTAGAAACAACCTCTTTCCCTTTTGATAAATTATCAGGCTTAATAACAGAACGACAACGGGATGAAGTTCTAATTTCTTCAAGAATCTTACTTCTTGTGTACTTCTTACGCATACCCTGCGTTGTCTTATCTTTCTCACTTTCAGTAATAGTAGTGTCATAAACATAAGATGGACCTTCAAACATATGTGGTTGTTCTTCAGCTGCAAAATAAAAACATAGCACAAACACATGTAACTACATATACAGATTGTTGAAAAAATAAAACAAAAACATCATATAAAAAAAAAATACACAAAAACTGGATAAATTACCATTAACAACATCTTGAGTAACAACATGAATAGTTGATTGTTCTTCAAAAACATCTGTTTGTGCACCAATCACAGGTGATTCTTCTTCAAAAACATCTTCTTGTGCCCCAATCACAGGTGATTGTACACCAGTCACAGGTGTTTGTTCTTCATTTACAGTTGATTCATGAAATAAAAACATGTAACTAAGTATACAGATTCATGAAAAAATATAACAAAAACATCATATTAAAAAAAAAATACACAAAAACTGGATAAATTACCATTAACAACATCTTGAGTAACAACAGGAATAGTTGATTGTTCTTCAAAAACATCTGCTTGTGCCCCAATCACAGGTGATTCTTCTTCAAAAACATCTTCTTGTGCCCCAATCACAGGTGTTTGTTCTTCAAAAACAGTTGATTCATGAAATAAAAACATGTAACTAAGTATACAGATTCATGAAAAAATATAACAAAAACATCATATTAAAAAAAAAATACACAAAAACTGGATAAATTACCATTAACAACATCTTGAGTAACAACAGGAATAGTTGATTGTTCTTCAAAAACATCTGCTTGTGCCCCAATCACAGGTGATTCTTCTTCAAAAACATCTGCTTGTCCCCCAATCACAGGTGATTGTGCACCAGTCACAAAAACATAGAACAAACAAATGTAAAATACGTATACAGATTCATGAAAAAATATAACAAAAACATCATATAAAAAAATATATACACAAAAACTGGATAAATTACCATCAACAACATCTTCAATAACAACAGGAGTACTGGATGTGTTTTTAAATTTACTCAAACCAGTTCTTTTGAATATCCGTTCACTTCTACGAGTCCGACCTACAAGAGAACAACACAAAAATATAAAAAACAAACAAAAATCACATGTGACTGAATAAACCACAAAAAAAAAAAAAAAAAAAAATTATAAAACAGTTGATAAAAGAAATCAAAAAATTACCTGTGGATGACATGTTTAATCGGAAGAATTTGATGATAAGAAGAGATTTATCTCGTTTTTCAATTGACGAATTAGAGTTCAATTCGATTCTCAATCGAAAAAATTAGGTTAAAAACTGAATCGGTGAAGTTATGTTTCAAAATCAGGAACACGTTAAGTTAAGATTGGAGCGCGTGGACCTAAAAAAGAGAAAAAGGTAAAAAGACCATTATGCCCCTCCGTGTGTTTTTAAAGGATTTTCACTTAACTCTACTTTTAATCTCAGCCACGAATTTTAGTTGATCTTGTGGCTGGGAGGGTGATCCCTGGATCTCTAGCAAAATAGAGATCCCTATTGAACCCCAATCTATATATATATATATATATATATATATATATATATATATATATATATATATATATATATATATATATATATATATATATATATATATCCTCTATTTTAATTTACTATTAATTTTGTTTTTTTTCGAAAATTTTGATTTTTAAAAACTTGGATGCATCTTTTCGTTCGATGCATTTTTTTTGGAAAAGTTGATGCATTTTAAAAAATAAGGTGTATTTTAATTTTAATTTTTTTTAATATTAATAATAAGATGCAATCTTATCTATAAAGTAAATGCATATTTGAAAAAAAGTAGATTTATTTTTTGTAAAATTAGAATATGCATATATCGAAAAAATATATTTACGTTTCTTTCCAGAAAATATCAATTTTTATTTTTATTTTATACAAATATTGTGAAGGTTATTTTAGATTTAAACGAGAACCAATGCGAAAAATGCGAAAACTAATTCTAGTTAGTTAGTTTTTTATTTTAATTTTAAAGATATACATTTAGTAATAAAGGTATATTAGTCATCATACTTTTCTTTCTCCCTCATCTCCTATTTTCTCTCCACTACCTAAAAAAGAAAAACAATTACGTTTTTCTCTTGTTTTATTTAGCGAGATCCTTTTTTTTTCTTCTCCTTTTTTCTTTTTATCATCTAATTCTAGTTTCAAACATAAAAGTTTCACAATTCCAATTCAACATGATTAAGTAGAATTGTAGAAAACAATTAAATCATTCAAGATTATAGCATTATGACAAAAACAATCATATATGAATTCTGTTCACATGAGATGAGATTATATTAAAAGAAATCCAAATCCACTGAGTTAGAATTTTCAAGTAATATGAATGAAAAAATAATATTAAAAAAGTTCTAATTTTGCAAAGCTCTTAAGAAACCATAAACAACAGTTAAATTAATTGAAGAAAACTAAGTGTCACGCATCTAAACAAAATTTAAAACTAAATTATTTAGTATCTATTATCATTAAGTTGGTTAACGCCGATCAATGTTCACATCTAAACAATATCAATCAATGTTCACGTCTAAACAACATCGATCAATGTTTACATCTAAACAATATCGATCAATGTTCACGTCTTGACAATATCGATCAATGTTCACATCTAATAAATATCTTCGGTCTTCATTTATACACACGTTGTTGTTGACATATACGGATTGTTCACTTGTAACATGTGCATAACGCCTTTTTTTATAACAGAAAAAGAAATAATTTAAAGTCAAAATAAAGTATATATTACAACCCAATTTTTTTTTAATGTTTATTATCATTAAATTGGTTAACTCATATTATTGACCAATGTTCTCATCTTAATGTTCTCTTGATGATCACATGTATGCTCGTACATATGTGATTATTTGCATAGACATCGTTTACTTGTAATATACGTACGCTTTTTTTTTTTTTTTTTAACATATTAGAAATAGGTTTATTTTAGCTCGAGATTGGAATAGTCAAATTGAATTATATATTACAACCATGAAGATGCTCTCAAGAAGGTATCATAGGTAAAGAAGATTGAGAATCGATTTAATGTTTAAAATACAAAACTGTTCATAAAAGATTAAACAACATCCCCAAATCTTCAACGCAATTAACAACCCTTCAAATCGATTCAGAACCTATTTGTCTTCAAATCTTCGAAATATTAACCTACATTATGTTCAACATCACTTTGTTTTACATCTAAACAGCCTGCATTATCTTTATCAAATTATTAGGATTGAAACTTAGTTAAAAATAGTTTTAGTTTCATTAATACTGCTTCATTACTACTGTTGATCAAGTACTGCTTCATTGCTACGGATTGAAGACATTACTACTGCATGAAGTCTGTTACTACTGAACATTACTGCTACTACGGAACTACTTATTACTACTGCTGCTGCTGCTGTTTCCTACTGCAACAAGATTTTTATGGAAATATCTTGATCCGCAAGTTTAGCGTTACAATTAGAATAAGATTGTAACTCCTTTATTAGATGTTTCCTGTTTGTAGATAGGTTAGCCTCAAGGTCTATATATAGATCCTTGTAAAAAAAGAGAAACACGTTGTATTGATTCATAATTCAATATAATTGAGACTTAATATTTGACATTCATTATTGTTCTTAGTTGTTATTCATTATACAATATTTGTTTGTTCGACAAACTTGTTATATCAAGGTGTTCATCCGCTGCTGAACTTCCTTGATAATCAAGATCTTGGTTAATCGTAGTATTGGTTTAAGTAACATAAACGATCCTGACAAGTGGTATCACAGCATAGGAGGTGCTCAAGATCCATTGATCTACAAGTTTCAAAGAAGTCTCAACAAGAAGAAATCAATCAACAAACATGATAGACGTATCAGTCTTAATAGCAATGACTTCGATCTGTCGAAGCTACGTATCAAACAACACATACTGCTATCTGACTATGCAGTATGGGATGTTATTGTTAATGGTAACAAAGAGATTACCAACTTCGCAGCTTATGGTTTGCCTGGAACTGTTACTCGTCCCATAACTGATCTAGAAAGAAGAGAGAAACAAACAGAGATAAAGGCACTAAGCATCCTTCTTATTGCTATTCCCAATGTATACGAATCACAGTTTGAAGGATACACTGATGCTAAATCTTTATGGGAAGCCTTAGAAAAGAGATTCAGCGGAACAAAGAATACTAAAAAGAATAAGAAGGCTCTTCTCAAGCAAAAGTATGAAAATTTCAAGGCACTGAAGGAAGAAAGAAGGACTCAAACTTTTGATAGATACAAGAAGCTTACTAGAGAGCTAGGAAGTGCATGGGTACGAATTGATAAAGATGATATCAAGAGAAAATTCATATGGTGATGAATGGATCATCTACACTGTCTCATACAGACATGGTGATATTTTGGAGGAGATGGAGTTAGATGATCTCTACAATGATCTAAGAGTTTTTGAAGCCAAAGTTGAAGCAAAGAAGCCAAGCATCAACAACCACATTATTAACAATCTTAATACTGCTCTTATCACACCTACTGGAACAACACAACATGAAAGTGGAGAAGAGTTTTCCTTTGAAGCTTTTATCTCACAAATTTCTTGCTTAACTAATGAAGATTTGATTCATCAAGATGAGTGGGAAGAGATGGATCTCAAGTGGAAGATGGCCATGCTTTCATTAAGAGCAAGGAGGTTTGTGAACAGGACTGGCAAAAGATTCAATCCAAGAAACAATGACAGAGTTGCTTTTGACAAAAGCAAAGTGAAGTGTTTTGAATGTGGAGAACCAGGTCACTTTGCAAGGGAGTGAAAAAACAAGTCAAAGGTCAACAACTCAAGGAACACACAAGAGAATACATCAACAACACTTATCATGCAAGATGTATTTGGGTCTGATTGGAATGACCTAGCAGAAGAAACCAGTCAAAACAGAGCTTTAATGGCGGTTATAATTGATACTACATCTGTTTCTACTGAGACGGTTTCTACCGAAGATGGTATTTCTACTGAAGATGGTGTTTCTACTGGCATCCATGAAGATGTTCTTGGATATGACTGGGATGAAGATGAACAAGAAACAACCGAAGAATCCAATCTCATTCAATCACTAATGGCCGTTGATTCATCATCAAAGGACACGACAACATCTTCTCTCGTGGCTGAGGTAAATTCTAAACTTTGCTCTTCTGATGTTAAGGAAGTTATGCTTAAGTATAGAAATCATAATCAACTATTGTGTGACTCAATTAAAACATTAGAAGAACAAAGAAGATCAGCTGCTAGGGGTATAGAAACTCTAGAAAATCAGATTAAGTCTTATAAAACTAATGAGTTAAGTTATCAGGAAAATATTAATTTAGTTGAATGGCAGAGAGATGATCTATTAGTAAAACTTCAGGAGGCTAGGGAAGAAATTAAACGATTGATTGAGGAAAAAGATAAAGTTGAGTTAAATGTACGGAAACTAGAACATGCTTCAAAATCTGTAAATAACCTTATTCAACAACAAATCCAAGAAAAAGTAAAAGCTGGATTAGGTTATAAAGAAGTAGCCCACCATTTAATCACAACTACATCCCTCCATCTTTAGATGAGCCTAGAATCCCAATTACACAGACACCTCCAACAGAATCATTCAAAGTTGATCCAATTAAGTATGATGAAGTTCTGATTGAGGATGTAGATGAAGAAAGTGAAATAGAGGTTGAAGATCACATGATCACAAAAAAAAAAAAGTTAATCAACAAAATTCACAAAGTCCAGTGTCATTAGAGTCCACTAACAAGATAAAGAAAACAAATAAGTGTGAATGTAACTGCTATAAAAACACAGAAAGTCATAAGGAAAAGGAAAAGACTTGGGTTCATATGATTTCACGAGGAAATCAAAGAAATAAGAACCAATTGAAAATTCAAAAGGGACAACTTCCTAAGAATCAATTCAAAGTGTGTTTTATTTATGGCAAACCTAATCACTATGCAAAAATGTGCTTTTATAACCCTG
Organism: Senecio squalidus; assembly: GCA_910822075.1. Classification (NCBI taxonomy): domain Eukaryota; kingdom Viridiplantae; phylum Streptophyta; class Magnoliopsida; order Asterales; family Asteraceae; genus Senecio; species Senecio squalidus. The sequence continues at coordinate 31,951,333 of CAJVGC010000065.1, read as the reverse complement.
AAAATCAAAAGAAATTGCTTCAAAAGCAACACAAGGGGTTGGGGTATACTGGAAAGGTTGAACATCATGCAAAAACTGCTTCAAAAACCAAATATGTACTTGAAAGAAAATCTGCATTGAACAGTAGTAATGGAGTTAATACTACAAGGAATAATTCTGTTAATGCTGCATCAGGGAGCAGAAGTATTAAAAAAAAATTATTTTCACAACAAAAGAAATAGGGTTAATACTGCTAAACAAAGTTTTGTTAATACTACACGTGTTAATACTGTTAAACATAATGGTGTTAATACTGCACGTGTTAATACTGCACGTGTTAATACTGCATGTGTTAATACTGCCAAACGTAACTCTGTTACTACTGCAAGTATTAATACTGTAAAAAAAGCCTTTGTTAAACCAGTATCTGTTCCTACTGCTAAAACAAAACCTGTTAATACAGCTCATGTTTGAAAAGCAAAATCAATTAAACAAGTATGGCAACCAAATGTCAAAGTAACTCAACCACCTAGTCCACCTGATTTCTCAAACCTAGTCCAAGGGAAGGTGAGTCACTTTGATGAAATGGGCAAACCCAAGTCAACTTTGGTTTGTGTCACACCCCGCTTATAGCGGAAACACGGAATGTTCCAGTTATAATATCAAGAGTCAAGATTACAACAATATAACCGATAAACAAAACATCAAATTAAATAGACCATGCCAAATGTTACCAAATACATCATAAAGTCAAAGGCGTTAAGACGCCAAGTACCAATACAATTCCAAAAGAAATAAACAACGGATCGTCCTGGAAATTACAATAAAGAGTTCAAATTCAAATTTCCCAAAAGCAAGCGATCCGAAAATAAACTATGGCATGATCAATGGAAATCCTCAATTTCCTGCAAAGCGTTAAAACGACATCAACAACATGTGGGTGAATTATTCGCAATTTGAAAGTAAAAGTTGACCCAACGACAATTTTATCAAACAGGTTAAGTTCAAACGTTATATCTTGTTTTCAACAACCATAGTGAGAGGTACACTGCCTAGACTATCATACACTGAACCTGACCACGTAATTATCCCCTATCCTAAGGGGTATCAATCCAAAGGCACCCAATTATGAAATACGGCCATAATATCTACTCCTAGGGACGTCCTAGCGAGCGATGAGGGTTCGGTAAAACCCAAACAGATCTGTATATATGAAACCGCGGGCAAAAGCTTAATCAAGTGTATAAGGGGAGCTCAACAGAGCCTAATGATACAAAATCTATGGCAGACCTAATCCACTAGGCAAACAAGATAATCAGTAAAGTTCCGCATACAAGCAGACAATTTTTAAAACACGCTTTACAGCCCAAAAATATTTAAGACAAGGGCTACGAATAACTCACAGAGAAATCTTCAGCAACACAGGGTTACAACTCCACCGCCTAAGTGCCTTAAAACAATAAACAACATAGTTTCAGTATCTCTATAAGTCTAGGTCCGGTTTAGCCTTGTCGGTTAAGATTAAGTTAAATAAAATAATCCGAATATTAGTAAATTTTAAATGAAGTGACGTATTTAGAAGGCGATGTTCCGCGTCAAACATGACCGCTTGGAAAGATATCGGCATCCCACGTCATAAACGTCACTGGAAAAGAATGATAATCCGAATCGAAAACGACTACCAGGAGTATCGGTAAATGAAATATCGTTACCAAGTTTCATTAGATCGACCAAGGTCAACGGCAACAATGTTGACTTGGTCAAAGTCAAACGTTAGGAACGTTGACTTTGTAAAAGTCAAAGTCAAAGATGTTGACCTAAGAAAGTCTAAGTCAACCATAAAAGTCCAACTTTGAAACTTAGGATAATTTAAAGTTTTAACTTTTCAAAATATAGAGTTATATAACCTTCAAAATCATTTTACTATGAGTTTATCGTAAAAACGCCATTTGATGATTTTAGATTACGAACGCGTTATGAAACGAAGGTTTATCTGCTAAAAGAGGTTAAAACATTCGTTTTAAGTAATATTATGAGTTTTATACATATATTGGCGTCTTTGAGTCCAAAGACGATGTTATTATGTAATATATTACTTTTATGCACAAGTTTACCCATATAAGTGATTATAGTCGTAACAAGTCATGAAATGAATTTCGGCAGCGCTTCCGCAACGTAGATCAAAAGTCCAAATTCAATACACTTTCCCGCTTGTCAAAATTTGTATTTTCAAGAGTAATTAAGTCTTTCTCATAATATATAATATGATATAAGTTAAATACGTTACTTATGGTTAAATTCACATTTTAACATATTTCGTCCATTCTCAATCCAAATCCGACAATACATTAGTGCTGGTCTAATATTTACTCCTAACCTTTTTCAAGGCTAAAACCGAATAACGATGGATAATGAAAATGAGGAATTTGAGAGAAAACGATTGTTACCGTTAGCACCCGCTAGAATATTTAAGAAAAGAATCCGGAACCAAAGACCTCGGTGGCGTGGTGATGAGGACAAATCTTCCTCCCAAAACAAAATACACTCACCGTTAATAAAGGTTCATAATATAACAAGTTTAAGGTGCAAATTTAACGGATTTACAAAGTTTCCAAAATCTGGACCACGACCGCCTCGCGGTGGGGCGACTGCGCCGCGGTCGTATTTTCACCACGACCTCCTCGCGGTGGAGGCACCGTGGCGCGGTCACAACATCAGATTTTTCAATTTTTACAAAAATCGTTTTATGTTGGAAAATCATCTTTTGATGTAATAAGTTTAGACATGCAAGTTATGGAATCATCAAAACACTTTCAAACAACCATTTTGTTAAGTTTTTCACCATTTAAATCAAAGATCCATGTACATATTTGTAAAACTTGGTTTTATAGGTTTTTTTATCCAACAAATTTTCATAAAAAATCATATCTATGTACTAGATGATACATGCAATAAGTAAATCATATTAAAAACAGTGATGAAAGGTTATTATACCTCAATGAAAATGAAGATGTGATGATCTAAAATGACTTGGTGGAATTTCTTGATGCTTTGGTGGTGATTTTTGACCCAAAAACTTATAGAAATCAATATGTGCAACCCATGGATGATTTACCCTAGCTTTCCTTGATGAGAATGTTGATTTATTGTGATGAAGTTTGTGATTAGAAGCTGGAATTTTACTTCACAAAGGAGTGAGTTGAGAGAGTTTTTGTGATGGTGTGTGTGTGTTTTGAACATATGAAAGGAAAGAGTGGAGCTTGTGTTTGTGAATGTTAAAATGAAGTGTGAGACTTGTATGAGGCATTAGTGGGTCAAAAGTCTGTAATAGAAGAGTTTTGACATCTGTTGGACAAGTGTTCCAAGAGTTAAACACGTATTTGGTGACTCACACCTCAACAAAAACACCCTGTCTAAGGGATGGACAGCGGCGCAGCCAGCCCACTGCGGCGCGCCCAGTCCATTTCCTGGATTTTTTACGTTTTTCTCTTGTTGTTGCTTCGCACATGCGTTCGTTTAGGGTTCCCGATTGATTTTAAATGAACTCAGGAAAGTTCATTATAAGTATTATTGGTATTATGATTCATTTAAATGATAACCTTTAAGTTTGGATTCGAGACACGCACGATTTCGGTAAAAGATAAACAAGCGTAAACGCACGGTTTCTCGAAGACAAAGAATACATTAACCGACAAATTGGGCGTAACCTCCTAACTCATTTCCGTGAGAACACTAACTAAATGGCACTTAGACAAACATAATCTTACGTCTCCAAGGACGAATCAAAATAATCACAGAAAACCCGATTTTCAATAATAAATCGTGAGTAAGACAAAACGAAATACAAGGGTCAAATCAATTGGGAATAAAATATAAATAATAACGGTAACATAAGTACTTCAAATTGACGGGACGTCACAATTTGGGTCCCCACCAGGAACTAACTCCTTTGTTTATGTGCAGGTTCAGCCAACAAAAGATGATGAGAGCAGTTTGCATGTAGATAGTGGCTGTTCCAGGTACATGACAGGCAACATCGCATGCCTACAGAACTTTGAGAAATTCAATGGAGGTTATGTTGCCTTTGGAGGAAATCCAAAAGGATGGAAAATCACCAGGAAAGGAACTGTGAGAAATGGAAGAATCAGCTTCAAAGATGTCTTCTATGTGCAACAGTTATAATACAATCTGCTAAGTGTATCACAAGTGTGTGATGAAAAGAACACTACCATCTTCACTCCAACTGAATATTAAATTATGGAGCCTGGATATGTCATAGATGAGAGCAAGGTTCTACTCAGAACACCAAGAAAAGACAACGTCTACTGCTTTGATACGTCCAAGGTTCAACCAACTGCAGATGAAGCCTGCTTTGTCTCCAAAGCAACTTTGGATGAATCCACTCTTTGGCCCAGGAGGATGTGTCACATGAATCTCAAGAATATCAATGAACTGGTGAAATCCAATCTAGTAAGAGGTCTCCCTAACAAATAATTTTCTCTGGATGACAATTGTGTGGCCTGCTTGAAGAGAAAGCAACACAAGTCTTCTCACAAGACCAAGGAAATCAACACCATTAATACTCCTTTACACCTTCTCCATATGGATTTATTTGGACCCACAAATGTAAAGAGTATAGCAAAGAAATCATATTGCCTTGTTATCACGGATGATTACACAAGGTATACTTGGGTATATTTCCTTGCAACTAAAGATGAGAACAGTCAGCTACTCATCTCTTTCATCACCAAAGTAGAACATTAAATCAATCTGAAGGTGAAGAAGATCAGATGTGATAATGGGACAGAGTTCAAGAACCAAGTGATGAATGAATTCTGTGAGAAGAAGGGGATAGAAAGACAATTCAGTGCTGCAAGAACTCCACAAAAAAATGGAGTAGCTTAAAGAAGAAATAGGACCCTTATTGAAGCTGCTAGAAGTATGTTGGCAGACTCCAACTTACCCATTTTCTTTTGGGCAGAAGCAGTTAATACTGCTTGCTATCTTCAGAACAGAATCCTCTTAGTAAAGTCTCAAAACAAGACACCTTATGAGCTTCTACACAAGAGAAAACCTTTGATAAGTTTCTTAAGAGCTTTTGGGTGTCCTTGTACCATTTTTAACTAAAAGGACCATCTTGGTAAGTTTGAGAGAAAGGCATATGTAGGATACTTTGTTGGATATTCATCACAGAGCAAAGCTTACCGTGTTTACAATTACAAGTCCAACATTATTGAAGAAAGCTTCAATGTTTCCTTCAATGAACATACCCCCAACACTAAGGGTCAAGGACCAAACTGGCTGTTTGATTTGGATGCCTTAACCAAATCCTTGGATTTCAACTTTGAGTTTCAACAATCCGCATCTATTCCTACTGATCACGTTCCTACTGCTACAGCTCGTCCTGTTAATACTGCCCCAATTAATACTGAACCTGTTACTACTGCCAACTCTCCCATTGTTGGTACTGACAGAATAGATGTTATGGAGTATGTATATCTCCTAATTTCAACTGATGATCCTCTCAACCTTTATGACACCATTGACAAGGCATTTGAAGAGGGGACACACCAACAGGAATCCACTGAAGACTAACCTTTACAAGATGAAGAACTTCCAGCTACACCAACTGAATAAGAAGAGGACCTAAGACCAAATGGAGTTCCAAGATTGGTAGAAGAAAACGAAGTTGGAGTTGAACACATAGTTACTGAATAAATTGAAGATTGTGATGCTGAAATGTCTACTCCAAAGAGCAATACTCCAAATACTGGTCCTTACCATGGATATGAGATGCCAAACATCAATGATACAAATTTGGATGTCAACTTAAGAGTTGAGAAGATTCCATCTTCACGTATTTCCAAAAACCACCCTCCATCTCAAGTCATTGGTAACTTTTATAGGGTTAATTGTTTGAAAATTCATCGAACTTGTCACTCAAAACTATTGTATGCATCCAAATATTATATGCTCTAATGTATTTATCAAACATTTATATAACGCTATTATATGTATTAAATGACTTGTAACTTGTTATTTGCTGATTTGGCACCGGTTTTTACCTATGTGGATTTTATATTTTACATTTTTAGTTAAATTAATATATATATATATATATATATATATATATATATATATATATATATATATATATATATATATATAATTATTTCCTTTCTTTTAATTACTATATATAATATATATATATATGAGTTAATTTATCTATCAACAACAACCAAAACAAATCCCTGCAAATAGCAGATCACAAACAATCTTCACAACCTTAAAACCTGCAAAATTCCAATTCCATGGCTTCTACACCTCTCGCCAACTAATCCACTATGAATACCTCTCAATTCATCACACAACTAATCAAAACCTCACCACCACATCACCACCGCCGTCGCCGTCTCCGCAACTAACCCAAACCATACATATCCCGCCCGATGGACCCTCGGCGACCGTCTGGTGTAATCGATCCCAAAGTCCGAAAAGTCGGCTTTTTCACTCCCGGACCACCTCCAGACCGGTCTCAATCCGGTCCGGTTACTCAATCCCCGATCTCGAATTCGCTTTCTCCGGTTATGATCCCGCCTCTCCGGTTATGTGCGCACATATATGATATGTTGGAATAATCTTTTACCAAACATTCAAATTATTAACATATCACGAGTTGTTGGAATAATTTGAGTGAAGGTTTGATTACTTAGGTTAATTAATATTTTCGATTTGTTTTTGTTTGATATAGTTTCACATAATCAATTTGGGTTAGATCCAGGTTTTTGATTTGGTTTTTGGCGGTGGGAGTGGCGGCAGAGATGGTTGTGGTTGTGGGTGGTGGTGAACGGCGTCGGATGGTGGTGGACGGCGTCGGATGGTGGTGGACGGCGTCGGATGGTGGTGGGTGTGGTGGTGGTGGTCGGATTAAGACGTGCATAGGGGAACGATTGGATGCCGCCATGGAGAGTGATTATGATTGGGATTGATTTTAACATAGAAATCGATATGAATATGATGAATTAATGTATATGTATATGTATATGTATAAATTGTGTGGTGGTAGTTGTGTATTTGGGATGAATGGGAATGAATAGATTATAGATATAGATGTATTGTATGTATATATATTGTATTTTATTTTCTGACTTTGAAAGGTGACATGGCGGTCCATGTCATATGGTCAATCATTCAAAAATCCAAGGTGACCGGCAACCTTTTAAACAGGTTAAATCATGCTGACATTAGACAAATTAGGAAGATAAATGAATACAATAGATGGTTTAGAAGGTGGATGCATACAATAGTTTTGGATGTAAAGTTCGATGCATTTCCAAACAATTAACCCAACTTTTATATATCTATGGAAACTAGGAGTCAAATCAAGCCCCCAAAGGAACCACTGATGGATATAAACACTTGCTTATATGCATGTTTTCTCTCACAAATGGAACCAAAGAAGATTCAAGAAGCTCTTCTTGATTCAAACTGGATTGAATCCATGCATGCATAACTGCTCCAGTTCAAAATCTAAGATGTTTGGAAATTGGTTAAACTATCTCCGGGAAAGAAAGTCATTGGAACAAGGTGGATCTTCAGAAACAAGAAAGATGAAAGAGGCATTGTCATCAAGAACAAGTCCAGACTAGTAGATCAAGGCTACACTCAAGAAGAAGGAATAGACTATGAAGACGTCTTTGCCCCAACAGCAAGAATGGAGGCAATTAGACTATTCCTTGCATTTGCATCTTTCATGGGCTTCAAGGTATTTCAAATGGACGTGAAGAGTGCTTTCCTCTATGGAGTGATTGAAGAAGAAGTCTATGTGAGACAACCACCAGGCTTTGAGGACCCTCAATTTCCTCACATGGTGTACAAACTAGACAAAGCTCTTTATGGGCTTCATCAAGCCCCAAGAGCATGGTATGAAACCCTCTCAGATTATATTCTTCAAAAGAATTTCCAAAGAGGAACAATAGATAAGACCATTTTTATCAAAAAGGTGAACTCAAACATTCTTGTAGTTCAAATCTATGTAGAGGACATCATATTTGGCTCCACAAATGAAGACTTATGTAGAGATTTTGAAAAGCTGATGCATGTTAAATTTCAAATGAGCTCAATGGGAGAATTAACCTTCTTTCCTAGGCCTACAAGTCAAACAGAAACCCGAAGGACTCTTCATCAGCTAGTCCAAATATGTGAAAGATATTCTCACCAAATTTGGCTTCTTGGAAGCAAAGGTTGCAAGCACCTCAGTGGAGACTCATAAACAACTGACTGCAGATCTTGAGGGAGAGGATGTAGATATTCACAACTATAGGTCCATGATTGGCTCACTAATGTACCTCACAGCTTCAAGACCTGACATCATGTTTGGAGTTTGTGTGTGTGCAAGATATCAAACCAGACCTAAGATGTCTCATCTCACTGCAGTCAAGAGAATTTTCAGATACTTGAAGGGCAAACCTACCTTAGGTTTATGGTATCCTAAAGACTAACCTTTTGATTTAATTGCTTATACTGACAGTGATTGTGGTGGTGAAAGTTTATACTGGAAATCTACTACAGGAGGATGTCAATTCCTAGGATCAAGGTTGGTGTCTTGGCAGTGCAAGAAGCAGACAGCAGTTTCAACATCCTCAACAGAAGCTGAATATATAACTGCATCAAGTTGCTGTGCTCAAGTCCTATGGATACAAAATCAGTTAATGGACTATGGATATGCTTTCATGAACACACCAATATACATAGATAACAGGAGCACAATAAGCATCATCAACAATCCAGTAAAGCACTCCAAGACCAAGCATAATGAGATAAGATATCACTTCATAAGAGACTGTAATGAAAAGAAGTTAATTCATGTTGAAAAAGTCCATATTGATAACCAACTTGCTGATCTTCTCACAAAAGTTTTTGATGTGGGAAGATATACATTCTTGATTACCAGTATTGGCATGGTCAACATTGATTAAACAATATTAATTGTCTTTTAAACATCTCAATTTTTGTCCCTTCAAGTACAGTAGTAGTAACCATAACATAAATCAAGTACCTTACTTTTTAGTATTGTACTATGTTACTACTGCAAAATTAATAGTAGCAATAAATTTTGGCCAAAGTTTTATTAGTACGGCAAGTATTTTCATTACTACGGGAAGGTTTCATTACTACTGCCCATAGTAGTGTTAATACTGCTAGAAATGTCATTACTACGGGACCTCTGGTTACTACTGCAAGTAATTCACATTACTACTACCAGACTGTTAATACGGCCCGTTGATGTCATTACTACTGTAATTAACCTAATTACCACGGCCTGATTTGTTAATACTGCAACGATTAGTAATGCAGAGGTTCCTTATTTAATAAGATTACTCTGTTAATACTGCGTTGACAAGTCAAATCTCAAGTTGCAACTAACTTTTAACACGTGGCATTTTGTGATTGGACCTCAAATGTAAACTCCGGCGCGCGTTCAGTCTATTTTAACAAGTGTCATTACATGATTGAACCGTCCTTTTTAAACTCCGGCGCGCCTCTAATCCAACTCGTCAAGTTGTTATAATATTAAGCGTATATATAGGGGTTAATTTTAATTTTTCAATAAATTACCTTTCTAAAATCAAGAACCCTAATTTCTCAAAAGTTACCGTTGCAACTCTCAAACAACATTTCTGCATTTGTTTCACAAAATTCTTTCAATCAAACAACAATCGCAATACTCCAATTCTTTGACAGTCATAATCTTGTTGCCTGCTTTAACAAGAACAAAGAAAACACAGATTTCTATCCCATCATAGATTTCTTGACACAATCCCACATTAAGTTTGCTTTAACTCTAAGCCCGAAAATCCATGAAGAACACATTAGAACATTCTGGGAAATTGTTGTAGCTTCTTCAGAAGAAGATGTACCCGTGATCAATGCCACAATTGATGGTACAAGAGTTAAAATCTCAAAGGCAACACTCAGAACACATCTGTAACTACAAGATGAGGAAGGTATAAGTTCTCTTCAAAGTGAAACTGTTTTTGAAAACTTTCAAAGAATGGGTTATGAGGGGAAACTAGACACAACAACTATTCAAAAATCCATACCCTAAAACAATGCATTTCACAAAAGAGAACAGGCTGGAATGAAGCAAGTTATTCCTTGGCTACTGCCATGGTTTGTCTTGCTACAAACCAGACCTTCAATTTTTCAAAACTTATCTTTGATGGTATGCTGTGGAACTTGGCCAAACCTAAACACAAATTTTTAATGTACCCAAGATTCATACAACATATCCTAAACTGTGAAATAATGGATTAGCTCCCAAACTGTTTTTCCTGCCCACTCTCATGCGAAAAAGGTTTTTGCAAACATGAGAAGGCAAAACAAAGGTTTTTCAAACACTGTTACACCACTATTCTCTATAATGGTGGTGGGAACATCTCCTACAGATGAGAGACAAGTGACTTAACCTCTGTCTCAACACCAATCTGCTTCTACTTCTAGTGCCAGTACCTCTACAGTTCCTACTATAAGTACTGCAGCTGTTACTACTGAGGGCACAATTACAATTTCTACTAAAAGTGTCCCTCCAGTCACTACTGAGAGCACTCCTCCAGTAATAAATGCACCCCATGTCACCACTATTGTGCCTAAGCCTGCACCCCCACCAGCTTCTAGACCTCTTCAAACACCTCCACTAGTTGCTATTTTCACAAGAAAGGCTAAGAGAGTTCCTCAGTCTCTTAAGTCTAAAACTTCCCCACTTTCAAAATTTACCAATCCCTTACCTGAACAATCTTCAGGTGAGGATTTTCAATGGGAAACCAATGAGCAATCTCCCATGATCATTGAGGTGGTCTCTAAGGAGGGGGATGACCATGTGGGAACGGATCAAACTACTGTTGCTCTTATTTCTCATAGTGAGGCACAAGAAAATTAACATCTTTAAGACCCTACCCACGGAAACACACACTATTGATTTTGATTTTGTAGCATCATTAGAACGTGGTCCCAGGCGCCAAGAAACCTTGGGGGAGGGAACAACTTCTGTTGGGCAGAAGGGCCCCTCTACATCCTATGATCTACCACCTGTTGGTACCCAACAGGAAAGGGTTGAGGATAGATTTAACTATACTCCTTTGGAATTGATGAAAATGTGTGCCGCATTCTTTGTTAAGGTTGACAAACAAGGGGAGGAACTTGCAACCATAACAACTTTAGTCCATTTACTGGTTGAGCAACAAAAACAGCTTTCAGAATTCTTAATGAAGCCAAAGCCAGCCAGCAAGAGTGTTGGAACATCTCCAAGACACTCCAGTTCTTCTACTTCTTCAGCTTCTATCCCAGATGACGACAAAAAGGGGGAGAAAGAAGAAAATATTTTTCAATTGAAGAAGAAGATACTGAAGGTAAAGTAGTTAAGAGGGAGGTGGAGAGAAAGAGTGATGATACAGTAATTACTGCTACATCAGAAAAGGAAGAGGAGGTTGATGTTGAAACTGAGGTTGAGGGGGAGAAGATGGATATTGATGATAAGGAGGAGAAAATGCTTGAGGGGGAGCAATAAATGGATCAAGAGATGATTTCTACTGAACAACCAAAGAATCAAGATGAAGAAGTTATTACTACTACTTCAATTGATACTGTTATTATTTCTACTGAAGAGTTCATTTCTACTGAATATGTTATTAATGCTGCTCAAGTTTTTGCATATGTTAATACTGAAGAACCTATTACTACTAAAGCTTCCATTTCTACTGAAACTTTCATTACTAATGCAAGCTCTATTCCTACTGATCTGTTTGTTTCTACCGAGGGTTCATTTGTGTCCATTCCAACAGGAGAAGCTCCTACTAATATCTTTTCTGAAGGTCCTAAAGCTATTTTCACTGAAGCTACAACTGTTACAACTGTTCCTACTTCAGAAGCAATCATTACTACTACAACATCTACTCAAACAATTGATGATCAAGAAGCTGCTGCGGAGCTTCTGTAGTTGGAAAGAAGAAAAATCATTGAACAAAGGAAGAAAGAACAAGCTTCATTGCCTAAGGAGAAAGGATTTACAATTCGTACTCAAGCAGATAGAACAAGATTGGTTGAAGGAGTTGATTTTCTCAATGATCCGTCTGCACCTTCAGGAGTTGTACCAATCATTCCTCCACACACAACTTACATTCCCAGGTCAAGACCACAAATTGAACCAAAGGAAAAAGCAAAGGGAAAGAAGATTGTTGTGGAGGAAAGCAAGAAGGAAAAGGAGAAGAGAAGAAAGGAAAGGGAAGAGAAAATGGGTGAGCTAGCTGCCTTTCAAATAGCTGCTGAAGACTTGGATGTTGGTGATGATCCTGAAATCATTAAAGAAGTTCACACCAAGCTTCAACAAGATGAGATGGAGAAAATTAAAAGGTTGAAAGAGGAGCACTTATTCTTGCTAGCTGTGCAGGAAGAGGAAATAGCTCAGATAAGAAGAGAAGAAGAAATTAAGAAGAAGAAGAAGGTAGAGAAGAAACAAACCACAAAAGAGAAGCTAACTGGTGACCAACAGAGGTTCATGGCCTACTTAAAATCAAAGGGATATAGTGGCAAATCACTAGGTCCAATGAAGATGGGAAATCTGCTTGCTCTGGTAGAGAAGGAAAAAAAGAAGGACAATGTAAGGAAGATCCAGCTGACCAAACAACACAACCAAGACAATTTGAGCTGGAAAGGTCAATGAAAAGCGCTCATGAGACTGGAAGGGTAATGTATGATGCCCAAGGAAAGGAAATTCATAATCCATTTGCTCCAGTCAAGCCAATTCAGCAAGAACAGTTGAAGAGAAAGAAGTCATTTGCAACTAGAATTCCAAGCAAAAAGCCAAGACAAGGTGAGGTTGCAACTGCTTCAACTACTGCTGAAAGAATTCCACATGTGTCAGTACCTATCAAGAAAGAGCCAGTTGATGTTCAAATTGAAGAGAAGGAAGGAGATATTGAAATCTCTGAAGATGACTGCTCAGCATTAATAGTTTATGAAAAAGGTCTGAACATTGAACCTCTAGCTATGGAGCTACTGTTGGGAAAAACAATGATCTATCCCAAGATTAATAAATCTGTTAATCAAATTCTGAGTCTGAGTGACATGAGTCTGAGTGACTCAGTCTGAGTGACATGAGTCTGAGTGACTCAGTCTGACTAACTCAGACTCATGAGAGAAGTCAGGCGTGATTTAAGGCAGTCTAGTTAGTCAATATCTTTTATATGTTTAAAAGATCTTCTTAGATTGATCCTTATCAAACTCACTATAATTGTGTATAAATAGTGAGTTTGAGTTTTGTAATCGTTGTACCTTTTGAACGAAATATAACTGTGTGTTATGTTCACTATTTCTATATTATAATTCCGCTATAATATCTACTGAAACTGAGTATCAAACTGATATATAACAATTAAGTTTAAATACTTATTTGTTATTGATTTGCCATTGTTTGAGATCTTAGTGAGACCTAACAACTGGTATCAGAGCAAATAAGATTTACATTTTAATAAATTTATAAATCTTAAACGATCAATACTTAGAATCTCAAAACAATGTCATCATCTTCAAATATAACTGCAATGGCTGGTAAAGGAATTCCAGTATTCAATGGACATAATTTTAACCATTGAAGCTTAAAGCTGAGTGGCACTTATCAGGAATTCATGAAGAAATGATAAGAATCATAACTGAAGGACCCATAATTCCAAGAAAGGTCATTGATGAAGTCAAAAAAGGTGATAAAGTTGTCCAACGTGCAAGATGGGTTCAAACCACCAAAGCTCAATGGACAGATCAAGACAAGCTGTTGTACCATCTTGATCCCAAAGCCAGAAGTATTTTAGGCAATGCAGTATCTGAGCAAATATTTTCAAAAATTGCTGGCTGTAAAACTGCTAAAGAACTCCGGGATACATTAATTGTGTCATATGAAGGAGTCCCAGTTGTGAAAAAACAACGGTTGAACAGCCTCATAAGAAATTATGAAAACTTCTACATGAAAGAAAAGGAGACTTTAGCTGATGTTCATACAAGATTTCAAATCATGTTAAATGATATGTCAGCTCTGGGAGTGACAAAGGAAGATGATGAAATCTGTAAAAAAATTTGTTGATATTCTACCTAACAAATTTGAATCTGTTATCACATCTCTTGTAGTGAGTGAGAAACTGTCCACCTACAAGCTGCCAGGACTATTTGGCTTATTGTTGAATTTTGAGGAATCTCAAGAAAGAAAGAAGATCAACCATAGGCGAACTGCAAGAGATCCAGAAGCTGCATTAGTTGCAACCAGCAAAAGGAATAAAGAAATTTATTCTAAAGCTGACTCATCTGAGTCTGAGTCACACTCAGATTCAGAGTCTGACGATGACTCAGAAGTGAAGAAGTTGAAAAGTCAGCTTGCCCTGTTGACCATGAAGCTTGAACAGAAGACTGGGTACAAGGGAAAGAAACCTTTTGATCTGAAAAAGGTAAAATGCTTCAAATGCAACGAATACGGTCACATGGCTGCCGATTGTAAAGTGAAGAATGCTCAGACTGAGCATATGGATGAAGTTGCTGAAAGAGCTCAAAGATACAGAAACAAGTATCTTAAATATAAGAAAGGCCATAGTTAAAATTCTCAAAAACCTCAAGCTGAACAGAAAGCATTCTTTGCTGAAGAATGGTTAGATGAGGAACTATCATCTGATGAAGAAGAAGTAGAAGACAAATGTCTGATGGCGTTGGTGGAAGAAGTAACTGAGGCTGAGAAATCTGCTTCTCAGCTCGAAAAGGATCTAAAAGAAGCAGAAAGAATGAGTTGCAACTCAGACTGGAACAAGTCAAAACTCTACAAGGTACATAATTTCAATTCTTATACAAATGAACAAAAACTCCAAATATTTGAGTCCATTTATATAGACTTGACCACCACTTTAGAAGAACAGACTGACCTCAAAAATAAACTCAAAGATCTTGAAAACAATTTAAAAACTAAAGATGATAAAATTATGGAATTAGAAAGCTACAAAGTTCTTTTAAATGCTCAGACTGAAGCTTATAATGATCTTGCAAAAGAAAATCACAAGTTTAGAGAAGAAACTGAGCACTATAAAAGAATTTGTAACTCTTGGTGTATTTCATCTTTAAAAAATGAAGATTGTTTGAGCAGACAGGTACCCAAACAAGTGCAAGCAGTGTTGGGTGAAGGGTTTAGTTTGAAGAAATACATGACATAAGAGGAAGAAGAAGCTGAAAAGGCTGAAAGAGAAAAAATCATTTTTAAACCAGAAATTCTTCCAAATACTTTCACTTATGTGAAAGGAGATAAAATAATGATGTCAAATGCATTTGTTAAACCTGTAATTGCTCAAGTTCTGAATAAAAATGATCTTTTGCCTTCATCTTCTTCTAAATCTGATTGTGTTGTTTTATCTGAGACTGATATTCAGAAACTGACTCCCTTGAACAAAGTTCCTTCCAAAGTTATGAGCAAACCAAAGGGTAAGGCTCCAGTCAGTTCCAAAGGGTACAACAAAAGTTCTAAATCAAAAACAATTGATAAATTAGGAAACCAATTACTGGAACTGACCAACATTGTAAAAACTTTAGTCAGGGATAAATCACCAAATCAAACAAGGTCCAAATCTCCCCCCAAGAGAAATTGATATAACTGTGGTGAAAAAGGGCATGAAGCTGTGTTTTGTAAACTGTTGACTAGGTCTAGACTTAAAAATCCTTATGCTCAAAAGTCAGTTTCATCAAAACATTGGTCATCTTCACATCAGTCAAGGTCATCAAAATCCAGATCAGTCTCATCAAAATCAGATTCATCCTCAAGAAACACTTCTCCACCAAAGACTCCTTATGTGCAATCTTCCAAAATTAAGTCAGTCCCATCTAGAGTCAGTCTTAAAAATATGCCTTGCAAGTATTGTGGTGTCATAGGCCACTATTCTGTTAATTGCATGAATGAGATCAACAAATGGAATTATACAAATCCCAAAACTGACTGCAAGATTGAAACTGCACCTAAACCTATCTCAGTTCATGGATCCACTCTAAAGTGGGTACCGAAAAGGAACTAATTTTTTTTCCCATGTGCAGGATTCTACAAAATGGTATTTAGACAGTGGAGCATCAAGGCACATGACAGGAATGAAGTCCTTTCTACAGGACTATAAGGAAGAAGATGGACCTCAAGTAAGATACGGTGACAATGGAGTATCAATGACTAGGGGATATGGAAAGATTCATGCTGGAGCTGTTACATTCAAGAGAGTTGCCTATGTGGAAGGACTGCAACACAATCTACTCAGTGTAAGTCAAATTACTGATGAAGATCATGAAGTCAGATTCAGAAAACAAGCTGGCATAATCTATAGTGCCAAGGGCAAACCATTGCTGCTATCCAAGAGAGAAAGAGATGTGTTCTGCCTGGATCTGAGTACAGCAAATGATGAAGCTGAAACATGTCTGTTCACAGACACAAAGGAGGAATTGAATTGGTTATGGCATCGAAGGTTATCTCACTTAAACTTCAAGAACATTAATGCCTTATCCAAAAGCAAGTTAGTCAGAGGGCTGCCAGAACTTACTTACACCAAAGACAAAGTTTGCTCAGCTTGTGTTCTTGGAAAGCAAACGAAGTCTCAATTTCCATCCAAAATGTTACATTCCATTGATGAACCACTGTTCATGCTACACATGGATCTCTTTGGACCAATTGGAATTGAAAGCAAAGGAGGGAAGAAGTACACACTGGTCATTGTTGATGAGTTTACTCGATTCACTTGGGTCATATTCTTAAGAGCCAAAAGTGATGCTGCAGAAGAGATTATCAGTCTGATCAAACGGGAACAGCGACAGAAAAATGCCCTTGTTCGTCAAATGCGAAGTGATCATGGAACTGAGTTCAAAAACTCAGTCTTGATTGATTTTTGTGATCAGCTTGGCATAGTACAAAACTTTGCCTCAGTTCGAACTCCTCAACAAAATGGAGTAGCAGAAAGAAGAAACAGGACTCTAATTGAAGCTGCAAGAACAATGCTATGTTATGGAAAGATGGAGATAAAATTCTGGGCTGAAGCTGTCAATACTGCCTGTTTCACGCAGAACAGATCAATAATTGTGAAACGTCATGGCAAGACAGCATATGAATTATATCACAACAAAGTTCCCTCAATTCATTATTTCCATGTCTTTGGAAGTAGATGCTATATTCTCAATCAAAGGGACCTGTTGTGTAAAATGTCACCCAAGGCTGATGAAGGATTATTTGTTGGCTACTCAAGTGTTGCTAAGGCATTCAGAGTGTACAATGAACGAAGAAAAGTTGTTGAAGAAAGCATCAATGTCACCTTTGATGACACCACTCAGTCTGACAAAGACGACTCATGCTCTCAGATTGACATCTCAATAATCAATCAACTCTGTGACGAACTGCTCCTAAATTCCTCTGAATCTGAAACTCAGCGTGAAAATCAGTCTGCCAGACCCAGTTCTCAAGATCAAGCATCAGAAAGTGAAGCTGATGAACCATCATCTCAGAGAGCTTCAGAATCAGAAACATTAGAGTCAATTGAAACTGGTGATACTCAGACTGAGACACCTCAATCTGACCAAGCTCAGCCCCAACCTACTCAGACTGATATCGTTCAGACTGAAGAAGAAGAAGCTACTGAACATGTTTCAGGGAACATCAAGACTGTAAGGGGCCATCCAATCTCATCTGTTATTGGCTCTTTAACTGAAGGTGTCAAAACAAGAAGAAAGACTGCCACAGCAAATTTTTGCTTTTATACAAACTTTTTGAGTCTGATGGAACCTAAGACTGTTGAACAAGCTCTGTTAGATGAGGACTGGGTTGAGGGCATGCAAGAGGAGCTAGGTGAATTCATAAGAAACAATGTCTGGACAAAGGTCCCACGTCCTCTGCGTAAGACCATTATTGGCCTTAAATGGATATTCAGAAACAAATTTGATCAGGATGGAGTAGTGATCAGAAATAAGGCCAGACTGGTGGCTCAGGGATACAAACAGGAAGAAGGAATTGACTATGATGAAACATTTTCTCCAGTGGCCAGAATTGAAGCTATCAGATTGTTCCTAGCATATGCAGCCTTCAAGGATTTCTTGGTTTATCAAATGGATGTAAAGAGTGCCTTTCTAAATGGAGATCTGCAGGAGGAAGTCTATGTGAAACAGCCTCCAGGTTTTGTTGACCCCAACTTTCCTGATCATGTTTATAAGTTGAATAAAGCTTTATATGGTCTCAAACAAGCTCCTAGAGCTTGGTATGAAACCTTGTCTGAATTTCTCATTAAAAATGTTTTTAAAAGGGGTTAAATTGATAAAACTTTGTTCATAAAGAGGGAAAATGGTCATGTTATTTTGGTTCAAATATATGTGGATGACATTATATTTGGCTCCACAAATGACAAACTCTGCACTTGGTTTTCAGAACTCATGTGTAGTGAATACAGAATGAGTATGATGGGGGAACTAAATTTCTTTCTGGGTCTGCAAGTAGAACAAAAGGAAGATGGAATTTTTATAAACCAAAGTAAATATGTCCATGATTTAGTCAAGAAATTTGGTTTTGCAACAAGTTCTGAAATGAAAACACCAATGAGCACCTCTGACAAATTGCACAAAGACTCATCTGGCAAGTCAGTCTGTCAAGCTACTTATAGAGGAATGATTGGTTCATTACTCTATCTGACTGCTAGCAGACCTGACATCATGTTCTCTACATGTCTGTGTGCACGTTATCAGGCTGATCCTAAGGAATCTCATCTTAAAGCTGTTAAGAGGATTTTCAGATATCTTAAGGGTACACCAAATCTTGGTTTATGGTACCCTAAAGATTCTGGTTTTGAACTAATTGGGTACTCAGATGCAGATTATGCAGGTTGTAAGCTTGACAGAAAGAGCACTTCAGGAGGATGTCAGCTCCTAGGAGGCAAGCTGGTTAGTTGGTCTAGTAAGAAACAAAACTCAGTCGCAACTTCCACAGCTGAAGCTGAGTATGTGGCTGCAGGAAGCTGTTGTGCACAATTGCTTTGGATGCAACATCAATTGGCTGATCTTGACATCAACATTCAAAACACACCCATCATGTGTGACAACAAGAGTGCTATCCAAATCACTGAGAATCCAGTATTCCACTCCAGGACTAAACATATTGAAATCAGGCATCATTTTATTCGAGACTGTGTGGAAAAAGGAAAGGTCAGACTGGAGTTTGTGGTAACCAATGATCAATTGGCAGACATATTCACCAAACCTCTGAGTGAGGAAAGGTTCTTCTATTTGTTAGGAGAACTTGGCATGTTAAATCCTTAGTCTGGTCAATTTCATATCTCAAACTGACTACTATGTCAGTCTGACTATTTTCAGTCTGACTAAAAAGTCAGCTTCAGGACTCTCAGTCTGACCACAGTCCTCAGACTCAATGTATTTTTGGAACATATTTTTTTATATTTTTTTATATCTTCTGTATCTTTTCAATTAATCATTAGATAGTTTTTTAAATGTTTTTTTTTCTCTTTGGTCAAGTCCTGTCAACGGTCATTCGGTGCAAGTTGTAATTTTCTAGCGGTCTAAATTGTAATTTTTCTAAATTAGTTACAAATTTCGCTATATTAGTTTAAATCTAACTGAATTTCAAATTTTTAAACCTAGTTTTTATTCTCTCTAAATTCTTGGCTTATTTTTTTCTTTCTCTCATGGCTAACCCCAATCTGATGCTTCATGTTACTTCAAGAATGATTCCAGGTGCCGATTTTCAACAACGGGTTCAAATTAAGGATAATAATCGAGTGGCGACTGCTGAAATTCCCGCCAATCGACGAAACAGGGGTTTTGAGCAACTGATTCAGTTTATGAAGGCTCATCCCCTCTATGGCGCCTTTTTCTGTGCAAACACTATGTGTCCTCCCGTTCTATGTGAATGGTGGTACACCTGCACTGCTAATGCTGACAGAACTGCTCTCACTGGCACATACAATAATGGGCGTTCAACCATTGTTATCACTGAAGAAACCATTCGGAGTGCATTACTCCTTCCAACACTTGCTGAGGCTGGCGAAGGAGGGTTTCAGACAAGACGAAGCAAACAGCAAGCCAGGGAAGAAGCTTTTCCCCTCATTGGTCAGACTGAAACCCAGGGAGTCATTAAATACAGTCTATTCACTGGAAAGTGGAAATTCTTGTTTTCTATGATAACAAGATGCTTGGGGGGTAAATCGGGAAGTTTGGATCAGATGAATGAGTTTGAAACTCATCTGTTCCATGCTATGGTAACGGGTAGACGAATCTCATTCTCAAAGCTTTATTTTGATGAGATTCTCTCCTTAGCCCTTAAACCCAAACGACCGAATGATGTTCCATTTATTCGTGTCCTTTCACTCAGTTTTGAGGAGGCCCTGGGCAAAGAAACTTATGATCAGCTTGATCAACGATTTTATACTTGTGAACTGCCCAGGCTGACTCCAAAAATGTTTACATATATCAATATCACTGAGACTGAAGCTCCACTTACCCATGTGATGCTTGAATGGATTGCAAATCCGTTCATTGATCAGGAACCAACTGAGTCTGACTCCTCAGACTCAGATGTTCAAGCTGACAGAATTGACGGAGGGCCTGAGGGAAATATCCCTGCTGCAGATGCTGAGGTAAATATGGGTGGGGCTGGGCCAAATGCTGCTGACCAAGGTATGGAAATTACTATCACTCTACCTCAGTCTGAGAGTATCCCCTCTCAGGCTGAGCAGTCCACTCCACACCTTGATGTACTGGCTACACAAGCGACCAACCTAATGGACTCACCAAGTTCATTTGATAAAGCACTCACATCAAGCCCCACAGCAAATCAAGCACTAATGGACTCACTTTTCCATGAGGCTGAGAGTTCAATACTCCCCTCCAGTGCTGCAGTTCAGACCAGTCTCTCTCTGCTAGAGCAAGAGTTGGATCTGACTGCCATGACTACCCAAAGCCCCATTAAGGTAGTAAACTTGGAGAAACACATTGCTGCTACCACACTGTCACATGTGGCAAGCATTGAAGAAAATGTCTCACTCCTAGACATACCTGTACTCAGTATGGGACAACCCCCCTCAGCTTCAGAGCCTATTCCAACGGCTATTTTCACCAGCTCTGTGCTGGTTCACGATAAGGTACCACCTCCAAATCTCTTACACTCTCTATCACTAGTCGCCAATGCCTTACTCCCCAAACTGGGTGAGGTACAGACTTCATATTCTATGGCTTATGATCATTCTCCTAAATCACAGGGAGGGAGTGAGGCTGTGCCACCTGTTACATCCACACCTGTTACTACTTCAACCCAGTCTGAGGTTGCCTTGACTGTTCCTGTGCTGTTACAAGCTCTTAAGGACATGTCAGCTCAGTTTGATGACAGACTGAAGGCAATGCAGACTGAGTTTCATGCTTTAAGAACACAGAATGCAGAGGAGCTGAAAAATTTGAAGGAAGTGGTGTTGAAACTGACCTCTGAAGTCAGTATGATCAGGAAGGGCAAGGCTATTGCAGAGGGCTCTCAGCTTCAGGGGGAGAAAATAGCTGATGCAACTTATGAATCTGAGATCCCCAAGCAGCAGTTGAAAAGGAAAAGAAAAGAGGGGGAGAAAAGGTACTATAAGACTACCAGGCACAACACGAAAACTGGTCAGTCTGAAGTACACTATGAAACTGATTGGAGTATGAATTCTGGGGATGAAGAAGTGATGGCAGATCTTAATGTGATGAAAAGCAAAGTTGGGTATAAAAGTGACCCAGAACAGACTGAAGTCGGTGCAAGGGATAAAATGGAGAAAACTCAAACTGAAGCTGATACAGAAGCCAAAAAGAAACAGACTGATGCTGAAGCTGAAAAATTGGCTAAACTCCAGAGGTATGCTCAAGGTGCTGGAATGACTGTGGAGCAATACATAGAGTATGTGAAGGGCTTATACAAAGAAAAATTTGACTTCAATCCATATGATCAGTCTGAAAAAGCTGCTGAAGAGTTTGAAGCTGAAATGCAAGCTGAAGAAGAGCTGGCCATTGAAGAAGAACAGATGAGGGTTGAAGCTGATGCCCAAATGGCCAAACTGGTCCTCAAAGAAGAAGCTAGGGTTGACTACATTGAAACAAACTTCACCATGAGAAAGCTTAAACACAAGATTCATCACTTAGATTGTACAAGTCATGGTGGAACTGACCTTCTACTCACATGCTTACATAAAGGTGGATCTTTCAGAGTTGGATTGTCAAGAATGCACACCATGGGAGTGGAAGAATGGAAAGACATAGCAAATTTGAGCTACAATATAACTGACACAGCTCAAATTCAGGCAATAAGAAGAGAAGCTATCTTCAACATGAATGCAGCTCACATGCTGAATCTAGTGGATGATGAAGATTACAGAGCTTTTTGTATCAAGCACAATGTGAGGGTCAGGGCTAAATCTTTGGGTTTGGAATCAAGTAGCATGCATCCTGTTCCTAAAGATGTTGTATTCCAAGACAGAACCTATATTGAGACTGAGAAGCACTCTGGCCTGTGCTATGTTGACTGTGGGGGAGAAGAAGGTTTTCAAGACAAAGACAGACTAAATATGGCTTCAATCTATCACTGCATTGCATTGTTAAGTGAATGTGAGTCTGCTCAATGTCTTCCATTCAGAATGAGGCTGATCAGTTGGTTGTTTAATAATCTGAGAAGAATTGAAGATATTGGAACGGTGTCTGATAAGGTGGAGCTGATCAAGAAGGAATATCAGGTCCATTTTCACAAGACTGATGCTGAGATGGAAAGGCTGTTGGCTTGGAAGACAGAGAGACTGAAGTGGTTGAGTGACAGAGATCAACCTGTGCCATTTGAAACCTCATTGAAGAAAAGGAAGAGAACCTTGAAAAAGAAGAATTAAACTGGGTGGTGCTTATTTTGTTCACAAACAGTGTGTTGTTTAAATATTTTTATGTTTGTGTTTATTTTGCTGCATCTCTTGTAAAAGACTTTGGTTGAAACAGATAGGGGGAGATTGTTGGGAAAAACAATGATCTATCCCAAGATTAATAAATCTGTTAATCAAAGTCTGAGTCTGAGTGACATGAGTCTGAGTGACTCAGTCTGAGTGACATGAGTCTGAGTGACTCAGTCTGACTAACTCAGACTCATGAGAGAAGTCAGGCGTGATTTAAGGCAGTCTAGTTAGTCAATATCTTTTATATGTTTAAAAGATCTTCTTAGATTGATCCTTATCAAACTCACTATAATTGTGTATAAATAGTGAGTTTGAGTTTTGTAATCGTTGTACCTTTTGAACGAAATATAACTGTGTGTTATGTTCACTATTTCTATATTATAATTCCGCTATAATATCTACTGAAACTGAGTATCAAACTGATATATAACAATTAACGTTTAAATACTTATTTGTTATTGATTTTCCATTGTTTGAGATCTTAGTGAGACCTAACAGCTACCAAAGATTATTGATTGGAATTTGTATGGAGGAGCTAACAAGACAACTTATGTAGTAACCAGATTAGACAAGAAGAAGTATGTGATGCCAGCCTTCTACTGAATGATCATAGACTTTTCAAGGAAAGATATTCAAAGACTGTATGATATTGGTATTAGAAAATATTCTCGCTCAAGAGGAGAATGCACTGGTATTGATATGGCTATGGATTGGCTTAATGGAATGTTTAATCCTGAGGAGAAGATGGTAACCAAAGTATTCAAAGAAGGAGGTGTTAATAATCCAATAATCAACTGGTATATCTATGAGAAAAGTGGAACTTACTCAATAGTTAGAAAGCATGGAGCAATGCAGTTCTATTTAGTTGACAAAAGGTATGATTCTGGATTAAGAACACTTAAGGAGCTAATCAAGGTTAGACTACATGGTCTGAGAACCTCCAGAATGGCGCATGAGTTAGTGTGGAGTATTATGGGACAACTGAATGAAGAGTTGGCTAAACAAGCAGAAGAAAAGGAGACAAAACGAAGAGAAAAGTAATAGTATTATGTAATCTAAAGTAGTTAACTTTTGTTAAAAACTTGTACTTTGATTTGTAATAAAAGTTCAAGTTAGGGGGAGATTGTTGGGATTAAAACTTAGCTAAAAATAGTTTTAGTTTCATTAACATTGTTTCATTGCTACTGCTGATCAAGTACTGCTTCATTGCTACGGATTGAAGACATTACTACTTCATGAAGTCTGTTACTATTGAAGATTACTGTTACTACGGAACTACTTATTACTACTGATGCTGCTGTTTCTACTACAACAAGATAATTATGGAATTATCTTGATCCACAAGTTTAGCGTTACAATTAGAATAAGATTGTAATTCCTTTATTAGATGTTTCTTATTTGTAGATAGGTTAGCCTCAAGGTCTATATATAGATCCTTGTAAACAAAGAGAAACACGTTGTATTGATTCATTATTCAATAATTGAGGTTTAATGTTCGACATTCATTATTGTTCTTAGTTGTTATTCATTATATAATAGTTGTTTGTTCGATAAACTTGTTATATAAAGGTATTCATCCGCTGCTAAACTTCCTTGATAATCAAGATCTTGGTTAATCATAGGTTTAAGTAAGATAAACGATCTTGACACAAATAAAAACAATCCTAGAAATCTTTATAAATTAAAACACATAAAGCTATATCATTCTCAATAAATAATAAATAAATAAACAAACTATAAAATCACACACATTGACTACTCACGTCAACAAAACAAACAGATACCAGACACATCTAGTCACACACATGCGCATGTCAAAATTAATTAAACATCAACACAACACATACCTTCAAAATCTTTCGTATAGTTTTTCTATTTTTCTTTTTTATTCTATAATATGAAGGGGAAACAGAGAATGTAATCTCTTTTATAGATTGTTTTCTTCTTGGTGATGAGAGGAACCCGAGAAAACGCATTAGGAAAAACAAAAAAACCTAAATACATTTTTATGGGATACACATTAAAAAGAGAGAAAGAGAGAGATTTATTAGGGAAAATGAAAATACGTAGTACCCTTTAAAGTTCAATAAAATGATACCTCAAATTTAGATAAATTACCAAGTTGCCACTCTTCTTCGTAGCCATAAATCAAAATAATGAATGGTCCTAGATTGGTACTCGCAGTTATTGCAATTTATTTGGTTCTCATTTAAACTTTTTTCGATATATAAATATATATGTTCAAGTGAAAAGGTCATTTAGGTAAAAAGGTAACGATTGTTGTGTCACTCCTTATTTATTTTCATTAAATGTAATATACTCTTTCTATAATTATTTTAATAAATTTACATTTAAATGAAAGAAAGCACACCTTCACCGACTCCACTCCTACTTCCACTACTTCCCCACCTCCGACCGTCGCTATCGGCCTCCGCCACTCGTCGGAACTTTTTTTTTGATTATTCTCGATGATATTAATAATCTGGAAAAAAGGAAAGAAAAAACTCAAATCATTTATGTAAACAAGTTTAAATAAGAAAAAATGAAAAGAAAAAAAAACAATTGTTTTAGAACACGAACATTTTATATTATTTTTTAACTTTTCTTTCAGATATTTTAATCAACAAAGTGAAAAAAAAAACTAATGTTGGTGTTAGTAGGGTCTCGACTTATGTTTAAAGGACATATACCCTAAAAACACATAAAAGCCCGACATACGAGCAAGTGACCCGGCACCGAACAAACGTGCTAGATATAGAGTCCTTTGGTTGGTTCTTTCCCGGCTTGTAAACAACCCGGCTGGCGGCTGAACTTGGCCCTGCTGGTGTTTTATGTCCCTTCTTAACATGAAAGGATAGCCACACACGATCACGATGGTCAGCCTGTAGTCAAATGTTAAAGAAGTTATTGTAAACTATGATGCAACACGTCTTAAATATGATGCAATGACGTAATTTTGATAAACACCGTCATCATAATTTACGTAATTGCATCATATCTTAAAGGTTATTGCATCATATTTATAACATATGATGCAACACGTCTTAAATATAATGCAACTGCGTAATTTTGATAAACATCGTCATTAGAATTTACGTCATTGCATCATATCATAAAGGATACTGAATCATATTATATTATATAATGAAATACTTTTAAAAAAATAATGTAATAAACTCTTTATAACTATAATTAAATTACCCATTTTACTTCTTTTTAAAAAACAATTATGATAAAACATGTTTTGACAATAATTCAAGAATTTTATATTTAACAAATTTTTTAAAAGTAACAATGTGTTAATATGATGCAATACTTAGAAAATATGATGCACTAATTCATTGAGATATTTTATCGAACACCTTATGTGCAGTTGTATAAACACGAAAATTTTGTAATATTTTAAGAATTAACCTTTATAAATCAAAAACTATGAAAACAAAATGATGAATGTTTGAATTTAACTCGAAATATGGTTTTAAATATATATCACACCTTTTAGATTGTTTTTTTTTTCAATTCTTCTTCTAACTAACCCAAAGGGGTGCAAGTATTAAGAGGGTTCGGTACTAGAGATATCTAGTGGTTATCCAGATTAGAAATTTTTCAAGGAAGTACAAGGAATCAAAATTAGAAATCGAAAACTCTTATTTACAAGTATTTCACTACTATAAGATATTCCTAAAAATTTCACGTTAATGTACAGAAATGTAAACCAAATACGTATGACCCTATCATTTTCCCAAACTACATTCAAGCGTTTTTATTTTTTTTTAATTTTTTTATAATAAGACTCAAATGGGACAAAACATTTCATGATGGATACGATAGTGGTTCTAAAATAACTAATTTACCGTGGTGCTCCCCATATTTAAGTAAAACATTGTCCCTAATGTGTTGAAAGTTAAAAAAAAACACCTTACAATATAAATAAAAAAAAACAAAAAGACTAGTAATGCAAACCCGGGTTGCCTCCCATAAAGCGCTTGTTTTTTAGCCTGAGTCTTTATCTCAAATCGTCCTCCATTCAATCAAACAATACTAATGTAAATATCGAAGTTTCCCCCAATTTCCTTCCTCTTGCCAGCTCCTTAAAATGTCGAATCCTCCAATTCACCTACAATTGTAATTATCGAAAAGAATGTCCTCATTAGAAACATCTAGATCATTGCGAATCATTTCCGATGCGTCATGCCACTCCTTAGTTTTACGCATGATCAAACCATCCCCACATTTTCTAGAGTAGACACATTCTTTTCCGTACTCATCTTCTATAAAAAAAACGCCCAATCCGTCTCCCGTATATGTAATCATCAAAATATAAGGGCTCCGGATTTCTGTCATCCTTTCCCTGCAAAACATCATCCTCTGTCTCGTTCTTAGTAACAATCGGGTCTATGCTTAAATCAAGCATTCTCTCGAACTCCTCTAGAGTGATATCTCTATGGTCAGTGCTATTTGTATCAGCAACATCTTCCATACCCATTCCAAGAAGTTCCTTTAATTCCAAATCCAAGATATTTTCCTCATGTTCTTCATTTAACTTTTCAGCTTCATGTATGTTCTGAAATTCTGGGTCATACACATCATTATCAATAACATCTATCCTAAAACAAGTTTCATTGGTGGAGAAAGAATGTTTGTTAACTTTATTTAACAAAAATGTTTCCCTATTGTCCCCAACCCCCAATGAAATTTCCTTAACTTTCACACGGATGATAGCATCCACGGTGTTCAAAAACGGTTGACCCAAAAGAAGAGGAAGTTTAATACCCTCTTCCATTTCTAGAATCAAAAAATCATCAAGAAAAACATATTTTCATACTTGCACTAACATATTTTCAACAATACCAAGCGGGTATTGGAAAGATCAGTAAGCTAGTCTAATGCACATTTTTTTGGCTTTAAAACCTCCAAAGCCAATTTCGCATACAAAGAATAGGGCATTAGATTTATACTAGCCCCCAAATCCACCAAATCATTACTATGATAACCTTTGCTAAAAGTACAAGTGATTAGAAACCTTCTTGGATCGTCTAACTTTGGTGGAAGCTTGTTGTTCACAATCGCTGAACATTCATCATTAAAGGAAGCCGCCTGAGCCTCCAGTGATCTCCCCTTTTCGGTCACAAGTTCCTTGATGAATTTTGCATAGTTGGGCATAACTAAAATTAAATCAACCAAAGCCACATTAACATGAACATATTTAATCATGTCTCCTATCCAAGAACTTACCATATTGTTCCTTCATCTTCTCCTTCCTTAAGCGTTGAGGGTAAGGGATTCTCGGTTTGTATGCTTTGATTGGTGGAGTTGTATTCGATTTGGGTGCCTCCACATGAATTGGGTATCGTGCTTCTTTCTCCTCTTCATTCTCCACTTCTATCTAAATTTTTTCAAGGTTCTTGGGACCTGAAGTGTCACTGCTACGCAATGAGTGTGACTGCGTCGCATTGGAATTAAAATTAACATCTGGCGAACAATGTGGTCTCCCACTACGGTGTAGTGAGTGACAGGTCCTTGAATTCTCTTAGAAGCGAATCGAATTGAAACAGGTCATGATGCGGAATCTCATGACCTGAGTTTGGAATCAACATTGAAGGAAATGTTGAAGTTTGAATTTGTGAAATTGATTAGAACAACAATTTGAGCATAACTGTTTTCATAGATTTCATTTGATAGTGGTGACAGATTTTGGAACCAAGCTTGTTACATCGACATTCAAGCTCACGAAACCTCTTTTAGAGTGTTCCGGGTTCAAAGACAACAAACTCGAACTACCTATCACATAATTTATAGAAAAAATCTAAGAACAGACACACTACGAATTCTTAATTTCACTTCGGGGAGTTCACTTCAGTTATGAACTAAAGTCTTCATCTTCCGAATTGATTTCTTCAATGCTGACTTCTGTTGACTTAACTTACACCTTGGTTTGTTTTCAGTTCGGCGAAACTTCATTTAGTTTAGAGTATCTGAACTAACTTGTTCTCCGAACTGAAAACTTCACTTCGGATTATTCTTGATGATTTCAGTTCGGACCCTCCACGAACTGAAATCATCTTTATTCCTTCACTCTGAAGACTCCATAACTTCATCCACTCCATTTCTTGGCCCAACAATCGCCCCCTTGGATGATACTATGAGTCTTCTTCTTCTTCTTCTCTTAACTTCTCTCCATGTCTAGCTTCCTCCAATTTATCTATCTTGAATCTTGAAAAAATTCTGGAGGAATAGCTGCAATGTCACCTGTTCTTTAGGTGTTTCCACAATCAGCTACTCCATGGTAAGTAGCCGATCTGCAGTTAAAATCACTCTACTTCAGCTCATAGGTCAACCGTATATTTCTTCTTCATCCTGGTTGACCATATCCATTATGAGAGTGATTTGCCGTTATTTATTTTCGAACGAGCTCCTCCACGTCACACCTTTCTCTCAAATTGATGACGTAAGGATCAAATCCGTTCTACTTCCGTCACATCCCTCTCTTAAATTGATAGCTCGTGTTTTCGCTCCACATACACCAACCGTCTTTGAATAATTAACGGGTAACACCAGCTCCATCATGAACACCTTGAAATCTAAACATGATCTTCAATTTCACTTCGGACTTCTTCTATTTCACTTCGGACTCCTTCAATTCACTAATAGTTTGACCTAATCTTCGAATAAAGTCAAATTGATGAACCAGACTTAATCGAATTCAAATTGATTTGTCTGGCTCTGATACCAATTGACAGGTCCTTGAATTCTCTTAGAAGCGAATCGAACTAACACAGGTCATGATGCGGAATCTCATGACCTGAGTTTGGAATCAAAATTGAAGGAAATGTTGAAGTTTGAATTTGTGGAATTGATTAGAACAACAATTTGAGCATAACTGTTTTCATAGATTTCATTTGATAGCGGTGACAGGTTTTGGAACTGAGCTTGTTACATCGACATTCAAGCTCACGGAACCTCTTTGAGAGTGTTCCGGGTTCAAAGACAACAAACTCGAACTACCTATCACACTATTTAAAGACCAAATCTAAGAACAGACACACTACAAATTAAATTATTACAACATTGTCAACATCTTAATTTCACTTCGGAGAGTTCACTTCAGTTCTGAACTAAAGTCTTCATCTTCCGAATTGATTTCTTCAATGCTGACTTCTGTTGACTTAACTTACACCTTGGTTTGTTTTCAGTTCGAGGGAACTTCATTTAGTTTAGAGTATCTGAACTAACTTGTTCTCCGAACTGAAAACTTCACTTCGGTTTATTCTTCATGATTTCAGTTCGGACCCTCCACGAACTGAAATCATCTTTATTCCTTCACTCTGAAGACTCCATAGCTTCATCCACTCCATTTCTTGACCTAACAGTGAGCTATTTTTCTACAAATATCTCTTCTTCCTCCTCTTTTTCTCCCCCATAATTAATACCCAAACATGTCATAATGGAGTTTTCCTGCTCGTCTCTTTGATGAGGAGCTTGATACCTCTGTCCTTGACCACTTTGACCACCTTGGTTGTTTGAAAGCTTAGGATTTTGTTGTGTATTCTTTGGAAATTAACCCGTTGGCCTATTCGTAAACCTATCATCCATTCGATCGAACCCCTTTTCCAAATCTTGCATAGCCGCTTGATGATTCCTTTGTCCCAAATGAACGTATTTTTCTAACCGACCCATTCGTTTGTCCATCTTATCGATAAGGCGTTGATCTCGTTCACAATCTCGGAACTTCCACTATAACTACCGCCTTCCACCTTTGCAACCGTTCCACTTACCTTTCTATTACGATTCACTCGATCCTGAGCTATACCCGCAAGAACTTGGTCTTCCATCATTTTATAGGAATCATTTGTTGTCATATACAATAAAGTTTCTCCTCCTGCTAGGTTCTAATCATGTTGTGACTGCTGGTCTAACCCATAGAAGAAGACGTCTATCATTTGTTCTTTGTCCAACCCATGACCATGGATATTCCTAAGAAGATCCTTCAACCTAGTCCAAGCTTCCGTTATCGTCTCCCCATCCCATTGCTGAAATCCCCGTATTTGGTTCATAAATTTCCTACCCAAGATGGGTGGAAAGAAACGGGTCACAAATGCTTCTCTTAACTCCTCCCATGTCTCAATTGATCCGACTCCTATCCGTTAAACCAGGTTTTCACTTCTCACCTAAGAGATGATGGGAATAGGCTAAGCATAATACCTTCCTCCGTACCATTACCATACCTAAACATCTTGCAAATCTCCATGAAATTGGTAATGTGTTTGTGTGGATCAGCTTCCGAATTCCCGTCGAATAAGCTTTCTTGAACCATTATAAGATGATGACCTTTAACAGAAAAGTCATCCCTCAATTCATGTGCTATAATAGTCAATCCTTGAGTGGCTGGGACTATTCGATTCCTATTAATCATAGGTATGTCAAACGGGTTTGGTGGGTTATTGTTCACAATGTTCCCTCCGTCACCTCCTCCTTCCATGTTATTTTCCAAAATGATTTCTTCCTCCTCGGAAGACTCTTCTTCAGAATTAGAATAAAGTACCGCCTTTACCCTTTATTTCCTAAAAAGATTCTCCGAATTTGACAACGGACTAACTAAATATTTTATGCCGACCTCGTGTACATCCACTACTTAACCAAACCTGTAAATCACAACAAAAGCAAAAGAAATCCCGTGAATACTATCCAACAAGAAAAACGAATAAATAAACTCTCATTTATCAAGTCCTTTGAAGCGGTGCCAAAAACTTGATGTGTGATATCTAGTTTTTCGAAAAGCCTAATCTCAACCATAACAGCGGGCATTGTACCCTTGTCGGTTATAGTGTAGAGTTTGGAAAGTTCGGGTTCAAACTCAGGGACTTATGTAAAGTGATAATTTAAAGTAACTAAATTGACAAGTAAAATTGTGGATGTTTGTATTATCGCTAGAAATTACGCTTAAGAAATTGTTTGAATATTCAATATGTAAAAGACATTTGCTTGGACTGTTTACTAATGTAACGAATTTATCTAAGATAATAAAATGTTTGATGTACTTCTTTTACAAAACAAAGTTTCTCTCGAATA
The DNA here is from genome assembly GCA_910822075.1 of Senecio squalidus. Lineage (NCBI taxonomy): Eukaryota > Viridiplantae > Streptophyta > Magnoliopsida > Asterales > Asteraceae > Senecio > Senecio squalidus. Next base: position 31,919,288 of record CAJVGC010000065.1, on the reverse strand, counting down.
CCTAGTTATCTATGATTACCTAAAACGAAAACCACTCCTCTCGAATATGGTAAACACCTCAAATAACTATGCTTTTAGAATCAAGGGTATGTGCAAGATTTAATTTGTTAAACTTCCTTTCGAATAGTTTACTAGTTTTCTAAACCGATTTCTCGTACTTATAAACTAGAATTCGTGTTTAAATTTTATTGTTTCTACTACTAAGACCGACTCCTTTCGAATATCGGTAACCACACCAACTAAAGACTGGTTGATTGTTTCGTTCAATATTTTGATCAAATCTCAAGCTCTTCTCAAATACTCAAAATGTATATCAAAGAAAAAATATAAGTAATCTAATAATATAGGTAAAATTTAAACCCGGATCGATTTTCAGTTGAACAAGACACATCTATCAAACATCTCAAACTTAAATTCAATAAAAAAATTAGGTCACAAATCCAAGAAAATGATTAAGAAAATTACATACTCATAACGGAATTGAAACACAAATCATAAGAAAAGTTAGACATTGTACCAATTTGTTACTAAATGATTGAGTATAACGACTCAATTGAAACAAATACGAGAACAATAGTTTGATTGTAATGAAAAAAAAAGTCACATACTTGCTTGATTGATGAATCTCCAAAGATTTCCTTCTCCAAGAACCCCAAAAAAACACTTCAATTTTCGAGGTCCCCCTTTTCTCCATAATTATTTCATCTCATAATGCCCAATAAAACTCCTTAGTTGCCAATAATTATTGATATAAGTTAAAATTCGTAACTGCCCAAAAATGGTCCACTGCGCCGCATTCCACACCACTGTGTCGTAGTGAACATAACTTTGCAAAATGGCCTTGGTCTGGAGTGGCGCTGCGTCGTAATGCTCCCCACTGGGACACAGTGGAATCCTAACTTGATACCCGTTTCAATTTTTGTTCCTTTCCTTGCGTTACGTTGGCCTATTTCGACGTTCCATCCTCCAATCCGATGCTTAAAACCTAAAAAACACTTTTTCACTATTGTAAGTACAAGGGGGCTTATCTATCATGATTTTGACTAACAACATAACAAATATCGCGTAAAAATATGTATATAGTTGAGCGATATCAATATGTATATATATATACATATACATATACATATATATATATATATATATATATATATATATATATATATATATATATATATATATATATATATATATATATGTAGGTTAACTTGAGAAGGACCCTTATTCAAGGGGTTTATTGCATCATTGCATCATTTAGAACTATATGAACCACTTTTTAACCAATCATTTAACAAAACCAACGTCATTTTCAAAACTAAATATCTTTTAAATTATATACTTTCACGAAATAATAAATACCCCATTAGACGGGAATTATATTCTCTTTAGGAAAAAATATAAACTTTTTAAATTTTGACAACCTTTTTTTTTAAAATAAATTCATATTTGAATATATACACTGGTGTATATACTACAAATTCTGAATTTTCGAAAACTATGTGTATACACTAATTAATATCACCGTCTACACTTGTGTATACATATATATTTCCAGTGGTTAATATATGGTTAGAATATAGGTCAAGAACTAGTACATACTCCGGTGAATACAAGTGTATTCAGTTGTGTCTACATATGTATTCATCTATGAATATATGGTTCGAATGTGTTTTTGGCGAATTAGTATATACACTGGTTTATATAGTGAAACCCACAAAAAAAAGCGTCCAAATATTTCAAATTGTGTAATTAGTTTTTCTTAAAACCTAATTATACTTTAGATAAGTTAATTTAAAGTTAATTATCAATTTCAGTGTGTTGTAAATGAATGACTAAAAAGTGGTTTCTATTGTTACTTAGTATTTAATGGTTTCTATTTGAACCATTTTCTCTCTCTCTCTCTCTCTCTCTCTCTCTCTCTCTCTCTCTCTCTCTCTCTCTCTCTCTATATATATATATATATATATATATATATATATATATATATATATATATATATATATATATATTTTCGCTCAATGGGGACGGTACCCCAGCAAAAACTGATATAAATAAGGTTACAAAACAAGAAGATAAAAACTATCTTCTAAAAGAAATCAAAGATGAAAACATGCTTTCATCTAGACTCACAACCACAAAAACAACCACTCCCGCTAAACCCAACAACCCACGAAGAACACACAAAACGAGCAGACCTATTCTCCCATCATGTCGACAATCTTCCACTTGTAGCAAACCTCCTTCCATTTAGCTATATTCTTAATCTGAATAGACAAGGCTTTTAACCGACACGAGTTAAGAATAACATCAAAAAGACGATCCACACTTCTGGACCCCTTATTAAGCATCCGATTGTTCCGTTCCTGCCAGATAAAGTAAACCGAAGCACCAAACATCAATCTACCTGCTAATCCCCACGCAGATCCTTTTGCACGAGATAGCAAAAAATCTATGACATCGTTAAAGTAACTCAAATTTATTGGGATATTAGCTTCCACACATGCCTTTTGCCAAACCTCCTTTTAAACGCACACTCAAAAAATAGATGAGTATGAGAATATGGAATCGAGTCACAAAAGATACAATTTACTCTATTAAACCTGTTTGATTTATCCCAATCATGTAACCGATCCTGAGTTTTAAGTTTCCGCAACACTAGGAGCCAAACATAAAAAGAATGCTTCGGAACTCCCTTTGGAAACCAGACCACGTCTCGCCAAGGCACTACAGCAGCCCGATCACGAATAACATCCCATGCGCCCGCCACCGAGAACCCAGCTTCAGCGCCATTAGCATCCAACCAGACTAACCTGTCTCGTATACCAGCAAGCCTTGGAACAGGAAGGTTCCGGAGGGCCTGGTATTTCCGAGACCAACTACCCGACCATCTCCATGTCCCGTTTGCTATCAAATCCGCCACCTTGCTTTGAAAGTTCCACCCTGCTGAAGCTAGATCACGATTAGAAACAACCTTTTGTAAAGGACCTAGCTCGCACCATGTATCAAACCAAGCCGAGATAGACCGTCCATCACCAATTGTACTCTTAAAATGCATACGAATATCGTTTCTTAATAGTAAGATTTTCCGCCAAGACCAACTTGTATTAGCTTTAATCGAGACTTCCCAAAAATTCCTACCATCAAGATAATACGAATGAATCCACTTAACCCATAGGGAATCCTTCCGAGTTAAAATATTCCAAATATGAACACACATCATAGCAGAATTCCAATCAAAAATATTCCGAATGCCCAACCCTCCTTCATTCTTCGGCCGACACACTTCCACCCAAGATACCTTTGCTTTTCCTGGTTTTAGACTCCCTTGACACCATAAAAACCCACGCAAAAGTTTCTCTATGTCACAAATAATAGATGTAGGAAGAATAAAAACTGACGCCCAATAGACATGCATAGAAGACAACACTGATAACACCAACTGTAATCTCCCTGCAATTGATAACGATTTATTCCGCCAGTCACTAATACGTTTCCTAACCTTCTAAACTAACGAGACACAATCTTCAATTAAGAGCCGAGAGGAGATCAATGGAACCCCCAAATACTTTATAGGAAAAGTACCTTCATCAAAAGGCAATACATCAAGAATAGCCTCTTTAACCCTGTCAGACACACAATCGAAAAACGCAGTACTTTTAGCAATACTAGGAACTAAACCCGACATCTGCCTAAACTCATTTAACGCTTCCACAAGAACCAAAGCAGAATGCCGATCCCCATGCGAAAACATAATCAAATCGTCCGCAAAACATAGATTTATTAATTTTAGTTTAGCACATTTAGGATGATACTTGAAAGAATCTGCATCCCGGACCCGTCTTTTTAAAAGAAGAGTAAGAACCTCCATAACCATTGTAAACAAATACGGAGATAATGGATCCCCCTGACGTAAACCCCTTTTTCCTTGAAAGAAACCATGGAGATTACCATTCACACATATAGAAAAAGACGTAGACGTAACACACTCCATAATCCACTTTACCATTAATCGAGGAACTCCAAACCCAACCAAAATCGATTCCAAGAACCAGTTCACCGTATCGTATGCTTTCTGAATATCAATTTTAAACGCACATCTCGGAGTACCCCTCTTAATATGGTAAATTTTTAACAAGCTCCTGCGATAAAAGAATGGTATCCGCAATACTACGACCCGAACAAAAGACGATTGATTCTCACTAATAATGTCTTCTAACCCCCTCCTTTAAGCGATTTGGTAATAATACGACTAATGCATTTATACAAACGTTACAACACGAGATCGTCTATAATCTGTAACTTTAACGGTGAAGCAACTTTCGGAATTAAAGCAATAATAGTACTATTAAGTTCCTTTAACTTTTTACCGTTTCGTAAGAATTCCTTTACCGCCAACAACAACATCATCGCCAACCACATTCCAGGCCTTCTTAAAAAATGCTGATGTAAATCCATCCGGACCAGGCGCTTTATCCTCACCTATCGCAAACATAGCATCCTTTATTTCCGAGTTTACCACCTCACGAGTCATACTACACGCTTTAGCATTTGGAATAACCTTTGTGAACAAGCCCTCAATATTCAGATTGTCCTCAACATTCTCGGCAGTCCCTAGAAAGTCACGGTAATGACGAACAAAAACACCAGCCACATCGTCACCATTATACATCACACCAGCCGAATCTTGAATAGCATGAATGGAGCTTCTGTGACGCCTACCCTTAACGACCTTGTGGAAATATCATGTGTTCCCATCACCAGCATTCAACCATCTCACCTTCGCTCTTTGTTTTAAAAATAATTCCTCCTCCAGCTTTGCATTATTAAACGAGGTAAGATATACACTATGCTCAAAACGTAAATCTTTAGATTCTGGTTCTTTATCTAAAGCTGACTGAATCACATCTAATTCTTTTCTAATTCGAGCTACCCTTTTATGAATATTGCCCTCTTTCCATGTAAGCTTCCGCATGATAGGTTTCAAATGCTTTAATTTTGTAACAATTCTATATAGATGGTAGCCAGCAACTCCCCCTGACCAAGACGACCTCACTAAGTCCAAAAATTTCGGCTTATTAACAAGAAATTTTGCAAATTTAAAGGGCTTCGGTTTTATCCTCGAGTCCAACGGAATATTAAGAAGTATAGGTCAATGATCCGACAATCTATATGGCTTAAAAACAGCATGAGCATTGTTAAAATAATGCAAGAAAGCACCATTACACATCACCTGGTGTAGCTTTTTTAAAATTCCATCATCAGAATTTGGCCTTTGGTTCCATGTGAAAAACAGCCCCGACTGATTTAAATCTTCTAAACCCATGTTCTCAACACATTCTTTAAACTCCAGCATGCCAATGGAAACATTCGAGCTTCCCCTAGTAGTCTCATGCGTATGAAGTAGCACGTTAAAATCCCCCATTAAGACCCAAGGATTTCTCGCAACAAAACCCTGATGAATATTAAGACTTTTCCACAACTCTCTTCGTTGCAAGTAGTGATTACCAGCATAAATAAAAGAACAGTAAAATGATTTCCCGTCATCTAACAATCTGAGCTGACAATGAACTACCTGATCAGAAACATTTATAACCATTAAATCAACAAAAGATGAATCCTAACCCACAATTATACGCGTACCCCCGTTACAGGCTCGAGCATTTGACACCCAACTCCAATCCTTAAATACAGTTTCACAAATATGTTGCAAGTTCTTACTACCCACATGTGTTTCTAAAATCGCACAAACTTTTAACCGATTCTCACTAACAACCTCCTGAACCTCTGTTTGCTTCAGGGATAGGTTCAATCCCCGTATATTCCACACGGTTGTACTAAACATCAAGACCATGTTGTCACACCCCGCTTGGAAGCGGAAACGCGAGATGTTCCAGTTATAATATCAAAGTCAAGATTACAACAATATAACCGATAAACAAAACATCAAATTAAATTGATCATGCCAAAAGTTACAAAATACATCATTAAGTCAAGGCAATGAGACGCCAAGTACGAATACAATTCCAAAAGAAATCAACAAAAGGATCGTCATGGAAATTACAATAAACAATTCAAATTCAAATTTCCCCAAAGCAAGCGATCCAAAAACAAACTATGGCATGATCACGGAAATCCTCAATTTCCTGCAAAGCGTTAAAACGCCATCAACAACATGTTGGTGAATTATTCGCAATTTTAAAGTAAAAGTTTACCCATCGACAGTTTTCATCAAAGACAACGTTAATTTCAAATGATATATCTTGCTTTCAACAACCAATAGTGAGAGGTACTTTGCCTAGACTATTCATACACTGAACCTGACCGTACAACCCCAAATCCTGAGGTCGCCAACCAAAGGTAACAAATTAATTAACCGGCCATAACTTCCACTCCTAGAAACATTCTACCGAGCAGAGAGGGTTAGGTCTATAACCCATATAGATCTATATATATGTAAAACCGTTGGGCTCAAAGCTTAACAAGTGTATCAGGGGGCCCCAACAAGGGCTAATGGCTTAATCTAAGGCAGACCTAATCCACTAGGCAAACAAGATAATCAACAACATTCCGCATACAAGCAGACATTTTAAAATACGCTTTACAGCCCAAAAATATTTAAGACAAGGGCTACGAATAACTCACAGTACAATTTCCAGCAAATCTCGGGTAAATACAATCACAGGCTCACAATCCCACCGTCTAAGTGCCTTAAACAATAAACAACACAGTCTCAGTACCTCTATAAGTCTAGGTCCGGTTTAGCCTTGTCGGTTAAGATTAAGTTTAATATAGCATTCCAACGTTTAAAATAGTCGAATAGGGATGACGGATTAGGAAGATGATGTTCCGCGCCAGAATAGGGCCGATTGGCAAGATATCGATCTTTCACGTCAACGGCGACCGTTGGAAACGAGTGATAACTCCGAGTCGAAAGAATGTTAATACATATGTTCATTATAATGACCAAGATTTAGATGTTGACTTATAAAAGTCAAATGTCAAACGTTGACTTATGAAAGTCAAATGTCAATTATGTTGACTTATTAAAGTCAAAATCAATTTAAAAGTCCAATTTGACACTTTGAATAATTTGGAGTGTTTTCATAGCAAAATGTTTAGAGTAACATGTCTTTCAAAACCATTTATAAAGCTTGTCGTAAAATCACATTTTGATGACTTAAAACAACGATTAGATTGAGACGAAGTTTAAAGTATCGCAAAGAGGTTTAAAATGTCCATTTAAGTAATATTATGACATTCGAGATTGCGTTGGTGTCTTTGAGTCCAAAGACAATGTTTTTGTATAATATGTTACTTTGGTATACAATTTATTTATATAAGTGTTTTAAGTCGTAACAAGTTGCGAGTTGAAATTTCGGCAGCGCTTCCGCGTCATAAAATATTAGTCCATTTATTCAATCACTTTCCCGCTTATCAACAATGCATTTTAAACCATTATACATAATACATAATACCATATTTAGCTTTACATAATACTTTGGTTACTTATATTTTAACATTTTGTCCAACTTTAGTCCAAATCGATCAAACGCACGAGGTTGGTCTAATAATTTATCCTAACCGATTTTCAAGGCTAAAACCGAATAATACACATATAATGAAATCACAAGATTCACAAGAGTAACAAGTTATACCACTAACTCCGCTTGATTTGACCAGAATTTGGAATGACAACTTCGGTGGTACAACGATGAGAATATCCGCCTCCGAAACACAAAACAAACGCCAACAATTAGCAAAACGAAGGATTTGAATGCACAAAATGTCACCATTATTACTGTTTTTACTCATCTCAGCCCCACAATATTATTGACAAAAGTCCAGAACGTGAATACAAGTTTTAAACGAGTAAAACGACACATTTTCGGGAGGTCAGCAGCCCGGTGCTGCGCACCTGAGCACAGGTGCGGCGCACCTAGCTGCTGCCTTCTTCCCGATTTTGTGTTTTTCTTGCTAAATTCGTTTTGTAACTCAAAGATTTCGACATGCAACCAGTAGATAACTTATAAAACATCATTTTTATAGTTTCTAAATAACTTTTACCCACAAAAACATAGATCTAAGTAGTGTTTATATAAAAATCGTTTTTGTACACAAGGTGATATAAATCCTTACAAAAACTCGTTTTTAAGGCTTAGATCATACATGCAATTAAAGATTTGAATAAAAACAGTAAAAAGGAAGAAATCTACCGAAGGAAACACTTGGATGGTGAGTTTGATCGGATTTGAGCTTCAAAACCTTTGCACAGTGGTCCTTTTTTCGGTATAAACAACACCCCTTTGCTTCTCTTGAAGTCTAGAACGATTTGTATGGTTAGAAATGGATTTTGATGGTGAAACGCTTCTGGAAATGGGGTTTGATAGAGAGAAAAACTAGAGAGAAAATGGGACTAGGTGTTTTTGTGTGGGTGTTTCTTGATTACAAAAATGAAAAAGAAAAGAAATTAAAAGGAAAGTGTAATGATACACTTTGGGCAGGCAAAATGGCAGTAAAGAGAGCACATGGTCGAGATTTGATTGGTTGATTTATTACAAAAACGAGGCAAGGACCAAAAGTGTAAAATTTTGAATTCTGGCAAGGAGGTGCGCAGCTGCGCACCGGGTGATTTCCAGCACTTTCTGATTTTCGTTTTCGCGATCGTTAAGGAGTTTCGTTCGTCGAAAGTTCCCGATTCTTTTTGCGTTGAACTTAGGAAAGTTCACGCTTTGATTTACTTTATATTAGGTTCATTTAATATTAAAATTTCACTTTTGTTTTCGAGATTCGCACGATTTCGGTAAAAGGGCACGCAAGAGTAAAAGTGCGATAACTCGCGGATAAAGGATCCGATAACCGACAGATTTGGCATAAACCTTCTAACTTATAGTTATGAGGATACTAACTAATTGGCACTTAGATAAAATAATATTATCACGTCCCGAGGGACAAATCAGTAAATACGAGAACCCGATAATCAATAATAGTAAATCGCGAGCAAATCAAAGCGTAACACAAGGGTCGAAATCAATTGCGAATAAAATATAAATAATGACGGTAACTCGAGTACCTCAAATAGACGGGACGTCACAGCCTCCCCCAGTTAAAAGAATTTCGTCCTCGAAATTACTATTGAGCATCGCTACTAGTAAAGAGGTGGGGATATTTCCGCTGCATTTCATCTTCCCGTTCCCACGTAAACTCAGCTCCATACTTAGAGTTCCATCGGACCTTAACAATAGGAATCCGACTCCGCCGCAAACGCTTGACCTCTCGGTCAATGATTTCTACCGGCTCCTCTATTACGTGAAGCGAATCATCCAAACTTAGTTTCTCTATAGGGACAATCAATGACTCGTCAGCAAGACACTTCTTGAGATGCGATACATGAAACACGTTGTGCACACCGCTCAACTCAGGTGGCAACTCAATACGGTAAGCCACCGGTTAAACACGAGACAAAATCTTAAAAGGACCCGTAAAACGTGGACTTAATTTGCTGCGCTTCTCAAAACGAAATACGCCCTTCCAAGGAGAAACCTTCAATAACACCATATCGCCGACCTGGAATTCCAAGGGCTTCCGACGCAAATCCGCATACTTCTTCTGGCGATCTCTCGCGGCTACCAGACGATCCTTAATCCTAAAGATCTTATCAGTCGTCTCTTGGATCAACTCGGGACCCGTAATCTGACTATCACCAATCTCAGCCCAACAGAGTGGAGACCTACACTTACGACCGTAAAGGGCTTCAAAAGGCGCGCAATTAATACTGGAGTGGTAACTATTGTTGTACGAAAACTCGACCAACGGTAAATGTCTATCCCAACTCCCGCCAAAATCTAAAACACACGCCCGTAGCATATCCACCAACGTTTGAATCGTGCGCTCACTCTGTCCATCGGTCTGAGGGTGATAAGCCGTACTCATATCTAAACGCGTGCCTAAAGCTCGCTGCAACGTCTGCCAGAACCTCGAAGTAAAACGCGCGTCGCGATCCGAAATAACAGATACAGGAATTCCATGCCTGGCCACGATTTCATCAATATATAATCTAGACAACTTCTCTATTCGGTAATCTTCTCGAATAGGCAGAAAATGCGCTGACTTAGTCAGCCGATCTACAATGACCCAAATAGTATCATAACCTCCTGAAGACTTAGGAAGCTTCGTCACAAAATCCATCGTAATATTTTCCCACTTCCACTGTGGGATTTCCGGCTGCTGAAGAAGCCTTAACCTTAGAACAGGTCAAACACTTGCCTACATACTCGGCAATCGCCCTCTTCATGCCAGGCCACCAGTAAAAATCCTTCAAGTCATGATACATCTTATCCGCTCCGGGATGAACAGAGTAATTCGACTTGTGACCTTCGTCCAAAATTAACTGCCTAAGACCGACGGGAACCCAAATACGATCCAAGAAATACAATACTCCGTCGTCTTTCGGCTCCAACTGACGTGCCAGACTAAATAATCCTTCGTCCTTCAGGCGATCCTCGGTGAGAGCCTCCTGCTGTGCCTGAATAATACGGGTCTTCAAACTCGACTGAAGGGATACCATCATAGCGCGAACTCTTACCGGCTTAACCGATTCCTTGCGACTTAACGCATCGGCTACTACGTTAGCTTTTCCCGGATGATAACGAATTTCGCAATCATAGTCGTTAAGCAATTCTACCCATCGGCGTTGCCTCATATTCAACATCTTTTGGTCAAAGATGTGCTGCAACGACTTATGATCGGTGAACACAGTACACTTAGTACCGTACAGATAATGACGCCAAATCTTTAAAGCAAAAACCACTGCGCCTAACTCCAAATCATGGGTCGTGTAGTTCTTCTCATGAATTCTTTAACTGACGAGAGGCGTAGGCAACGACCTTTTCAGTTCTGCATCAGCACGCACCCGAGTCCCTTATGCGAAGCATCGCAATATACAACAAAATTTTCGGTACCCTCGGGAAGACTCAAGATAGGAGCATCACACAACCGCTTCTTCAATGACCTGAAAAGCTTCTTCCTGCTCGGCACCCCAAATAAACTCCTCGTTCTTCTGGGTCAACTTCGTCAGGCTATCTTTCGAAAATTCTCAATAAAGCGACGGTAATAACCTGCCAAACCCAAAAATGAACGGATATCGGTGGGTTCTTAGAGCAACCCAAAATCTCTGACGTGCTTTAATCTTGGCAGGATCAACGTGGATGCCTTCCTTGCTAACCACATGCCAAGAAATTGGACCTCAGTTAACCAAAACTCACACTTCGAGAACTTAGCGTAAAGCTGTTCCTTCCTGATGCAACTCCAACACTATTCTCAAGTGTTCCTCGTGTTCCTCACGGCTACGAGAATAAACAGGAATATCGTCGATGAATACTATCACGAACTTATCGAGGTAAGGACACAGATACGGTTCCATCATTTCCATAAATGCTGCAGGCGCATTCGGGAGACCGAATGGCATAACTAAAAACGCATAATGACCGTATCGCGTCCGAAAGGCAGTCTTAGTAACGTCCTCCTCCTCTGCACCCTCAATGGTGATATCCGGACCGTAGATCAATCTTAGAAATGAACCTTGCAGTTGATCAAACAAATCGTCTATACGGGGTAAAGGGTAGCGTTCTTCACTGTCAGCTTATTCAGCTCTCGGTAATCTATACACACATCTCATTGAACCATCCTTCTTTGTTCACAAAGAGTACCGCGCGCCCCACGTAGAGAAACTACCGGTCTAATGAAACCTTTATCCACTAAATCCTGGATCTGCTTAGAGAGCTCTAACATCTCGCAAGGTGCTAACCGATAAGAGCCTTTGCCACTGGCGCTGCTCCGGGAACTAAGTCGATCCTACTCTACCTCACGTCTAGGCGGTAAAGCAGGTAAGTCCTCTGGGGAAACACATCCGGAAAATCACACACTACTTGGCTTCTCCTCCAGCTTCTCATGTTATCCTTCTTCACAAGATGTGCAAGAAAGAGTGAACAGTCCCGATTGATGTACTCCCGGACTTTCATACACGAGACGATCTTAGACGCTTCCCTGCTTTATTCCCTTGAACTAATAGCGGCTTGCGGTAACGGAATACGGATCATCTTCTCGAAACATACGATCTCCGCACGATGCGTCTCTAAACCAATCCATGCCGATAATTACGTCGAAACTACCTAACCTAATCGGAATTAAGTCGATAGGAAAAGAGTGGTCGTCGAAACTAACACTACAGTAGAAAGTAACTCAGTCGCATGCAAAAACTCGCCATCACCAATTCTATCTCAAAGGAAGGTACTAAAGGTATAGACTTACAGGGAATCATAGTCCTAAACTCATCAGATATAAAACTTCTATCCGCACCAAATCAAATAAAATAACGCGT